>VZRQ01009660.1:177473-190981 GCA_013397975.1 Machaerirhynchus nigripectus
CGAGGCCAAGAAAGTAAATTGACTTGTAATCTCTTCTTATTTATTTAGAATATTTCCTCACCTGACAGTTCCCCAGAAATAAAAAGGCGAGCTTACAGTCAAGAGGTAAGGAAACTTGGAGAACATGCAAATGGTATCTCAATTTTACCTGTATGGCTGCTCTGTTCTTAGTAAATGCTTTTCACCAGCCATTGGAAGTTTCTGAGAATTTAAAGGGTAACTTCCCCACAGGTTTTATTACTTTTTTTTTTAATTATTATTTATTACTGCTTTGTATTTCCACTTTACCTATTATATTCTCTATTTTAAACTGGTTTCTCTCTGTATCACTTTAAAATCCTTATTTGGATCAGGATCAACTCCTGTAATGGAAAGGAGTAACTACTGCAGTTTCTAGATAGGAACAGAAAAAGAACACTTTGCTTTTCAGCCTGCAGTTAGATTCAGATTAGCATTTCTCCTTGTTACCAGCATTTCTTAATTGTTTTTGTTGATCCCAGTTATGCTCAGAGCGAGAGAGCAGAGCAGAAAGTTAGTAAGTCTGCATAGGTGGTGGATTAGTTGAAGTGTCATTGGAATATGCCTGGGTACTCCCAGCCTGCAGGCTGCGTGTGTCCTGCTGTGGGGCTTCGTCAAGTGTCTTTTGGAAGTGTCTTCCTGCTCCCTCTTCCAAATAGGTGTTTTGACACCGAGGAGGATTGATACTATGTTGAAGCAAGTGCTTTGTAGCTTCCTGGCCTGGGACTTGCTCCTTTTGAAGCTTCTCCCCTTCCTCTGCCAGTCATAAATAAAACCTGTCACTTAATGTTTATTTTTACTTCGGTTAATGTACATTTTATTAAAATGCTTTAACCTAATACATGAGAATAGTAAAACTAAGTGTCTGGCTGTAGAATTGTTTCTTAAAAACAGATAAATTCACAGTACTGGAAGGCCTTAAATCCCACTTAAAGGCACATCTGAATGTCAAAAAGTTGCTGTTTTGATGGAGTGTGAAAAAATAGTTACATGCTTTTTCTTCATGCAGGGTTATGACAGAACATCGATTCTAGCACTGAATTCTTTCAGAAATTCCAGCCTGACAGAAATGGGCCTGCAAGAAATAAAGACTATTGGATATTCCAGTCCAAGGAATAGGACTGATGTCACACGGCAGTGCACTGGAGAAATGGAATCTGTGTCAGACCTCCAGCTGGGACTCGAAGTAATTGAGCAAAGTGCACTGCATAAAAACCTGGAAGCCCCCACACATGATAGGACTGATTCAAACAGCCAATTAGAAACTGCTCATTGTGGACGGGGCACAGTTTATTCTTCCTGGGTAAAAAGTCCTGACAGGACAGGTGTAAATTTCTCAATGAATTCTAATTTGAGGGACTTGACCCCTTCACATCAGTTGGAGGTAGGAGGTGGATTCAGAATAAGCGAGTCAAAGTGCCTGATTCAAGACGATGCAAGAGGCATGTTCATGGAAGCATCTGTTTTTTGTACTTCAGAAGATGGAATAGCACCTGGCTTTGGAAGGACTGTCAGTAATGACAGTTTGATGGATGGAAATTGCACACCCCAGAACCCTCCACAAAAGAAAAAGGTTATAACTTTAAGAATCATTTGGTCTGTCTTCCATTGTCTGCTAATGTTATTTCTATAACAGAAAGAATCCCAATGTAATAAAAACCAACTGGTGGCTCATGTTGCATACTACAGTGTAGTAGATATTCAGGTGAAATGATGAAGGGCAAAGAGAAAAGCTGCATAAAACCATTAGTAAATGTATTTTTCCAACATAAAAGATGCAAATTCTATTTCATATGAGTCTTAAATGAATTGCCCAATAAATAACTGCTTTTCAGATTTGAAAATGGTTGCTTATGCCACCCAGTGTTATAATATTCTGTTATACAGAATATATACTAGCATCATAGAGATCATATACTGTGAGCTTCTGTTATGAATTACTGCAAGAAATTGCACCAACAGATTTATGCTACTCAGACTTTAAAGTTAGAACTGCACAGAAATCCTTAGTTCCAAGAAATACTTTTCTTGGCTTGATTTGTTGGGGTTTTTTTAAAAAATTGTTTGAAAAACAAGCACAATCTAAATTTGCTACTCTCATGAAACATTTCTTGTAGATAAGTGATGTAGTCATGGGCAACTCAAACCAGGATTGGAAGTTACTTTGCATAACTTGTAGACTGCATTTTACTGTCAGGTTGACTCCCTTTGCAGAAAGGATGACTAACATGAAAGGCAGTGGTCTCCAGTATACCAAATTGCCTGTTCTGTCTCATCACAGACTCTAGTAATCTTTCTTGTTTGAAAGGTGTGATTTATTTTCTTCATGGAAGTAGTGATTAGGAGAGTGGGTTCGTTTTCTTCATGTGTACGTGCATGCACAGTGGCGTTTGGGTATTTTTGGTCACATTGCAGCCCCTTGTACATGCCTACTCCTCTGGGGGCATCCTGCTGGGGAGCAGTGAGGAGTGTACCTTCAGTAGTTCTCCATCAGAACTGGATTTTTGTTTATTTGCTTCAAGCTGAGACATAAATGGAGCCATCTGTTCTTACCTGGTAACAGCCCTGAAAATTTGATAGATCTTGTGTGTGGTACTGTAGCCCTGGTGTTTTGGCAAACCCAAAAAGAAAACATAAGCCAAAATTTCTGTAACTTGACATTATTCTTTTCTTCTATTCTATTCTTCATTATTGAAGGCTAAATTAGTCTTCACAAATCCCTGCAGCACTTAGTACTTCCGTAACCCTCCCCACTCCTCTTGCTGGCAAGGATTTTTCCAGATTGTTGCTGCTGAGACCTTATGCTACACTAATCCTCAAATTAAAAAAGGTGTGGCTGCCCCCTGACACCCCCCAGTCACAGGATTCCTGTCTAAAAATCTCAGTTTGAAGAAACAACCAGAGAAAATTGTACCCCTGAAAGAAGGGGTTTTAGAGTTTCTGAGGACACAAACACCAAAATTTGAAACCTTTCACAGTATAAAAAAAGAGGTGGTGAGCTGGATCCCACCTAAGGTGAAAGGTGAGAATTCAGGTATTTTGTAGGAGACTAATGAGAGCCTTTTCCCTAGGGTCACCTGAGACAGCAGTATCCTTAGGTAGGTCTTTGCAGGATGTTTTTGCACATTTCTACATTTCAGTGGACAACTGCTCCTGTTTTCTCTTACTATTGCACAAGTCCTTTATCAATACAGTCCTGTGCATTGTGGCCGCACTACATAGGTTTCTTAACATTTAAGCTTTCTTTAAAGCAACATTCTTCAGGGGATCCCTGTCACGTGACATGGAAATAATAACAAAATTTTTTGAAAGCAATGCCAGTTCTTAACTTGACGAATCAGAAATTTTTCACTGTTTTTACACTGACATATCGATGGGTCTCTAATGGGTCTGTTTGAAAGCAAACAAACAAAACCCCTTAGGACTGCAAACAGAGCAGCTGCCTTGGTTTTTCTCTCTGTAGAAATGGATGTCCAATTCTATTGAGGACTAAGCCAGTTAAAGATTTAATTTTTTTCATTATTGCTCTTCAGTTTGTTCGTTTGTATGCTGTATGGTTCAGAGCAGGATGTTGATAACTGGAAGAAAATTTATAGCCATTAAATGTCATATTTACCAAACTAGTGTAGTTACTGAATAAAGTAGGTCTGAAGGTCAGTATTTCAGCTTTTTACTTCAAATCCTGAAGATTCATAGTGAAAACGTTTGAACGTGTATTTTTTTCACTGGAGACAATTTACTAACCACTTAAACTGGTTTCTGTTCTATGGAACATCAGTGTAATGAGTCTACATAATACATGAAATAGGAACCATGTGTCATTATTTTTGGTAATAAGAGCTTAAAAATATGTTCTTAATCAGTCACTCTTAAAATGCAGTAAAGACAAATTCAAAATAAACTCTGGGAAAAGTAAGTTGCAAATTCTGTATGTTGAAAAAGGGTATGAGGAGTTAGCAAATCCTTTGATATGTGCAGCAAAATGAAGCAGAACAGTAGTGGGTTTTCATGCAAGGGAGTGAGTTGAGAGCACGATGTGACATCTCTTGAAATTAGCTTTACTAGATCAGTAGTAGTTTTAGATTATCTTAAAATTCTGCAGTTCCAGGAGAAACTGTAGAGTCCCTTGTAACTACAGCCAACAAAATTATTTCAGCAGTGGACCTTTTGCTGACCTGTCATCTGCTTCTTCCCTGAGGCAGAACACATACTTCTTCTCTTGGCAGATCATCTTTACAGTTGGTAGTAGCTCAGTAATCTGTAAATTCACTGCAGAGGTGGTGAAATGTCTTTAGTTAATCTCTGCGCTTTTTTTAGAACCAGTTACATAGTACGTCTTAGTGAAATATAGTACATTTAATAGAAACTGTGAGAAAGAAAATGGGCAAAACTTCCTTTCTAATGTTTGTTTGTGGGGCTTTTTTCCCCTTAGGTGTCCTTGCTAGAATACCGAAAGAGGCAACGTGAAGCTCGAAAAAGTGGCTCAAAGACAGACAACTTCCCCCTGGTTACTGTATCTCCTCATGCTGCTGGTGGAGGAAATACGAGTAGTAACAATGGTGCTAATGATGGGTATAACAACAGTGGTGAAAATGGGGAGCAAACGGATAACACTGCAAGCCTGCCTTTACCACTGCCAACTACTGTTTATAATGCAACTCCAGAAGACACTGGCAACAACTGTGCAATTAAGGAATCTTCCTCCAGTGAGAAGAGTGAACCAGAAGTTCAGTGGTAAGCCACAAAACTGTAGGACTAAAGTTCAGAAAAATTATTTCTGTAAATCTAAGTCTTTGGTATTTGAAATCTAGTTTTCATTAAGGCTGCTGTTGCAGATTACTGACTGGAAGCCCTTCTTTCAGCTTAGTAAAAAGTTGTCTTACCTTTTTCCTCAGAAATATAGCAGATTCCTCATAATGATTAGAACACATGAAGAATTGCACATAAGATACTTGTTAAATTATTTTAATTCTGCTTTTTTATTTTCTAAGAGCAAAACAGGTATTGGTTTGAGCATTTGTATCCTTGTATTTCCACTGCATTGTCTGTGGGGTGAAGAGAATTTTTCATGTTAAATCCAAACCCTTTCCAAGAGTATTGTAGGGCAAAGGGAACAGGAGAATAGGAACAGGAGAATAATCTTTATTGATTAGCAAAGGCTTCTGGAAGACCTTGGGTCTGTTTTTCAGTCATGTGGCTGGAACGTGTGTGGGATGTTTGCTGTTTCTTTATTGCCCTGTGCAGGGCTGAATGCAGCCTGGCCAGTGGCTCCTGCTCAGGTGGAAGCGTGTGGTGACACTTGCAGCATTGTTCATGATTGCTCCGTGGTTCCCTTGTTTGCAGAGCAGACCATATGGGCAGTGTGTGCAATGCCACATACGCCAAACAACCCCAGATCCTGAGGAGAGGTGGAGTATGGATGGGGAGGAGATAGAGCGACTTCAGTCTGTGTAAAACACTGCACAAATTTTTCACTGAGTTTTTGGTAGCTTTAAAACAGATGATCAGCTGTGGTGACAATGTCTCCAAAATGTTATTAAATAAAATAAAATAATTAAAATTATTAAAAAATAAATCCTGCAGATGGTCCTCATGCTGTAGCAAAGACCTAAGTGTGATGGGGAAGAACCATGGGCTGAGATGTTGAACATCCTTCCGCTCAGATGCTCGTTATTCCAGAATACAAGGATTTTGTAGAGCCAGTTGAAGGAAGAACATAAGTGCAGTCTTCAGTGTTCCACTGAAAAGTGGCTGTTAAGCTCACTACGCAGAAGCTACTGCACTAAATTGTAAGCAAAGACTGTGGAAACAGGCTGAACAGAGAAGAATTTACTACTAGGATTTTGCAGTAACCCTGCAGAGCAGCACCTAAACTTACTCCGGTGCAGCAGTATTGTGGAGTGATGCCGTATGTCCTTGCCAGAAAGGAAAATAGTTTTGTGGAGCACCGTCACTTAGGATGTTCTGGATCAGGTTGTGAGTGAGAGATGTAATCAATTAAAAGAGGGAAGGTAGGACTGTCATTGCATACCCACTGTCCGGCAATTTAAGTGTAGAAGCTTAAACAGAGATGTTAGTGGTACACAATTTACAGCTATGCATCTGCTATTAAAGAGCAGATTCTTAACAACAAACAAACAAGACAACTATTTCCAGTTCTGGAAGAGAGTTTTCTACAAATGGAGACTATGAACCAGTATCTGTGACCTTTATTCTTTTTACTTTTCAGTTGCTTAGAGAAGGAAAAACCCACAGATTTACAGATACTCCTTTAATAAGAGGAAATGCCAGTTTTTGTAGTGTAACAAGGTTGCGGGAAATCACTGTATTTAAAATGGGAGAAAATAGATCCAAACCACTTAAGTAATAATACTCCTTATGCACAACCAGTTATTGCATTGTTTTGAGCAGCCAACACTATAAACTTTCTCTGACTTGGTATTTGCATATACATTTTCCTAAATTTGTCCTACATCCTCCAAAATTTAAAATGTACTTCTCTTGCAGGACTGCATCAACCTCTGTGGAACAAGTGAGAGAACGAAGTTATCAGAGAGCTTTACTTCTCAGTGATCATAGGAAAGACAAGGACAGTGGTGAGTTGATTTATTGTGTTGAACATACATAAATCTAACCAGTTCCCCCATGGTAATCTGTATCATTCTAATACTATGTTTGGGTCTGCTTCATCTGTAGGGGGAGAATCACCTTGTAGGCCATGCTCACCGTCTCATGTTCAGTCTCCATCTCATTCAAATCTCATTTCCCAGTTGCAGCTTAAGGTCCCTTCTTTCACTGAAATTATGGAAGGTCAGTAAGCAGATGACCTTTGTATGACACTTGACATATTCAATAGTCTCTAACAACAGCTTTTTAATAGCTCTTTTAAAGTCAACTATAATGTGCTTAGTGATCTGTGCAAAAGATTTGATTTTCCCACTTTGATATTTATCTCTGTTTATTTCTATAGAACCTGATTCTGAAAATCCAGAGCCAACTTCTGAATGTCCGTCCCCAGATACTTCACAAAGGACTTGTAAGAGTCCATCAAAAGCAAGCAAGGTAATGCAAGGTGTTTCCACACTAAGCATAGGAATAGTTTCATCCATCTCTGATTTATCTTTAAAAATGTTAATTGTAGGATTTACTACTTAGGTGACAATACACGTATGTTCATCTATCTATGTAGTAATTTAACACAGATAAACATTTGCAAGAATATTTGTCCATATATACTAAAAAGTGGGTTTATATGCAGTGCTTTCAGTAGCTGTGTGTGTTTATGGATGAGCTTACACTCTGTAGACAGGGAAGAGATTGTACCAGTGGATTCAGTGTCAGCGCTGTTCTGTGAGGGGTGAGTGCAGAAGAACTGGCACTCGGAACCGACAGCAGTGATGCGAGGAGGTTGCTCTTGCTGTGCCAGGGTTTGGCACTGTTTGGCAGTCAGGGCTCTGGTAATACGGAGAAGGAATTTGAGTAGTTTCCATATTAAATGAAGTAATTCAGGTTGTCTTATTTAGTCTGTTTGTTTGAACTGCTCCAGCTTTAAAATGTCAGATCACTCTAAAAATGGCTTTATTTCTGTAAGTGGTCTTCTCTGGAATTATTTCTTTCTGATTCAGAAATCTAAAACTTAACAAAGAATGGATTCAGACTTTGACTTAATGGATCATATTTCTGTTACAACTTTAAAATACACTTTAGTAGTCTTTGACTTGGAAGAATTATTGATACATACTTGCTAAAAATAGTGCCTTCTTAAGCTTACTCTTTCTGTTATTGATGTTTTTCTCACCAAATATATATCCTGCACCTCAGCACTTTCTTCAGCAATCTAGGGGGAGAGTGTTCTGAGATGTTATTTTCTGTTTATTGCAGGTTGAATATTTTGAACGTTTAGCACTGACTACCTTTCTTTTCGTTCCAGCCCTCTTCACCAAGTCCTGTAGTTTCAGCACAGTCACTTGGGAAAACACCCACAAAACCAGATTCGCACTGGGAAACTGCAGCTAATGCACCTGAGACTGAGTGTGCGAATCATCCAAAATCCGAGCTGCAACAAAAACAGCTGACAAACAACGTCCAAGCACTTTCAAAAAACCATCCATCTCAGTCACATCTGCGCAGCTCCGCTGAGCAACTTTCACATTCACAGAAGTTGCCTTCCGCACCTTTGAAGCTGCATTGCCCCCCTTCGCCTCACGTGGAAAATCCCCCCAAGTCTTCTACCCCTCACGTGCCTGTGCAGCACGGTTACCTTTCACCAAAGCCTCACTCACAGCAGTTGGGATCTCCATACAGACCTCATCATCCACAGTCACCTCAAGTTGGAACGCCCCAGAGGGAAACACACAGAAACTTCTACCCGGCAGCACCGACCCTTCAGCCCAGTAATCAGGCGCAGGCCAGCGGCCCCCTCTTCACTCAGACAACGTCAGGACAATCTTCAGCTTCCTACAGCCAGTTTAACCAACAGAATTTGAACAGCAATGCGCCACCTCCCCCACCCCCTCCACCCCCTTCTTCTACTTACTATCAAAGCCAGCAGCCCTCTGGAAACTTTCAGAGCTACAGTCAGCTGAAGGGCAGCATACCCCAACAGACTGTGTTTTCATCTGGACCAAATCAAGCACTTCCTGGCACTGCAGGTCAGCAGACGGTGCCGGGACACCACGTAGCTGCAGGGCATTTTTTGCCCTCTCAGAACTCCAGTATTCATCACCAGGCATCGGCATCTGCTGCTCCTCCTCCTCCTCCACCACCACCTGCTCCAGGACCGCACCTTGTCCAGCAGCAAAGTACTCATCAGCAGCACTCTGTAGCACACGTTGTCGGTCCAGTTCACGCCATGGCAGTGGCTCCTGGATCACACATTCATTCTCAGGCTGCTGGTCACCATTTGCCACCACCACCTCCACCACCAGGTCCTCTCCCCCACCACCAACCTCCCCATCCTTCAACGGGACACCAAGGTTTGCAAGCACAACACCAGCATGTTGTAAACTCGGCACCGCCTCCCCCGCCACCCCCTCCCTCCAGCGTTATCGGCTCGGGGCACCACCCTGCATCAGCACAAGGGTTACACCACCCATCTCATCAAGGACCCCCCCATTTCCCTTCCAATGCTCACACAAGCGTCTCCTCCTATTCCTCACAAGCCCCACATCACACAACGTTAGGACCTGGACCTCAACATCAGCCTGCTGGCACAGGACCTCATTGCCCACTCCCTGGTCAGGGTCCTCACATCCAACCTCAAGGACCAAACAGTATTGCAACACCTACTGCTTCCGGCTTCTGCCCTCACCCCGGCTCCGTGAGCCTTCCCCACGGAGTGCAAGGGCAGCAGCAGGCCTCGCCCGTGCCAGGACAGATCCCCATTCACAGAGCACAGGTGCCACCCACCTTTCAGAACAATTACCATGGGTCAGGGTGGCATTAAAACAGATCCCTTTAGTTATAAACATTTTTAAAATGTTCTGTAATATAAACTGTGTATATTTAATATGTACCTATTCAAGGTACTTTTTAACGCTTGTACATGATACTTTGTATAAAAGCAAACACCAGTGCTCTTCCATTGTATCCTTTCCATTTTTTGCTTTTTAAAATTCCTGAAAATGTGCTGTTAAGCCAGTATTAGGTATTTCTTTTTATTTTCTAAGTGGACATTCCAGCTGTTTTTTCTGGCAGTAGGTTTGATGCTGCATAATGTTTAAAATTTTATTGTTGCAGTTAAATTCATTTAGTGAAAGTTTTCTATATTACTTTTATACAAATGTAATTAAATAAGTACACAGGCTAAGTGATGGCACTAACAATTTTTTTTTCCCATTTTCTGTCAACAGTTTTTTGTGTGCATAGAGATAGGAAACAATGCAATACAGATTTTTATAGTTTTGGTGTGGACATGGCTTTTTGTTTCATCAGTTATTTGCAGAAATTGTAATTTAATGTATAGACTGTTTCTAATGTCTCGGACAAGTGCTGTAAATACTGTATTTCTTTTGCTTGTAAAGTTGCTTAAAGCTTCTTTCATTTGATATAGTATTGTATATAATAAGTCTTTTGCAAAAAAAAGGTGTGATCTTTGTGAAAGTAGTACAGTATATGATCTTTAATTTTTTTTTAATATACTGTCACATTGCAGCACTGGTTGGGCATTTTAATTCATGTTAATAAATCACAATTATGTCAGTTTTACCTGCTTGTCCTGAAAGGGTGCTGTATCAGCAGGAAAGTGACCTTAAGTCGCTAATCTCCCCTGCTCCCTGCAAGGCTTGACTTCTCTGCAGTTTGCAGCTGTGGCTTCACTTCTGTAGCACAGACAGGTGTGGAACAGGCTCGAGGAAGGGGATTCTTCCCCCTGCTCCGTTTAGAGGTTGAGGAAGAATCACCCCAAGCACAGCAGGGTCTTGGGTCAGTTTACTGCTAGTGTAATCAGGAGCACTGATCAGGTATTTTTATGCTAGAGCTGTTCTGACCTTGGTTACACAGCAGGGAAGCACCTGCCTGCTGCAGTACCTTCCTCTTTCCCTTCTCTTGTGCCTCCTCAAGCCCTCCAGTTGGGGTGTAGGGGGGAATCTGAGTGGGTGGTGCTGTCATGGAGTATGAAATGTTACAAACTATGTAGCAGTTTGGGGTTTTTGTAAGGGAAGTGATTTATTCCTGCAGCTGAAAGCGGCAGCTGAGATGGTGCTGGTGTGCTCGTCAGTGCAGTTACTCTGTCAGCGGTGAGGGTTGTCCTTCATCGCAGCAGCAACTGCTCAGTCCTGCTCACACAACAGGACTGTGCTCAATGGCTCCACCTCAGACCAGAAAGGAGAACCAGCGTGTGAGGAAAGCCGAAATGGGATAGGAGGGGAAATGGCTGCTCCTACCCCCTGAAAACAAGTGGTAATTCTTTTTAACATGTAGGGAAAAAAGGGGGGCCCACTTGAAATTCTGATTTGCTTCTAACTACTGAAAAATCGTACTAGTTAAAATCATACACCAGAAATGCTTCCCTGAACACTTGCTGGATCTGCAGGACACACAGTGGAGTTCACATTTTACACTAGCACGAGTCATGTAGGACAGGATTAGGCTATCAGAAACAGAAGAAACACCCAACCCACCCTCTGTGTAGTTGCTCAGAAACTGACTTAGAAAACAGATGTGCATCATCCTGTCTAGCCCACCGTTCAGATATGGTTCTCTGCCCCGCTTCCATACCTCAAGAAGTGACTATCATTTCAAATACAAGAGAATGTAAAATACCAACTGTGCCTGGCAAGGTCTTAGTGCAGTAGAGGGAATTCCTGCACTGGGGAGCACAACAGGACGAGGCTTGGGCAGGGCTCCCCAGTGCTGCTGCAGCACCAAGGCCGGGCAGAGGGCAGAGCTGTGCCAGCCCTGTGCTCGCTCATCTGCCTTGGGCTGCCCCTGGCACTTCACCCAGTGCCAGCATTTTCTATGTATTCAAGAATGCCTGTGTAACTGGTTGCAGCAACCAGGCACTACAGGGCTAAGCTGGGTGTGAAGCTGAACATAATTTTTACCTCCAGCATGAGTCCATTGTGGCATCATCCTTCTGAGCAGCGTTGTCCTTGCAGCCAAAGCAGTTCCAGGGATGAGGGCGAAGGCACACGTTCCTGAAACCCAACTGCAGTCGGGGCCTCAGCACTGGACGGGTTTCCCTGGACCAGAGTGTGTCGCACTGCGGTGCCTTGGCAGTTCTCTGGAGGAGTGGCTGCCCCAGCCCTCGGCATGGGACAATCATTCCCTTGTTTACAGGACTTGTTACAGAACAGCTGGTGGGAAAGACGCTTTTCTTTTTTTTTTTGGTCACATTTCACCCAGCAAACCACTCCCACCCAGCCCCTCCTGCCACAGGACCCCTGGGGTTGCTCTGACTGACACCAGGTGATGTGTTTCATAAATGAACACGGGAAGCTGCCTTTTTCTGGCCAGGACAAGCCAGCCCCCACCTCCCACCCCTCCAGCACCCCAGCAGCTGAGTCGTGGCTAGGCAAAGATTCCAATGACCAGCAACACTGTCTGAAAAAACAAAACACTTTAATTAGACAACTGCAAGCACCTCAAACAACTGGTTATTGTTACAGCATGGGGCTATCTTCTCACAATCTAGTTATTGCAAAGGCATGTGAATAAATTTTATATGGACAAAGTCAAGAAAAAAGTGGCACTGTAGTTACATGAAGATCAGGAGTAAGCTTACATTCATCCCACTGACTTCTAAAAGAGGCCCAACACCTCCGTACTGTACATTCTAAAATCTGTATTGCCTATAAGCTTCAGCCTATGCAGCTTTTTTTCCTAGGAAACACATAATTGTTGCGTGCAACTTACAATGGGCAGTTGTATGTCTACGGATGGGAAAGAATAAAGCTAGTGCAATTTGTTTTAGAAACATGTAAAGCTATGAATGGAATGAGCATGATCTCGCTTCTTGGATTATTTTACCCACTGCACTGTAAATATCTGCAGCTATATCCTTCCTTAACTTATGCCAAGCACACACTTTTATTATAAAAGATCAGTAATTCTACACAGAGAATGGTTCTCATGCTCTACTTTTAATTTTTTTTCTTAAGGTATAGTACAACTTACAGTGCTTATAAAAAGGCAACACCATATGGTACCATGTCTTCACTATCACATTGTAAGGGAAATTGCTATTTTTCTTTTCTTAAAAGCACTTAAAATAGGCAAAAGTTCTAAAAGGGAGTGCTAAATGATAATGCATACTTTATTAGAAAGAAGTCTAGCCTTCCTTTAAAGTGCCATTTGGGGAATGAAATCCTGTAAACCAGAGCCACTTTGTTTAAAACCCAATGAACAGGAACTGCTACAGAATAGAAAGTTTACACAATTCCTTAAAGCAGTTTAAAGTCCACTACATGCAATTGGTTTGCTATAAAGCTCTCTAAAATTTAGTCGCTTTACTCTGAAATTGAGTCCCCAGTCCCATATTTAAATGGAAATAAACATTTACAGGGTGCATTTACATACACTATAATACAAGAATGACATCCCTTTGCCAGAAGATAAAATTGTACAATTCCTCGCCGTAACTCAGTTCTGACTTGATAAATTTCTTACACTCGTAAATTATATAATATGCATCAGCTAAAATATTTTTTTTTCATAAATAGTTACAAAACTTGCCAAAACACATGGGGGGAAGTTTCTTTTGTTCAAAAATCTGACACCTGAATGTCACACAACACAAGAAACAATGCTTGAAGACATGTTAAGTGTTTTCTGAAGAAAGTGGGTGAGTAAACTACTAGCTGAGGACAAAAAGACTACCCTTCCCCAAGAACACAGTGCACAAAAAGCAAAATGTCAAACAGTACCTCAAGCAAAATAAAGGTCTGAGGATTGAAGCCAGCTCACGTGTGATCCTGCTAAAGATTTGTGACAGTCACCATTTAGCTCCAACGCATTGGAAAGTGGTTGCTGGCTTTTTTTTTTCCTTTTTT
>VZRQ01009660.1:191034-278760 GCA_013397975.1 Machaerirhynchus nigripectus
TTTTTTTTTTTCTTTTTTTTTTTTTTACAGCTGGAAGATTTCTGCTAAGAATTCAGCCACGGATGCCTAAGGCATTCTCCAGCTGAAGCGCGTTTCTCTGGGACCATTTCTAGCATGGGGATCAGGAAATCTGTAAACTGTGCAGCATCTTCATGAGGCCAACCGTACTTCTCCACAAGCACATCAAAAAGACTCCAAGGTTTCAACTTGGTAATGTGTCGGAGTTCTCCTGCAAGCAGAAATATTAATAGCATTAGAAAAACGTCCTGTTATCCAGGTCAACGACTAAACCCTGTTTCGTTTTTCTCCCACTCTGCATTCACAGCACCTTGACCAGGCTGGGAATCATTGTTTAGGAAGGGCATCACACACCAAGCTTGCTCGAGGTCCTCAAAGGAGACGAGTATGTTCGATGTCAAAGCCAAGAAACTCTTCCTATGGCCATCAGTATGCTACACCTGGACTCCACTGGTTCTTCCTGCTGTCTTCACTCACCCATGCAGAAAGGCATTCATTCACAGTCACGCTCACACCATGGCCAAACAACACTGCAGGCCTTTCCTTCTTAATCAGCCACGGAACCCAAATTTCACAGTATCTGCTCCAATCCCAAAATGGAGGTCTCACAAACACAGGTCCTCGCCCTGCTATGAGCATTTGCCAGCAATGCAGCAGAGCACTGATTCAGTCCTAACCAAGCTGAGCAGAGGTTTGGTGCTCCAGAGATTCTGCTCCATCTCCCAGGCAAACACCCCCAGCAAGCTTGGTCTGAATCCTTCCCGAGAGGGAAGCACCTGCTGCCACCCAGGTCTCTTTCAAACAACCACCAACACAAGGGGTAGCAGCAGCTGCAGGACTGAGTTCCCCCAAAGAGGGGGGACTTCTGCCAACCTGGCAATGTGTCCCAGACCAAAACAAAGCAGGCGAGAACTCTTCAGTAATTCAAACCAGCAACACTATCCAGGTCTGTCCACAGGTCATCCAGCATGATGGGGAAGACTCCTCAGTTTCCTGCTCTTCCATTGTGTGGGAATGAGGCCCAAAGCCATGGGATGTGCCATGAGGTACGTGGTGAAGGGATTACTGTGGGCACGAGAGGGAGGAGCAGCTGTCAGGCCGGATGACCCTCACTGCTGCCAGCCGGAGGGAGCCATACTGACATGTCACCTTGCACGAGACCCACAGCCTTTGCAATCTAGGCTCCCAGTATCCCTCCTTTACATGTGATGTGGCTGCCCCCTCACCATTCATGATGGCAGTAACAGGGTATTTGATGACAGTTGCACCTCCACTTCTCCAAAAGTATAAATCTGACATTTGAAATCCCCCTTGGAGGGGATGAGAATAGGACCCCACCTTGCAGACAAGTCAGTGGGCTTGCTCCTCTCTCCTCCCCAAAGCAGGGGCATCTCTTTGGTAACATCTACATTGGTAACATCTGCCTTCTGACTCTTGTCAGACCATAGCCAGGAACACTTCTATGAAGTGCTATACACTTAGGCTTTGTAGATCCTTCATTTATCACCAACAATCTAATGAATCTGTGGTCTCTTGCTTCAACAAACTACACTAGTTATGAATCTCTGTGTGTGAAAGTTCTTACTGAATGTGACCAGACTTAATCAGTAATCAAGCCCTGCCACACCCAGCCCCTCTGATCTCTGGGGACCAGCTGGAACACAAGGGCAGTTGTTTTCTGCTGAATTTCTGTACTCTTAATGCAACCCATGGCCATCCCCCTTCTTCTCAGGCATATATCCATGCCAGACAGTCTCCATGGGACATGCAAAAAGCACTTGAGAGACGCCTGTGGTGCTTCTGCACTGAGGAGAGTGATGGGGTCTCACCCTACTGGAGGCTGAACGGGCTTCCCAAGCTCACTGCACCACCCGGGATGGGGGCATCAGGCCATACTACTTGTAAGCCAAGTGGTTTTTCAGCTTGGTGCTTGTCCCTGGCTGTACCTACTGCCCGTAAAATGCCATCAGCCATCAGCCCATGGGTCAGAGTTTCTGCAGATCCCTGTGGCTAGAGAAGGTCCAGGGCAGGAGAAGTAACCTGTGTCTGTACGACTGCCCCAGAGGCTGAGCATCTCAGTGCAATGGATGAAAACCCCCAGAGGCTCAGCAGGCCCTGCTTCTGCTGCCCCAGCCCTCAGCAGTAGGCTGGGTTGAGTGCTTGAAATTGCTAGGCAGGGTGCAGTGCTTGAAAAAGCAGCTCTCCAGCTGCTGTCACAAAGTCCCCACAGGAGCAGGTGTGCAAACAATCAATCACCCACAAGCTAAAGAAGAGTCCTGCTGGTAACAGAAGCTCAAGGTGTGCTGCTCACAGTGAGGAATGCCAGCAGAGGCCACGTTCTGGTTTATGTGTGAAGATTCACAGTACAAGCATGTCCCTGCAGTACCCACAGACATAAAAAGGCTCCGCTTTGGGCCCACAGCTGCCCCACGTAACAGGAAGGACAGCACATCTTGGAGCAGCATATTCATTTCCAGGCTCACTCTCAGCACTTTAAAACTTTGTGCAACTCTGAAATTTAACTGCTGAAAATCTTACCTTTTGGACAGCTTCCAAAAGAGTGTATTGGTGACTACTTACAAGGACAGGTAGTAAATTATGTAACAGGAACGCATGAACTCAAATACTGCCAAAAAGCAATAGGAAAGTGACTTTTGTTACTGACTGCAAGCAAAAACTTACTAAAAAAAAAATGTCTGTGGCTTCTCCAGCTCCCAGCATTCACTGCAAGGGCTGCTGTAATCATGTACCAAATTAGGCTTAGCTCTGGGGGAGGGTGGGTGTGTGTTCCCATCCAGCACTGTCATCATCTTTGCACTCATATTTTGTCATTTCCAGCATCTTTCCTCCCTCAGATCTGGTAAGGTAAGACTGCACGATGAGGCTCCTGGTGCCACTGTGAAGCAAGTTCTTGCTGTTGAAATACACCTCATTTGTGAAAGCCCATGCTCAGGCCAGCACAATATTCAGCAGTTTTGCTGCTGAGCTACAAACTATTTTAGCCCTATGGACTGAAGTTTTCCACAAGAAATTCTGTGAAGATTGTAAAAGCAGTTAAGATAGGATACAGTAAAAATTATCTGTATGGGGGCCACACTTAAAACTAGTGCTTCAGTTTTCAGTAAGGATCATGATGCTAACTGTAGAAACAAAACAGGGTAAGTGAAAGACAACACCACTCAGGTGGACAAAAAAGTCTAGGAATTATTTTCATGTGGGTCCTTCTCATTTCCATCCTAAAGCATGACAGTAGCACAGGAAACGAAGTGTCTGCCAACGCGTATTTTTATCTAGTTGAAGATGTTTGTACTATGCAGTTGGAGGAGAGCAAGGCTGTACCTCTATCTAAGGGAGAAATTAAAAAAGCACAGGCCCCACCAGTCTGACACCATCTGTATTCAGGGCATTAGCATGAATTTTCAAAGTAGTGCTAAAAATGCACTTCTTTGTGAGAACTTCCTAAGAGAAGCTCTTTATTTGGATTTTTGATAGTGAAGCACACAGGAGATAATCCACAGAGGACAACGGAGTTGTCAGAGCTGCAAAACTCCTGCTGCCAAAGGAGAGGCAGCAATGATCCCTCTGAAAAATGGACTGTTAAGTCAGAAGGAAATTACTAAAAAAATCTCTGAAGGACCAGGGGGGAAAATGCTATTTAAAGCTTTCTCTGCTGACTGTAATACAAAAAACACAGAGCTCGTAGATGAAATTCGTCCAAGACAAATTTAAGATGTGTCACCAGGCAAGAGAAGGATGGATTATTGAACACTAGGACACGGATGATGTGAAGAACTGGGGAAGCAGCAATGGGATATAATCTGCTGCTACACACCTATGACATGGTCCCGAGAACTAATGCAAGGACTGCTGGTACAGCAGGTGGAAGCGAGGAGCTTGGAGGGAGCCCTCCCTCCCTGCCGGGAGGTTAAATGAGCAGCGTAACAGTGAGTGCTTCTCATTGTTCAACTTCCAAAGGGCAAAGCCAGCACCTGGCCAGCATCTTGCACAGGTTTAGCTCACAAGGAAATAGGGCTGGCAAACACCAGAAGAAAAACAGAAGGGACCATGATCTAGAAAAAACAAAAGCATTTTATGTTTTAGTACCAAAACATATTAATAATTTTTACAGTGAAAATAGCTTCCATGAAGACACTGGAGAAAAGGATTCCCTGGAGTTACTACTGGGCTCAATCAAGATGAGACCCTATAAAAATATGTGAGCATTTGTGTTATAGTATAAAAAGTAACTTACAAATGCTTTTCCTCTTTTAAATGCACCCTCCTATTTTAATGTCACAAACTGCCTCAGGCGATTACTGAGAAAGGACTTGATCCTGTAAACCCATTAAGTTACTAGCATCTTTCTTTTTGTGCCTGTGACTTCAGTAGCACAACTCAGATGTTTAAAGCATCTCTCTGAGGTCAGACTTGCTTACGGACAGGAGCAAAACTCAAACTGTGATTTCCTGATTTTCACCCAAGACTGATGTTTTCAAAACAGGAGCTCACAATGAGATTTCTAAGCCCACCCTTAGACCACAGCAAGTAATTCTCCCAAGAGCCTCAGGCCTGTACCACGAGGCTTCTGATCTCTGGTGCTCAGGCCACAAGCAGATGAGTACAAAACACAGCAGCTTGCTGGCCGACTCTGAAGCCCATCCCTCCTACCCTGCCAGCCCACCACACACAAATCCCTGCTGGGAACACCAGAGGCTGGCAGCACTGGGGTGGCCAGGGAAAAGGAAAGGATACCTGGTGCCCAATGCAAAGAGAAGATGCTCAAGTAAGCAGGACACTTGCCACCTCTACTTTTCCTCCACTAAGCATTTCCCCAATTTGCAACAGCAGAATAACTGGTATGATCTGAAAATGCAGCTTGGTTTGTTACTCCTTTGTCTTGCATTTGAGACGCTCTGGTTTAAGCAGAAACAGGTGTGATCCAGTCTACTTAATCTTCCACAGCAAACTTGCCCTTGTATTTTGTGTGGTTGGTGAACCAAGCCTTTAATCCTACCTTAAATCCCACCCTGTGGATTTAAGAGGCACCCCCAGTACCTCTGAGGAATGTCACTGATATTCAGGTCCTAGAGGACAACAGTGACACTCTGCAGCTGAGGATGCTCATGGAAGCACCAGAGGCTCCCCCCATCACAGGAATTTTACAAACTGCCCTCTCCTGTGCACTGCCAACACTGCAGTTACTGAGTAACTGTTAGGTCATTTTACAGTTCTATGGCATCACTAGAAAATGCCAACCTGTCTGCTGTAAGGTGAAAATTAGGAATGTGAGATATACTCCAGCAGCTGCAATCCCTGTCTGAAGGTGCCGCAGGGTTATCTCGTGCCCAGCCCTCTTACTGCTTTACACATTTACAGACCTGTGGGCCTGGCGTTTGTACATCTCAGTTACCAGGAGATTGTTTGAAGCCTGCTGACACAGCCTCTCTCTCTGCCTGCCATGGCAGCCAGCTCCTGAAGCTCACTGCCTGCTGTGCAGGGAAGCACTTGTTTTAAAGCCATCCTCTGCAAATTTCACTGGCTTTCCCCCAGCTCTGACATGGTGGGTGCTGGCAAACAGCAGTTCTGTCTTCAGCTTATCCACTGACTTCCTGATTACGTAAACCTTTACGATTCCTCCAGCAACCCTCTCTGCTCCACACTCAGAAGCCCCAGGCATTTCAGCCTCCCCCAAAGGGCAGCTGCTCCCTCCTAGATCTTCACTGCTGCCCTTCTCTGCACTGCAACGCCATTACCAGCCTCCTTAAGGACATGGAGGCACACGGAGGTCCCCGCTGTACCAGAAATATCCCACACAGAACAGGCAGCCCTCGTGCACGGGAGGGTCAGTCACTGATTGTGTCCGGCCTCACGACCCCGAGCTCCCGGAGCCCAGCACCGCCGGCTCAGCCCCCAGACACCAACACCTCACTGCAGCTGCTGGGCTGCACTGCACTGCCCAGCCCACGGCACAGCTCAGGCACGTGGAGCCACAGGCAGGGCAGTCCACAGCTCTGGTCAGCAGGACAGTGCCCTCCCCAGCTGTGCCTGACAGCCCTGGATGTTCCCCCACCACACGACAGGATGCTCCCGACAGACCCTGTCCCTCCATACAGCACAGCGCTGTCTCGCACACCGAGGGCATGGCAGACACCCGAGGCATCACCACAACCCCCACACGTCAAAACCCTCCTTTAAGAGCAGCCTGGGCAAAGACAAAGTTCCACCGCTTGGCACACACCCGTCCGCTCTGCCTGCTCCCCCAGAGTGACAGTGACCACACTCAGCTCAGTGACCACTGCCCAGGTATTCCCTTCCCACCTCCATCTACTTCTTACCAGGAGCACCTGCTGGCCACCATGTAGGACCACAGATGCCGACAGATGATTTTCCACCACGTTAGAAGCTACGCATCACTTGAGTCCTCACACTTACATGAACATTAGACAACAGATTCACATGGACACCTCTTAATATCCACGCTTCCCTGAGCGCATCCCCAAAAGAATTTTAAAAGAAATATTGAACACCGCAAATTCTGGCTTTTCCCAGAAAGCCAAGTTTACACCACAGTTCTTCTTTAATAAGAGCTCTCCATTTAAATGGATATATTTCTTCAGTACCCATAAATGAACATATTCTCCTTTTGGATAGTATTATGCTTTAAATTAGTGTTGCATAAATACCGTTACCTTTTTTGGTGAAAAACTCCTTGGAATATTTCCCCAACATAGCGTATTTTCGAGGGATTTTTCCCAGCAGTTCAATGATCAATGCTATGTGGTCTGCATTGGAGAACATTGCCAGCAAAACAGAAACATACAACAGTTTAATCAGTACATTGCATGCACACACTAACACTGGCCCGGTACAGACAGAAATAGATTTATCCTGGTAAAAAACACACGTGCACACTGCTCGCTCAGTGGCTACTTTGCAAAGATGCTTTCAGCAAAACTTCCTTCTCAAAACAATGTTTGAGTGTCAGCTGCCACAAACAAGTTTTGTCATGTAATTTAAAATGTATCAGTAGTTATTTTTCAGAACATTTGGGTAAAAAAAAATTGTGAGAGATTCCTGGGAAGTTTGCTTTTCAAAATGAAAAATTTTGTTGTGTGATTTCAGGAAATGCTCCTCAGTGGGACATGCTACAACCAGCAACAGCAATTCCACTTCTGTCTGCATCACGGCACCTTTCAAAAAGAAGAGGTACTACCTCTGCGATTGAAGAATTCCCGAGAATATTTTCCAGATAGAGCAAAGTGCCTTGGGATATTGCCTAGCAGCTCTATGATGTGTGCTATGTGGTCTATGAGGGAGAGAAAAAAAGGATACGGGAGTGGAAGGGGCAGGGAAAGGATGGGATAAAAAAGAAGAGGAAAGAAACTGGAATTAGTAAAAAATCAGAAATAGTTTCAAATCAACAATGTTTGCAGCAAATCCATGCAGAGGTTTCCAGGATCAGCAGAGCTCTGGCATCATTAGTAGCATTTAGGAACAATGAATGATGCCCACATTACCACTGCAAAGAGCATTTACAAGCAAACAAGCATGAAAATGGACAGGTATACAGATGGAGCAGGAGTTAACTCTGATTTAAAAAAAATAATTAGTAATTGCCTAATTCAGATAAAAATACACAATGTAAACATTATTCCAGTGTCACTCTTAGAAAATACTGTAAAGTTTAAATTTGTCGTTTCTTTTCTAAACTAAAATGTTGTTATTTTCAATCAGGTTTCCACACATATGCAATCTTACAAGAAGGGCAGTTTAAATCCTTCAGGCAGTTGTTAAGTAGATGAATATCTGCAGAAGGGAGTTTTTGCCCACCCACTGCTAGTGGTGGAACTTAAAACTAAAAAGAAAAAAAATCACACTTATATTCTGAAAACAATGTGTACGAACAGTTCTACTTAAACACAAAACTTAAACCCCACTGTAAGCTCACTGGAAATTTAGGAGAAGGAGTATGAAAATATGCAGAAACTCTTACAGTATCTCAAAAGAGTCATACCTTCATCCCTGGAATAGTCTTCTCCAGAGTGTGGTTCGAACAAGTAATCTCCAGTCGCTAGCTCAAACGCCTGTAACATAACACACACAGTTACGGCTATTTCAGAAATAACGCTTTTCATCATAAGGTGTCAGCAAAACATCACAACTTCCTCAGAAGCGAGAGGGAATTAACATTCCAAGCTCGAGGCCTATGACTGGATCTAAGACTGAGGAGAGGCCACTTACCTGGGGACATCATTCCTGCAGTGCAGAGGCAGCACAAACCCAAGCTCTGCAGAGAGCCCCGTGTCCAGCCCAGTGTCCAGCCCCGTGTCCAGCCCCATATCCAGCCCAGTGTCCAACCCCGTGTCCAGCCCCGCGCACGCCTGGAGCTGGAGGCGACAGCAGCATGCCCACCCCCCGGCACTGCTGCCCGTCCAGCCGGGAGGAAGGAAGGAAATGCCGCAGGGCTGGAAGTGCAGCCCCGCCCTGCAGCACCTGGCCCGGAGCACCCCCGCGGCGCTGCCACGCTCAGAGCAGCACCCGGCTGCCGAGGGAGCGGCTCCCAGCCGGCCGGCTGCGCTGGACTGAGCTGATGTTAAACACGGCTCCACAGACTCGTGAGTAGTCTGGTGACTGTGTTAAGTATTTCTAAACACGTCAGGTATTTCTAAATATGTAATAAGAGCTACACCTGTATCTGAAGGCTATGTACCTGTCAGATTGCATGGTGGAAACTGAGCTAAAGAAGTCCGAATCACAAGTAAAATCCATTTATGACTATAATTAATCACTTGAAATTAGCCAACAGGTAAGCTTCTTGGATGACTCTGAGTTTTTTAAAAAGCATTTTTGTTGAATCAGATGTCATCAAATTAAATACCTCAGTGATGGGGTGAATGGTGAGACTGACACTGATGGGGAATCCAGAACAGACACCAGGACATCAGATCCCCTCAGGGCAGGCAATGCTTCCATGGGATGCTAGCCCTGTGTTAGGTGAGGGCAAAACTGACTTTCTCTTTATGGGTGTAACGAATATGAAAAGCTGCAAAGCACTGAAGCAACTACGAGAGCCCCTACTTGTGTACAGACATGGATTCATCTGGTCTAATTTGTTAAACTATTCTCTTTCAGCTCTGGCTCACCAGTTGCCCAAGCAGCCACAGGAATCTAATTCTTTCCAGGTGGTTCAAACATCAAACTATTTTCCGTATCCAAGACATGGGAAAACATCTGATCCAGAAAAGCATTCCAAAAATGAGGCAGAGCTTCCTGGCACAATTCTAGGATGGGATTTCACTCCATTAGAACATTTACTACAAAATACTTGTCTCCTGAAAATAGACACTTTTCTGTTCCAATTTATAATCTGGAGTGGTTAAATCACCTGTAAATTTAGCCTGTTTATGAGCACTTGGCTTCTTCAAGCTGTGAACTGCAGTGTCATCCAAGTGGGCTACAGCCAACATAACTCACTGCAATCACACATAGCAGCCAAGAAAACAAGAACACCCCTTGTTGACATTTCTGCTGATCCTATGAATGGGCCTTTAACTTCTGAAGTTACTATCACTAATAAATGGTCATTCAGTACTTTTCTTATTCTACTCTTAGCTCACGGTTGACAGTTTTCATTGTACAGCTGAAAAAAATCTGAAGGACTTCATAAAATACCATGTTTCTAAACTGAAATAAACGTTAAGAGCAGCCAGAAGTGATCACTGGGAGCAATCTCTGAACACAACACAGAGAACATTTTTATTGTCCTGAGATAACATGGAGAAGACCCAAGTGTCCTCTCTGTATCTCATGGGAATATATTTATTCTTAGGAAGAGCTGGATCAGCTTTCGAGCACACACCAATGGGGCTGATTCCTGAGGACCTTGAGAAATTCACTGCTATGAAACACTGATCCCTGGAGAAGAACGGAAATGTAGTTTAATTTAGCCACAAAGGTAGACTACACAAGAACACAGTTTCTGTCCCAAAAATGAAGTATTAATAGCTCAATATGTCTGCGTGGGACTAAAAAGATTAAACTGAAGAACTGTGAAGACTGTTTATAGAGAAGCAGAAGAGGTAAGCACACTGCTGTGATGCTCTGAAATCAGTTTGTGTATTCTAAGAGCTGAAAGCTCTCATAGATTTAGGGTATTTATACCACCCTCTCACTGAACAAAAACTAAAGCTTTTCAAAATGATGATGATGCTTGTTTTTTCCTTTCTGTACAGCTCTGACTCCATGCCCAGGATAGGCTGGGGCTGCAGCACTTCACACGTTTGATTTTCTGACTCTCCCTAAAGGACTCTTAAGAACAAAAAAACTTCTGACTGAGATGCACACAAGGACAGCCCAGAGGCAGGTGCTGTGATAAGTATTTGTAATGATAGCTCTTAGCATCCATGGAGGACAATGTCTCACAGGTTCATCTGTGGCAACCTGGCAGTAGGTTCCCAGGTATTTTCAGGACAGACTGGCTACACAGCACAAGATAAATGAAATTAATTTGTCCTCATTTTAAAAAGGAATAAAACCCAGACCTAGGTTTTTATCATAAAGAATCAGTGTTAGAGATACATTAATAAACACATAAACAGCCTTAAGAAGGACAATGACATCTCTGGATTGTATTAGAGTTCTTCTGCTGTTTAGACCACTGTCCAAAGGTGTGGTGCACTGGAAAGCCCGTGCTGTTACCAAGTCAGTGCCACTGAAGAGCAGCTCTCTGCTGCTGGATACTGAGAGCCACAGCTCTGGAACCACTGCTGCTCTGGACTTCCTGGGCATTCTCAGTACTTACTCACACTGTACACCCAGCTGTAGGCACATAAAAGACCCCAAGGGCAGCACAGTCACCACAGGTCTGCTCTACCCAAATGTGACCAGTCTGGGGCCACCAGCGTGAGAGAGACCCTGTCGAAGTGGAGAACGGCCAGGAAGAACCTGGCCTCAGGTGTTATGGGGGCTGAGCAGAGGATGCAGGAGAGGAGGCTGGTGGGGCTGGGTTTGCTCAGGTGGGAGAAGGGGAGGAGGGATTGAATTGCTGCATTCCACTGCCTGAAGGCAATAGCGGAGAGAACAAGATACACTCTTCCCAGTGAAAGGACAACAGAGAGCAGACACAGGCAGCGAGATGGGAAATCCCCAACAAACATGAGGGAAAAAAAAATCCTTGGTGAGACTGGCTGAGTACTGGGACAGGCTGCTCAGAAAGACTGTGGAAATGCCATCCTGACAGGTATGTACCCCTCAACTGGATGAGGCTCTACATGATCTCACCAAACTTTGACAACAACCCTTGTTCAAGAAGGAGACAGATAGCAGAGATCCCTTTAAACCTAAATTTGTCTGTAATTTCCATGATGCTACAAATACAGACTAACCATATTTACTTACTTTCCCTTTGAAAATATTGATTTCTAAAAACTAGTTTCCTGACAGAAACTCTAACTTTAAAAAACCATTATTTTTCTTACTTAATGTTGACATTTACCTCAAGAGAAGTCAGCATTTATTATATGGAGATAAAAAATGAAATACAGGACACTCAACATATGGCACAGAAGCCCAAGGCAACCATCCATCCTTACTGACGGTTTCGGCTATTTCTACTTACCACTTTCCTAAGGTTATCAGAGAAAACCAGTCTAGACTGCTTTTCTCCACCTGCAGATGGTGAACCTTTCATATAAACAGTGCCACTGCTGTTTTACAGGCTCTGAAGAGGCTCTCTTTCTTTCCTGCCACACGGTTGCATGCAAATCTACCACAGTACAGAACCGGTGGCATCACTGTTGTATACAATGGACCCATATCTAACCACACAACTGGAAATAGCTACATTTCCACTGTGTGACAGCTGTGAACTCAATCTGGTGACTGAAAAATGGATGCATGCCTAGGGAAAGCTGTCTGGGAGAGGACTGGAAGAACATTCACTTGGACTGCATCAGCCTCCCTGAATTGAAGCCCCAGCTGAAAAAGAACAACAAACTATAGGCCAGAATTATTATTTTGACAGATGAGATGCAGCTCTTGGCTAGAGCTTCTCTGCCTCAGCTGAAATGAAGAGATGTGAATGAGAAGACTGCAATTGCTTTAAAAATAGGCTTGGTTTTAAGAACACTGTTCCACAGGTCAGTGGGAGCCTGTGGAGAAGAACAAAAAGCTTTCTGAGATACACACACTAGCTGAGAGTTTGTTCTCACGTGGACATCTCCCTCTGAAGAGCCGGGCAATGGGAAGAATATGAAAGGCATTTTGCATGGTTAGTGCCTGGTAAGAAGGGCCAGATATACAAAACAGGGACTTGCATGGGATGCTTGGAAAGGAAACAGGGTTCTTTTATTTGCTGTACTCCAATCTTGGAATCATGCACATACTGAGTGGCTGCTTTGGAAAGTCAGCTCCTCTGGGAAATCATTTTCTGTTGAGTATTTCAGGTTGTCCACCCACCACCTTCAAAAAGGGTGTACAGCGAGTAATAACAGCATTCTGTACTGTATCTGCCTACTGAAAAATATGTGCATACCAACTTCAGCTTTTTTCCCCCTCGAAACTACATTTTTGATTTTCCCTTTTTCCTCAAAATACCGCTTCTGTGCAGACTGAGGCTTGTCATCACACCTTTGGTATGTGCCACTCACACATACTAACATGATGATACTCATGATCCCATGGAGACATGATCATTTTTTCCCTGCTTACAACAGTGGAAGAGTAGTTAAGGACAGTTACCTCTCCACATTAGAGAACATCATACAAAGAAGTAAACTGGGGGCACAAGCCTGCAATTTACGTAAGGGCACTTACGTGTAGGTTTAATTTTAACATCCTAACTTACAATATCTTGCTCATTCTTCATTCTGTTCCTCTGAGTTCTCTCACATGAATGGAAATGCCCATGAATAAACCCCACTGCTGTAAACTTGCTTGTCTTGTAGTAGCACGTCCCTTGGTTTGAAAGCTCTTTGCCTGTCCCCTTTCCCTCACACCTGGTAGTGTTTTCTTTCATCATCTGTATTCTCTTTAGGTAGATAAAACACCAAGTACTCTCTGACTCCCTGCTGATCTACAGCTGTCATCTATTTGCTAGGTCTTATTACAAAGAGAAGATATTGCAGGAATCACAACTGCACAAAAGCTGCCTCAGAAAAGTGTTGAAAACTTTAAAAGTCTTGTTCATGTCCTAGCCTGTAACACTGTCACCTCTTCCCTGCAGCTCAAACAAAAGGTATTGAACAAGAGTCAGATGATGAGATTCTTCACTTCAGGTGCTTTTCCTGTCTCCAGTCCAAGGAGACTGGAACAAGGAAAAGCAGTGGAATCATGGCGCTTGCAGTCATTTCCAGAAGCAATATAAAAGGATGCTGTCTGCCAGTACTAACTCCCTTATCTTGCCAGGATTTCTTGGCAGCAGCAGTGGAGTACTGTTTTCTGGGATTCAGGAAATGCTAAATCACTCCGTGTCTGTTCAGTTTCTGCTCTAAAGACAGCAACCCTCTCAATACTGTTAATGTGGAAATTCAAACCGATACAATTAAAACATCAAGAGTGTTTTCAATCCTGTCGAAGGTACTGCTGGTTCCAAATCTATTCCTTTTTTTGGGTGAAAATGAGAGATGACCTTCCTGTTGGCAGAATTAAATTAGGGCTTAGTACAACAAGGGAACATCTTCTAGAATTTAGTAAATGTAGAGAGATTCCCAGTGTCTAGCTTTCCATGAGAGAAGCTGAGTGTTCCACTTAAACAGGCCACGTTGTTAAAAGAAAAATAAAAGGGCACTGTACAATTTCCCTAACCAAACTTAACGAATGTCCAGCAAATAACAGCAACAATCATTCAGACCGAGGTCACCAAAGTCTAGGAAAAAAATGTAAGTTACACTCTGTTGTATTCTTTGCCGACCACTGAACAAGAAAACAACTCCACTGTGGTCTGGAAAAGCCCACTGACATCTGACCTCTTTCACTGCCTTCACAGCACTTCATGCATGCACTGATTATAAGCCTCCAAAGAGATGCAGCACGCTCTTTTTTCCTTTTATTTCTTTTTTCTTAGAGACTGCAACTCAGATCACCTGAGCAGAGGACTGGTACTGGTCTGAGGCTATTCACATTCACCCTTTAAACCTGATTCAAAGAAGTTTGGAGCACAAAAAATGGGCCATGTCAAACTATCTAAAATTAGAAGATTCAGCTCACAGGCTGCTGGCTTGCAATGCTACTTACTGATATAACACCAAAGAAACAGCCCTGTAAGGTTATTAGCACTGAGTTATTTTGCCCTCTTTCGCTGTTTGGGTAGAGTCCCTACATGGCTCTGATTATGTACACTTCCAGCACAAGTAATCCTGATCAGAAACTGGCTAGTCCCGTACTAAAGTCAATGCAAATAAAACAGGACTATTCTTTCCTGGAGGCTGCATCAAAACCATCGAGCTCCTGGCTAGACGAAGCCACCCCAAACTAACTGAGCCCAGGAAAGGAATGTTCTCCATGCAGACACGAAATACCATGTCCCAGGAGATTCGTAAGGGGGTATTCTGGAAGTTGCTGTGCACACAGGAACACAGATGCCTAGCATGCTCAGGGCCCGTTTATCAGAGGCTTTTGTTTAAAAACCTCATCTTCATCCTTATCATTAAAGACTCTTTAAAATTGACAGACACACAAAATGGTGCGGTGGAAAAAGACATTCTGCTGCTGCTGAGAGCAAACACAACCTTCTGTGCTTAACACACTTTATGCCATAAATACAAGCCAGTACAAGAACCAGTAGCTGGGCTACTCATGGTCAGTGCTATCCCTCAGTGAGCAAGACTACTTCATTAGCAAGCAAAAGGCAGTGAAAACCTTAGGCTCAAATGGAGATCTATAAAGCACAAGACCAAGGTAAGACCCCAGGTGAATCCTGGTACCAAGCATTCCGAGTCATCCTTCATAAAATCCAGGACACATAAAAAGATAGGTGTGTGTTATAGACATATCAATCTCTGACACAGAAACCCTGTGGACACTAAGTTCCAAGAAAGGCCTTTCTCGTTTTAATTTTTTTAAATGGAGATGTGAGCTAGACTATCTAACACAGCAGTGGATACAAAATACATGGAGAAAATCTTCTGTTTTGCAAGCTGAGCAGTATTCCTGTGTGCTTGGTGCTGTCACGTTAGGTAAAGTATGGATGGATGGAAACTTGCCAAGGAAAAAGTAATGGAAATACTGCTGGACCATTCATTTTGCACAGTACTGCTTCCAAAAATGCCCTTAATGACTCTGGACTTGTACAAGCAAAGTAATCTCTGCTCTCCTTTGAGAGTCCTGGACAACATGGCTAACAGGGTGCCTGAGCTGTATTTTGCCTGAAAATAAACACCACCTGCTCCAGCACACAATCCCTTTGAAAACACAGTGACCATTATGGAACAAAGTGAATTAAACATGAAACAGGAGCAAGATAACCTAGAAGGGCATTTCCTGAACCAAATCTAGGTACAACAAGGAAACCAAACTTGAGAAAGCAAGTGGGGCTGTAGTGGCATTAAAACACTTTGGCCTTTCACAGTTCTTGACTGCTTTAGGGATTGGAGAGATTCACATCATAATTTCCAAACACAGCCTAAATAAGTTGTTTGGGAGTTTGCAGTTCCACATCAGGAATGTTTTCCTGGCTGTTAATCTCTGTTACAAGTCCTCTGCAGAAAGAGGTATTAAGGTCTTCAAGGCAATCCCTACCTCAGAGCTATTTTCCATCTGATACAGGATCAGCATCCACAGTGCTCTGACCCACTTTCTCAGCCACACAGCAATGAAAGCAGATTCTGGGGGTTTTCAAACGATGAATTTTTTCTATGAGCTTGCGAGGTTGCTCTCTATTTTTTACACAACTATACCATGATCACAACTGAATTCAAAAACTGTATGTCAGTGCTGTAAATTTCTACTGCAGTTCTTAAGGACAAAAACCTAAAGACTGTGACAGAAGACAGAATTTCAGCACTTCTGCTACAAATGCTTTACTATCTGCAAAGCTTACATAACAAAAAAGCAGAAAGACATTTTTCTCATTAAAATACTGAAATTTCATACATAATTGTGAATCTGAGTTAAGATACCTCCAGTGGCAGTGATGCTTCAGGCTTTTTTCTTTCTTTGAGTTTGAAGAAAGCAGTAACCCTTATATAACATGGAGGAGAAGTTGTGATAGGCTGGGCAACCCCGAGTATTGCAAGAATATTATATTCCTTTGGTATGATATTGCTATTAAGTACCCCACTATCTTTAAACACAGTTCTAGATAGACTTCAGCCTGCTTCAGTTACAAGACTAAAAGACTATAAAAGACTACAAAATTAGCCGCGATAGGTACAACTTTAAAGAAAGATGAATACAGGGTGTCCAATAAAATAAAAAGTTACCAAGCTCAACTGAGGTTTACAAAATACTAGGTGACAGAACAAAAAGTCTCTATAATAATTTTTTAGATAGTTAGGAGAAGAATAATTAAAAGAATTAAAGAACAAACTGTGAAATATTTTATATGCTTTGTTTTCAGTGTAATAGAAAAATTCTCCATTGTGCCCCCAAACGGAAGAGTAAATTTGGAAATGGATGGGTTTTCTGTGTACTAAAGGAAAATCTAGTATTAAACTCCAGAGAAAACATACTTTAATTTCACTTATGGGCAAGTTACTTCCAACACATGGCCTGCTGAGCTTATAATATCTGTAGGATTTTATGTTCCTTTCAATCCTCCTCCTCCTCTCCCTCCAAGCTGTGTAATTCTTCTCATCACCCACGCCTGCAAACTGTGTCTAGTATTTGAGTCTTCTCCTCCTCCTCCTCATACACTTACTCTTATCAGACATGTATTGGTAAAATATAAAGATTTGATTAAATTTTCACTTTTAGAATAGGCAAAGGTATTTCTAAATTTATTTTTTGGAAATACATAGTATCTTTAATGAGAAGATGCATGTGACTTGTTTATCCTTAAACAGGTATTACAGAATGTTTCAGAAAGCTGCATGATTAAGTTTTCACTTTTTCTGTTCTCTGAAGACTCTCAAAAAGCTGTAATTTCAGTTCTGTGTTAAAAACTAATTCTACAGAATTTTACCACATATTTTACACTAATAAACTGAACTCCTTCTCTTGGAAGTTTAGAACCAAGCCTAATTCAATCCATGTTTTCACTGCACTTGGCACCAATTAAAAGTATTTCCAGTTTTTCTACTTTGCACAAGAAAAAGGGATGTAATCACAGCTAACAGTTGCACAGGTTCTAAGACTGGAATGGAACAAGCAGTTGTACTTTTTCCATTACATTTTGCCATTCAAAATAGACATGTATTTTCTCTCTAAACTTGCATGTTTCTGACTACAAGTTTAAAACGTATCACATGAAAATTAGATGTGGTCTCCAAAATATTTCCTTTTGATTAAGAAGGTTTGAGAAATAGAAATAAAGGGAAGAAGAAATCATCACCAGCTATCTGATACAACATACTTTATGATAATACATTTGTGTCAAAATGTCAAAACCATCCCCATCAGGTTTCCTCACTAAATAAACAACTGTTTTTAGAAGATTTACTCTTGTAAAATACACATTGTATTGCTCTTACCATACATGCTGTACTCCAGATATCAGCAGGTGTACTGTAACCTGCTCCTATTAAAACCTCTATGGATCTATATTGTCTTGTCTGGATGTCTTCTGTGAAGTGTTTATGCTAAAATAGAAAGAACCACATTAATGGAAAAAAAGAACAATAAAAAGACTCGTTCTAAACAGTGAAAGCTAAAATGATGTAGTTACACTTACCACCCAGCAGGCATTCCCCAGGTCAGCAATTTTAACTCTAATTTTATCTGCATTTCTTGGGTCTAGTGGATTCACCAGTAAGTCAGCAGCGCGAGTTTTCGCTAACACAAGCAAAATGCAGAACAGTTAGTATGTGAAGCCTACTATCCATTATCTCTAAGCAGTTTTGCCTTGACACTTCATTCAGCGCTGTCATACACTGAAGACATCAAAATAATTCACTGAATGTTACAAGAAATTAAAGCAACATAAATAGGATTTCTTACCCAGATTTCTAAATATCCTTATACACTTCAAGTGCAAATTTTTTGCATTCTTTAGCTGCCAAATGATTATTACTAGAATATCCAGAGGAGATTATAAGCAAAACCAGTGTATATGTTTTCCAGAACAGATTCAGACAGAAAATGTTAGAGAACTCAGACTCCAAGAACTCACCCACTACACACATGAAAGATATTTTCTTGGAATAGTTTGGTTGAGAAAATAAATTCTGCACTCCATGCCTGGCTACAGTAAATAAAACCTGGCTGGATTTTTCCTTTTTTTTTTTTGTTTATTTTTTTTGTTTTTGTTTAAACCTATCCCAAGGGGTAGAAGACTCACTGAAACCTGGCTAATTTGAGAGCCTAGGGGGCTGTCATCCTTTTCAAAAATAGTTCAGCATTCAAAGTTCTCTGAAGGTCCTATTTGCATCAACTATGATCCAGACTAAAAAGGCAGAACTTTAATCTAATAATTCTTGCAATCTTTAGAGGCTCTTGGGACACTGAAACCTTAACACAGCCCGGTGGAGGTGCTGCTTTTTTCTCTGTTTTGACATACCACCTGCTAGATCTGAAACTGCCCTGGAAAGAAAGCAGATGACAGAACCAGGTATCACAAATCACAGGGCAGCACAGGACTGGTCTCAGCTACAAAGACTAAACTGGAAATTGATGGTAAGGTAAGAAAGGGGTACAAGATCCAAAAAGCACTTGTGACTCCGATGATCTGTTAAAACTGGTAAAAGACTTGGAAGAGGAAAATACACCAGACATGGGACAAGGACAAAAAATACTGGATGTCTAATGGTGAATTAGGACTGACTGAAGTCAGATGGGGATCTTCAACTGCTGGCATGAGAAGCCTGAATGGGTCATCAGAGCACTGAATATTGGACAACCAGAAAAGAAAGTGGCAGGGTCCACCAGAGGAGAGAAGGAATGAAAATACAGGAGTAAACAGCAAAAGAGGGGGCAGTGACCTCAACAAACAGCCCTCTAAAAAGTAGAGGGACATCCTCTAGAATGGAGTCCAAGACTCAAGTTTATAAAAAGCACCAACATAAGGACAGAAGTAAAACACTCAGAAGATAGGAACTGGTAAGACTAGTAAGCTTAATATTAAAGTATTCCCTTAAAAGCATGCTGCATAGTACAGTGTAATTTTATTAACACAATTACATGCATTACTCAAGAAATAACAGGACCTCAGTTCAGCAGTCTTTGCAAAAAAAAAAAAAAAAAAAAAAAAAAAAGGCACACAAAAAAACCAGTGCTAGATAAATCCTTCCCACACGTCTTGTTGAAGGACTGCACTAAGTAAAGGGGAAAGGAGGGGGAAAAAAGCCTCATGACTGAGACATCTGAATATGGCATGAGGCAACAGCTTTCTTCAACCTTTTTCTAAGAGAGGGACCTGAGCAGTAACAGGCAAGTACCTACACTTCTGTGTTTTTCTCAAAAACTTATGATGCTTATGTCCTGTCTCTTCTGAAAGATGAATTCTTGGATTCTGTATTTGACAAACACAGATAATTTAAAACTGAAAGTGAAGCCAGAACAAGTGTATCTGTTAGAAAGTACTCACAAAAAAGCATCCAAAGAAGCTTAAACTGTGCACAAAAGTACCGAGCACTTCCGTGTCCTAATTCCATAAAAACTAAGAAGTATCACCTTAATTCTCACAGTCTCAGCATGACAACATACTTAGCAAACATTCAAACACTGGAATGAGGAGGAGGAGAGTCGTGAGGAAATTACAGCTCTATCTTCAGGGCATTTGGTCACACAGTGGAAACTTGAACAAGATAAAAACTGCTCATCCACTGAACACAAATTGGTTTGTGCACTGAATGAGACAAGTACCCCAAAAAATGAGACCATGTCACTTAATAATGTATAGCAATTCCTAGATAAAGAGGAACAAATAAAAAGTCTACTTCAGTACAAGAAAAGGACTCTAAAATACAGTGAAAAATGGTGTAGCACCATTTAAAAATACTGAATAGCCTCTAACTCCTGTATGCTCTCTTTTATTACTGTTATACTCAATGTTATTATTGATGCCATTAATATTTGTAACAGTCAGCTCTTCCCCTTTCTGCAAAAAAAGTGAACTATCATTGAATTTACTGTCTGTCTTTCTTTGCAAGAAAGGTGTATGAACTGATGGGATAACATCAAGGAGAAAACAAGTAGGTTTGTTTCTCCAGGTATGGAGATAAGCTGTTTCCATGAGGACAAAACTGGCTTTGCTCTCTGGAGGCATGAGGATTTTACACACCACCCCAGGAAAACAGCAGTAGAGTCTTTCTGCCTATATACAGCTGTCAGAACAAAAGAAACTACCAGGTATCTAGGAACCTCCTGTATACTGTTTCAGGACTTCAGAGTGTAAGGAGATGGACTAGAAGCCTTATTTGCCTGGATCTTCCAGAAATGCAGTTCTACTGAGCTGTATTTTATTTCATATTTCTTACCTTACCTGTCAAACCCTGTAATAAACTCTGTGAATTGCTCTTCTAAAGTCTTAAACCAAGAAATACACTTGAATGCATTTCTCTATGCAGTTCTATTTAAATTTAGTAACTTCATCTGCGACAATGTTGATGGCAGGCTTGGTGATCTTCTCCCTAAGCTCTCATTTTCTTCTATCCGCTTACAGATTTAGTCTCTCAGTATTTTCTTTATTAAAGTTGAAACCCATATATCTATCATTTAACCACTGGCACTATAAATAAGACCTGTGTGTAATACCATGAAGCTGCTTAATTCAATGGCAAAAATCCAGCTCTTTGCAATGACACCAAGATTTCACCTTCCATATCTTCAAATGGATTTACAGGCAAACAGGATTTACAGGCAAAAATTTTGGATTGCTGGCCAGAATTTAAATGTCCAAAACGATGCTGAATATAGAAAAGCCATGATTTGAGGGTTGGCAACGTGCCGTGTTGAGTTTTAATAAAAGGTTACGACAGGAACTGTTTGACACAGAAAGAACAATTAATGAATGAAAACACAGCATATAACAGAATTTTTCAGTAAGACTGAGAAAAGATGTGACAAGAAGTAACAGATAGAAGCTGCAGCCAGACAAATTCAAACTTGCTACAATTCTTCTAAAACAATTCGGAGTACCAAGCAGTGGAACACACTTCAATCACACTAGATTATAATTTCATTTGTCCACTTAAGAGCAGGTATCTCTTTGAAAAATATGCTTTAAGCCAACAGTAAAGGTTACTGGGCTTAACAGATGGTATGTTACTGACTTGTTATCAAAGGTTGTCAGGTTACATGATCTCATGCTCTTCTTCTACCTTTAAACTACAGTAATGATGTTTCCTTGCAACTATAAATCTCCTTCTCTCTTTCTGTGTAGACTGACTTGTCAATGCAAATATTTATTCTACGAAAATTTATCTAATACCCCTTAAAAACAAGCTCTAGAGTGGAAAATAACCCATAAATCACAGTTCTGCAAGAAAAATAATCCAATTTACTTAAACAATCTTTTCTTAACCTAACCACTGCCTCTGTATTCCATTTACTTGCCTCTTGTATTTAATACAATACACCCCCATGCTACTAGACAAAAGTCACTAAGAGAACACTTACTTTTTGGCAAATCCCCAGTGCTGGAAGCTGAAACCGTTCTGCTCCTGTCATGAGATGGGCTGCTCTCCTCTCTTTCAGTTACAGTTGATCCTTCAGAAACAGCAGAACCACAAGCTACAGACTCTAGAGCCCCAGAGAACACTGACGCTGAAAATTCAGAGAACTGGGACTCTGGAATTTTATGACGTCCATTTGGCAATTCACCATTAAACTGTTCATAGGAGCTGCTATAAGAGTAATCACTTTTCGCATTTGGATCATCAAGATTATACTCCTCTGGATTTGGACATTCTTCCTCTTCCTCATCTTCATCTTCAATCTGTTGTTCCAATAGGAATGGGCCATTGACAATATGGCCATTTGTTTTGGGGGATTCTATCCACTTAGGGTCTGTAGAGTCAGTGTTGACAAGTTCCTGCTCAACGTCATCGTCTTTTTCAGTGTTTTCCTTCTCTGTGTCTTCTTTTTCATCCTGATCTTCTGCTTCACCTGAAAAATTTCAGTGAGCAACACATTACATCATACATCAATAAACCAGACCAAAATCAGGCATTCATCATTTTTAACTCTTCAAGACTTTTGATACATCACACAAGGAAACACTGAATATCACTGAAATACGCAAACCTTAAAACCTACATTAAAGGCAAAAGAAAGGACTAATAAGGCTGTTGGAAAAATAAACAGTGCGAAGTGGTCCAGGAGGAAACAATCCAGAAGAGAATAATGTTATGAACGGAAGATGAATGAGCCCTTGAAAGCAAGATTTAAAAATCTACAACTCTATCTGTGTCAACAGGAAGTCATCATAGAAGTAGGAAAATTCTCAGTAAGAGCAGAACAAACCCAAACCAAAGTGAACTACAGTCTCAGTAGTTACATCTTTGTCAGGACTGAAGAGCTGACAAGAAAATCAGGGAAGCCAGAATGGAGCTGGACCATGAGGGCACGAGTCCAAGCCACTAGGATTAAACAGGAATTTTAACAAGACATGTCAAAAATTTTAGTGAAGAAGTTGCAATCATGGTTACCAGACAGATCATTAAAACAAACACTGTAATAGGAAAAGGGGAAAGCAATGATGACTCCAACTACTACAGTAACATTACAGAAAAAAAATACATCTTATTGTTCTTTTATTCACCAGGATACTCAGTTATTCCACTTAATGTGGCATGATGACTGTTCTGTTGAATTTTCTACATGATTTTTCAAGATGTTTATGGATATAGGCTACTATTGATAGTTTTCTTCACTTCTGTAGTAGGTTTGACTTTTCTTTGCCTTTTTAGGTTTTGTAGTTACAATACTACCTACAGGAGAGAATTAACTTAATGATCTCGGACCGTTTGGAGATTTTGTTCACTGCACCAGATGCAACACTGCACAATTACTTTCCCCTCTGAAACAGTAAACTCAGAGTCAATAAAAGAAAGTAATACTAACCATCATCATTTCCAGGTTCTTCATCTACTACTTCTTCTATATCAGCTGTTTTTAGTTTCACCTCTGGGTGGTACTCATCTTCTTGTTCATTTGATGGTACAGCTGAGGTTACATTTTCTTCTATTTTTTTCCTTTCAGCTTCCCGCTCTAGTTCTTCTATTTCCTGCAGGCGTTTTTCCAGCAGCTCAGCTTGTCTCTTCTGTTTTTTCTTCAGCTTTTTCTTTTTGTTTTTGGATATTTTTCCAACCTGAAATAGTAATACCAAAGAAAGAAAAAAAAGCCCCTAATTAATTATTTTCAAGGCATCTCCTACCAAACTCATTTGCAGTTTGATTACCGTTTTTTTGAAAATACTAGATGGCTACTAATATAGTAATTATATTTTACTTCAAGATAATATAGTAATTATATTTTACTTACAAATCAAGAATGATACAGGGTTCTATGAGGCAAAAATCCACCAAAATTTTACACAGTAATCATGTTTTTACATGGTCATTATTAGATTCAAGAGCAAAATACATCTATAAATCTAAGATGCCATAGTAAAACTCCTATGATCCTATAACCTTGAGCAAGCACAATAATCTGAAACTTCAATCCAGATTAATAGACGATACTGTATGTGGAAAATAATATGGTACCATATTAGCTGTTTGTATATAAATTAAACACATGATTTCTCTCTGTATAATGCAGGTAATAACCAGCAAAAGCATTCGGAGAAAAAAGGCATGAGAAAACCAAAGAGACTGAAAAAAGTGAATTTTAAATAAAACCTGTTTTTTCTTGTGAAAGGAAAGCATTTTGTTATTCCCTTGTGGTCCAAAACATACGAATTACAAACAGCAGATGGCCATTATGAAGTTTCTCATTTTATATAACATAATGACTGAAAAACTCAGGTACAACAACAAGGAAATGAAAAATGAACACAACAGAGCTAAGACTGAAACACTTCCTTACATTTTAACTGAATTGTGACTTCTATTTTTACTATTTGATAAATGAGATCTATCCAATTTTTATTCACTGTTTAGATATCACAGTAAGAAATCCTCATATAATTAAAAAATTAAGTACAAGGAACAGAGAGAAATGTTTCCTCAAAGGTTTATCTGTTAATCCTGTTATCTCTGTAAGAAGCCATGGGATAGTCTAAACAAAACAGTCAGTTTCACAACCCTGATAATTTTCATCCATGTTGTATGCCCACTGAAATTATACATGTACGGTGCACACAGAAAGCAGGTTTGACCACAGATATTTCTGAACAGCTGTATTACCACTGGTTATTTGCTATACACATATTGCAAAGAGATCTTTCAAACCTCATAAAATTGACTCTCCTTTAAGGCCTTGATGATTAAGGCCTTTATGCCCTTAAGATATCTGCAATGCACAATATTTAGTGCATTCACCCATTTTTGTCAGGATTTGAACAAATGGATTATTCCTCAAGAGAAGAAAACGGCAATGCTTAACTTAGTTTGACATAGCTATAGAACTGTATGTCTGTGAGAATTTCCATCACAGAAATAGTGTGTTTAAAACTGGTAAGGCCAGAGACATGAAAAGAAAAATGTTCTTTGAAAGATAAAAGCTTTATTCAAAAGAAGCTTTTAAAAAGGGTCGAGACTACTACCAGTCTAATACCTACTAATACCCACAGAAACATAGAAAATAAGGTAGCTTAATTGTATTATATAACAATACTTACAGGCTTCTGTTGTGGAGCTGTACTCACTAAAAAGAAAAAACAAATTATAAATAAAATAAAGATTCTCTTTTTCAAAAGCAACTCTATAAAAGCAAATACTAGTAGAAATAATTTAAAATATTCTTAAATAAATAAGGCAGTGTCAAGTTTATTTTGTTAGCCAGGTTTTTTACTCCTTTCAAGTACGTGCTGCCTGAAATCATTTGATGTCTTCATTAGAGCATCTAGAATTGGAAGCAGCTAACAGCAGTCTGTGTTCACTGTGTTGTGGCTGGCAGAGAGTTTATGGAATTTTAAAAGAAAAGTCTGAACCACGAAGGGTGGATAGAAAACATCAAATGACTGCAGACCTGTGACAGATTAAATGTAATGTAGTCAGCTGGCTGAGCAGGTAGAGACTGATTACATAGTTCAGGGAATATTAGTAAAGATACAACTACTGTGTTGTACCCAACAGAAGCCAGGTATTCATGTTTTTTATTCTGAAACAAGGCAGTTTGATTGCTAGGGCTGGAGGCATGAAGAAATGCCTGAGGCAAAAAACACACCGTATCACAGAAAATGCAGCTCCAGCACAGGCCTCTTCCTGAGCACCTCTGAGTAGGATCCCACCAGTAACTGGGTCTGATCAGATTGCAGGGCTGACTGTGACATGCACAGAACAGCACCACAAGCCACACAGAACCTCCCCCCAATGATCAAAACCCACAGAAATAACCAAATATGGGAGACAGAAGCAAAGTGAAAGTGAGCAAGAGGAACTGAACGGGGGAGAACCTCTCACAAGCTTCTTCAGACACACAGGCCTATGGCAATTAGGAATGCAAAACAAAATACAGGGTTGTTTTACAGATTCAGACACTGCTGCTAAGCTCAGGCAAAAACCTGCTTGAATACCCCACACAGGGCAGGGTTTTTAAAAAGGTTAGTAAACCTCAGCACGATCCCTGCTATAAAAAGGGAAATTATACACAACTTATTCTTGCAATGCTGTAAAGAAAACACATTTTCAGCTCCTGTGCAGAAAGCCATATATTTAATTACAACTTGCTAAGAACAAGGTGTGATAAGAACCCCATTCCTTAAAATAGTATTTATTTTAATGTCAGGAAGCAATATAAAGGCTGCATGAACAAAATCAAGTTGTTTCCCACACAAATCACATACAATCTCTAGCTATGTGATTACACATTATGTAAAATTCAACATAATATATTCATCATTTAAACAAATTTTCATCTAAAAATATACAACACTGCGAAATGGACTCTGACCACTGTACTTGTTCCTGATACAGAAAATATTTTTAGCATACCTCAGAGATCTTAATCTGCAATATATTTTCTGACAATATTACAAACGGAGTTATTTCTCCCCTGCCTGTAGCTGATGTGCTCAACTGGTAAATTAGTAGCAACCATAGTACTGAAAATATATATTACATACTACAACTGAAAAAAAAGAACACTAGAAAAGCCATACTTCCTCCTTGTTTGTCTTTGCTGATTGCTGTGAACTTCTTTACCTTGATTTCTCCTAGCTAAACACAAGATATAGGTCCTATCTAAACTCTTAGCAAGCTTAACATAAAACATTTTATACCACTAGGAAAATGGGCTTATCACGAGTTCAGTTAGGTACAATAAATGCCATTTTTAAGGGCGCGTAACTATGAATGTAAAACTTTCCACTGCATCTTAAGAATAAGGTACAACAGCCAAAAAGGCAGATAATTCCAAAAGGATACTCATGAACTTGTAACGGAACTAGACATAATTTAGATAAGACTATTAATTATTGTCAGTATTAGACATGCAAGCTTCCAGTGTGACTAAAACCCAGGCATTAAAGCTTGTGGGGCAGGAGGGAAGTAAGTTTACACCAATCAATCTTTTCCTGTATCTGGGGACCCTGAAAACTTTAATGTGCAAAACCAGTAGGAAAGCATTTCTCTGATAGTTTCCAGAGAAGGATAAGAATTAAACAGACATGCACTTTTCACATGCAGTTACTTAAAATGTGAATTTTCATTGAACAAAATACTGTTAGCAGTGATATACTGATGGTAGTCTACTACATTGCATTTAAATATCCTGTTCATACCTGCTGAGCCAGAGGGGGGAGGAGCACCAGCTTTCTGCCACTCAGTAGCCTCAGCAGCCATCCTGCGCACGTAGGCATCATCCACGCACATCAAAATGTTCTCTGGCTTTATATCCGTATGAATGATCTTGCACTTGCTATGTAGGTAATCTAGACCCTGAAGTACCTAAGCACAAAAGGATTTTTAAAAAATCTGCTTGAAACTGCAATTAAATTTATTAAGAAACTCAGCCTTCAGCTGCATTTTAAAATAAGACTGATTTTATCCCAGTGCTCAAAAGTACCCAGAAATTGGAAAAAATTACATTACCAAGTAATAGCATAACAACATAATTTTCCATTGTAGCATGGAATTAAAGAAGTTTATGAAACAAAATTGTTTGATGCACAGTAATACCAGCATAATAACTGAATTGCTTCATATTCAACTTTCATAGATCAGTTTTTAAAATATGTGTAGCACAAGTTTTGTCCAAGTAGAAAAAGAAAAAAGATCTATATTATCTTTAATAAGCAACCTGAAAGCCTTACCAAACAATGCCACTCTCACTAGTCCAAACAGTCAATTCCAGTCTCACAAAAATTAAAGCTTTTTAATCTCTCAGGACTAAGATCTTCCTCTTTTCTCAGGAATGAAGTGTTTCAATTACTTGGAATTTTTACCTTTGTCTACATTCAAAAAGCAATTCAGGTTGGAAGACTGTGTGACTCAAACCTTCATCTAAGTCATACCACCTTCAAAGTTGTATCTAACCTCAGAATCAGAGCAGCCTGCTCAGAGCCTTCATCCAATTCACTTCCACCTACCTCCCAAATGCAGAACTGGCTGGGCTGTGCACTGCTGGCTGGGTAAAAACCTGAGTGGACACCAGGCCCGAGAGCTGAATGAGGAACCGAGTTACATCCAGCTGGCAGCCATCACTAGCAGTGTTCTCCAGGGCTCAGTACTAGGGCCACCCATGTTTAATACCTTTATCAATGACCAGGACAAGGGGATCGAATGTACGCACACAGAGTTTGCAGATAACACCAAGCTGGGCAGGAGTGCTGATTTGCTGGAGGGCACGAAGGCTCTGCAGAGGGATCTGGACAGACTGGATGATGGCCTGAGACCAATTATGTGAAGTTCAGCAAGGCCAACTGCTGGGTCCTGTCCTTGGGTCACAACAACCCCAGGCAGCACCAAAGGCTGGGGCAGAGCGGTTGGAAAGAGGCCCAGAGGAAAAGGACCTGGGGGTGCTGGTTGACAATGGCTGAACATGAGCGTGTGTGTGCCCGGCTGGCCAGAAAGGCCAAAGGCATCCTGACTTGTGTAAGCAACAGTGTGGCCAGCAGGACCAGGGCAGTGATTGTCCCTCTGTACTCGGCACTGGTGAGGCCACACCTCAAATCCTGTGTTGGGTTTTGGGCCCCTCACTACAACAAAGACACTGAGGCACTGGAACATGCCCCGGGAAGGGCAACAGAGCTGAGGAAGGGTTTGGAGCACAAGTCTGACGAGAAAGCTGGGGGTGTTTAGTATAAAAAAAAAAAAGGACGCTGAGGGGGGACTTCCTCACTCTCTAAAACTGCCTGAAATGAGGTTGCAGCCAGGTGGGGGTTGCTCTGTTCTCCAAGGTAACAAGTGACAGGACCAGAGTAAATATCTTCAAGTTGCACCAGGGGAGGTTAAGATTGGATATTAGGACAAATTTCTTCATTGAAGGGGTGACAAGGCTGCCAAGGCAACAGGTTGCCCGGTGAAGTGGTGGAATCACCACCCATGGAGGTATTTAAAAGAAGTACAGATGTGGCACTCAAGGACATGGTTTAGTGGCAGTCTTGGCAGTGGGTTAATGGTTGGAATTGATGCTCTTTCAGGTCTTTTCCAACCTGAGTGATTCTGTGATATATTATACATATGCCTTCTCCTTGCTGAAACACTTTCTCCTTATGATGGCCTCTCAGTAACTTGATTTTCATAGAATAGCAAAAGAACATATTTTGAAAGAACACATCCCAGTGAAATGTTCTGAAGAGTTTCAACTTGCTAACACTCTGACTCTACAAAAACTTAAATACAGACAGACAGCAATTTTTTAAAAGAACAGGTTATTTTCATTTTTCAGAGAGATACCATTTTTGTTCATCACTATAATCATCATAATGGTATTATTTCCCACGGTTACAGTGATTTATTTTCCAGATTTTATTAAGAAGCACGACATGTCAACCAAAACTGCAATTTAATATGAGTATTTTCACATCTATGAAAAAGACTCAATGCTTCAATTTTTTATTCTCCAAAGCAGCTCAGGAAACTCCCTTGTCACTGGGAAATCTCAGTTAAAAAACACAAGGCAAACCCCCTAAAAACCTCAGCAAGCAGAAGTGCAGGCTACCCATTAAGATCCTCTTGTAAACCCCACTGAGATTAAAATAAAATTATCTTATTTTAGATATTAGTAAGAGGTCAGTTTGAATATTGTTATTCTAACCTTCAAACTGTTAAAAATGGTGGAAAAACCTAATGAAAGTATTGACAAAACTTACCTGTCGAATTATGCTTTTTACACAACGGATAGGAAGGCCTTGATAATTAGACTTGATTATCCATTTTAGAAGATGATGTCCAAGTACTTCAAAGACCATGCAGACATCTGGAATTTAATTAAGGGTAACTTCCAAATAAACTTGTTCATGAGATCAACACAAACGTTTGCTTCTGTTCTGGCTAAAGGAATCGTCACCTCCTGTAGAGGGAAAATGGTTTCCCCTAAAATGGGCATGGTAAATGCTTTGGTACCTCGTTTCAGTTGTACATAAACCCATACAAAACCAGTGTCCAACTGCAGAACAAATTAAAACAGAACTTTTTAACTATGCAAATCTTGTCCATTATTTCTACATGTTAACAACAGCATTAGGGTGAGTAATTAAATAAGTAATTGTAAAAAGTAACTAATTCATTTTTGAAACAGTTAAAAGTACTGATTTGGCCTATCACCTCTAGTTTTAATTAAATTTTATATTATCTGAATAGACGGTTTTAACAACAAAAGTGTGCAGCAACCATGTTTTAGAAAATGAACCATAATAAACATTTTTTTATTAAGCTCAATATAGTCACTTGACAACAAATATTAACATAGTAAGAGAATGGATCTCTTAAAACCTGAAGTTTTAACTGCCGAGAATAATGGCAATCATCAAAGAACTCAAGAACAGGAGAAATGCAAAACTCAGAAGCAACATACGAAAAACAATGCCAAAATATTTAATTTGACATAGCATTTACTACTGGCCACTGACAGAGGCAAACAGCCAATTATCAGGGTAGGTTATTAGGAAAAAACAAGATGTAGGAACTATCTGTGATTTGTGGTTCGAAGGCTTCCTAAGTTAAGAGATTCTACACTTATATGCCTGGGTACATTATCTTTATATTGAGAAAATCTTCAGATATTGAAGCTAATCTAAAGTTTTACTATCCACAACATTCTGGCAAGAAGTTATACAATTAGACTGTACTGAATTAATCCTCAAACATGAGCTGGGAAAGGCCTTAATGTACCTTGAAATCAGAAAGGATGTTAAAATCTTAACTACATGATGCTATAATCTTGCAAACAATAATGTAATATAAATAACAGAATATTAATTGATGAATAATGCAGGAAAATCTCAATGAATTAGACTATCTCAGAGACCATTCATATGGAATTACACTGCTAGGAGAGAAACTTACCTAACTTCTCTAAGTTTTACTAACTAGAGTCTTGGCAATGATTTTAAGAGTCACTGTCTTGTGTCAAAATGAGACATACCTTGTCTCTCAGTTTATCACACACATTCTTCTCAGGTACCTACATAAAGGTAACTCAAGTTTTGACACCAACATCCCCTATACTGAAGTTACACCAACAGTAAAAGGTCTTAAGACTGGTCAAAACACATTGAGAAGAACTGTAACACAGCTGTTGCCAACTGTTCCCAACTGTTCATCTCATTTCACATTCCTGAATTCCTGTATTAGGGGAGAGACACTGAATAGTCATTCCCTACTCACATCAACTGGGTCTACTCAGGACATTCTAAAACTCAGTTCCATTCAGAAGATGAAACAGTCTAGGTTACTTTACCCCACAATGAACAGAAGTCACTAGTAGAGCACACAGCCATCATAAAGGATGAGCAGAGCACATCAGCTCTGCAGGGATTTTTAACTGAGCCCACGCAGTCAAGTTGCAAAGTTACACAGATTTCAAAAAGGCAGGATACTGCAACTTTCAGAAATGAAATATAGGACACCCATCCACAGTCCTTCAGACCACTGCTGCTGCAGACTCTCCAATGCACATTCCTGAAATTCCTTGCACTTAGAGAAGTGTTAAGCCTTGCCAGTAACCAGAAGAAAAGGGGATGTAAGAAAGCAAACAGCTGAGAGGCAAGGGGAGGCCACCAAGAAGGAAAATGTAGGAGGAATGGCAGAGGCAGGCAGAAAGAGGGAGGGTCACAATAAAGTGATGTCTACCTGAAAAAAAGAGATTGCAACACTTTGCTGGGAGGACTTGGACAAACTCAAGCGACACTCCATACTGGAGAGACAACTGGAATGGGGAGAAGATACAGAGCAGGCTCAGTGTTAGGAGTAGGTATGCAAAAATGTGACTGCTGTCTGATTTACTATCCTGATCTGAAGAACATTAGCCTGATGCCAGACTGTCCAGAACAAAGAGTTTGGGGAAATCTGTGCATTAACTACTAGGAAACCAGTCTTTCAAGTCCCGAGATCCTCCTACAGCACCAGTAACCTGACTGGTGAGCAAGTCCAAGAAGTCCTGCAGCAAAAAAACCCTGAAGCCCACCCAGCAAACATGCTTCTTGTGAAAAGCTCTTCGAAGCAGCACAGGGGATGTCTCCCAGTGGTAAACTTAAGCACAGCAGCAAGAGTGAGAGCAAATGTAACATTAACCAGCTGACAGGCTTAAGTACTGACAGCTGTTCTTTCTTGACTCAAATCCTACCTGTAACTATCTATCTATCTACAAATACACATTACTGGAGCATTTAGAAATGACAAAGGTTAAAGGCTAGTTAAGCTCTAGTACCAACTGAAGTCTTTAGGATACATCTCAGTTGCTTTGGATTGGCAGCATTTAGGCACTATGGCATTTAATTAATACTCTATAATCTTTGGAAATACATTTATTACAATCATTATAATGTCTGATTGTGGGGGAATGTTTCTTTATTTTTTCCATTTGTCTCTCCAAACACTTCTTCCATTATGTGATTATCTGAATCTTTCATTAAAAAAAATGCTACACTCAAATGAGTGTTTATTATGGCTCTAATAAATGTCCACTGCAAACAAACATAATAATTTACACTTACTGAAAACACCAAAGTGCCCAAGTTCATGAATTCTGTTATTTCATGATAAAGTCGTAATTGCAATCTTTGTAAAATATACAAGCAGCTAAAAAATTATCAGCCTAGTGCAGCATAACTCTGTATATAAACACTTACTACAGCTCCCAGGAGAAAGATGACAGTTTGCAGTCACACAGTGCAGGCCAATGGCTCTGCACATTCCCAGCTCTGTTCTACATGGGTATTGACAATTTTGACTGAAGCTTCATGACATTTTGTGGTATTAGCCATCCAAAGGATTCACCCACCTCTCTTCTGTCTTGCTTTAGCTTTTAAATGCATTCCATAACAACTAATCAAGCCTCTATGAAGCATATGTTGTTTTATTTTACAGTCAAACAACAGGTATTTAGTGACTTGCCCAAAGGAAGCTTGAAACAGCAAAGCATGGAAAAAATCTCAAATTACTCTATTGCTCTCAACCTGTGCAACTCAGTGACACTAATGTAGCACTAATAGGGCATTTTAAAAAGTAACAGCACCAAAACACTAAAATCAATTACCTGCTCCATCCTAAGAGAACCTACACCAAAGATGATTCTCCCTAGAAGATAAAAAGGAGCTGATGAAAAAACCAGTGCAACCAACCGCTGCTCAAATAACTCAGGATGCACAAGCTGTTCGCAAGAAAACTCAAAGCGTAAGACACCTGGTGTCATATTTTCACTGGCAGTCAGGACTTTGACAGACTTCCAGCTGGAATTTAAATTTGAGTCCAGTTATCAGACCATCCTTTATATTGGTACTTTTCTGGAAAATGTACTTTTCAGTAAGGCAGGAACATTTGCCTTCCATTTAAAAATTTCTGTACTGCCAGTTTTCACCATGAAGGCAAAACTGAAATAGAATAAATCAACATCAGCTGTCCAATTTTCATCTGCCAATACAAAGCTACCTGACCCTTATTTTTCACTAGCACATGGTCTCTTTCAGCTTTGTCAATGTAAGTGCTGTATTTCAAAAAGAAGTAAGTTTGGATATGCTTTCAAAGTATTATCACTAATAAAATTTACTCTTCACACCTAGAAACAGCCCTCACCTTTATACAGTTGTATACATACATGTGAATCTTAGCAAGAATTTAAGAACATTATTGGGAAATTGCTCTGATAAACAGATAAGAGTTATTTCTATGTATAACTATGAATGCATTATCTTACTCTGTATTTCATATTAGTGTTTTACAATAAAACAGTAAATCAAAATTTTTGGTTTCAGAAAACAACTTAATTATTCTTCAATTGTACAACTGTACAACTGTCAGATGAAAGTTTGAAGTGCTTTGTCACATTATATTTCAGTGAACACAGACAAAATACAGATATTTATGTAACACTTCTTCATAAGCATCTCAGCTCAAACAAAAACCTATCTTTTGTAGCACAACAGCAGCATCAAGAAACCCAACCCAGTGTTCTTTGCCTCACTGTGTTAAGCCTTGATCACCACTTACATTTGAAATTACTACTAGCAACTATATAGTTTATTTTAATTCTTTTTAATTGGTGGTAAAACCCAGGAAAAAAGCAGACCATACTAAGCAGACCATATCTTTCTACCATGGTAGCTGACCACTGAAGCAACCAGGAAACAAAAATGGGGCAAAGGAAAAAGAGGTAAGACACCAGTCTGTAACTGAGAATACTTGACCCCACACTCTCATTCTCACCACATACCCAAAGGCTCCACAACTAATGTCAAGAGACAGACGAAAGGGATGAAAAGTGTTTGCACACTTCTCTCTGGAAGGATGCTTTCTAGTGAGCACTCGTATTTACTGACAGTCACTTTCATCGTTCCTCTCCTAGAAGATGAGAGTTGGTGAAAGGTACCTTAATCTCATCTGCTGAAGACTGAAGGCACATCACTAAAATCAATGTAAAATTAAGCTCTCTAGAGCAGGAACTGTCTTTCTGGAAATATGACACCATGAACAATGAGGTCTGCTACTGGGCTCCAAAACACAATGAGCACACACATAAACCCACCTGTAACAGTAAATGAAAGCACAGTAATATATTAAGCTGCTAAAATACCTAATATAATTAGCAAGGATAACTCAGTTTAGCTCAACTCTAAAATCAAATATATTCACAGACCCAAAATTTACCCCGAGAACAAGTCAGTTATATTTTGTCTCTTTTTCTACCACCCCCCTTTTGCTTTTTTAAAGGAAGCATTTGAAAGCGAAGCTTTACAGCCTTTGCTAAAAACAAGGCTAACACCTGGCCAAAACATGATTACATGAATGAGAGGAGCATCTCCATGACCTCACACTTCCCACAAGAAAACAGAAACCAGCTTTTTCATGACACTCACCATTTCTCTTTACCAGCCTAGAAAAAAAAATACTTCTTGTAAGCTTCAGTTACTACAAATGTTTCAGTAAACTCTAGTTTTCAAGTAAACTATCTCTAGTTCTACCAGACCATGACAGGATACACGGGACTTCTTTTTTAATTTTGCACTGTACTTAGAAAAGCTAAGTTACCTCCACTCCAGAGAGTGCTTTACACACTGCACTTCTCTTTGCATCTACATCTATTTTGGTGTTTCTGCTTTGTACATTTGAAGTAAGATTAACCAGAAAAAATCCATAACTAAACGCTTACTTATTTCAGTAGAACATTTTTAATGAGAATGCCATGTTCCCAAAAGGATACGAATTCCATTCATTCCAGAAATCTTGAAGTCATCGATTAGCTGTACAACCATATCCTTGTTGGGATCATTAGGGTCACTTTCACGAACCTAAACCAAGAATGCAAACACTGACATTTTAGGAAAAAAATCACTTTAAAATACTAATTAGTTAGATTTCCACATAAACAGTACTTTGGAGCTTCAGAAAACATGGTAACACATAACAAGCCAGATGTTTAGAGGAGAATATGTTAAAAAAAAAAAGTCTAAAACCAGTTCTCTGTGGTTTTTTAAATTCATTTATTACTGTTATTGTTACTGAACACTGTATTGCAATAGTGATACTTACACATTTCAGCAACTTTATTTCATCCAAGGCTGTCTCTGTATAATGCTGGGCACTTTTTACAACTTTCATTGCAACAAACCTCTTTCCCCTTGAAAAGAATAGAAACATTTTCAACACATACACCAAGCTAAACAAACATACTTTGAAGGTTGGAAAATTTTAAATAGAATATTTCATAGTCTAATGCATTCTGACAGAAAATACTCAAATCACACTTAACAACAACTTTTAACAATACTCTGTTAACAGTATAATTTATTGAGTATTTTGTCTCCTTGATTCTAATGTTTCTAAAAGAGGAATCTGCTTACACATTTTATCATTTAATGAAGGTAATTACATTTTTTCATTAAAGATGCAACAGAAATAAAAATATTAGCTTATTCTTGCATGATCAAGACAACATGCCAATTCAATAAACAAAGCTAATTTGTCAAAGAAAATAGAATTATATTTATTTCTGAGATCTTTGATAAACTACACCGTTAATCAAGAGCAAAGTAAGGCTGTAGGCATCTTTCTGCACAATAGGATAATAAACATTTACATACCTTTATCATGCACGTAAAACAAAAGTTATTGCACACAAAATAAGGTAGCATATTATGAAGAAGGTATATGGAAATAAATAGTTTTCTTACTGCATATCCCAGCATAGCCAGACTGTAGAGAAGTGTCCCCATCCTAACTTTCTAATAACGTGATACCGGCCATTGAAAAGATCACCAATTTTCACTGGATGATAGCCTCCTTTCATGAAAAATAAGGAGAAAAAAGAATATTTAGAAAACAAACAATAATTCTCAGGTTTTCAAGTAATTCTCTTGTAGTATAAATTTTCCTCCTCAAATTGTCCTGTACTATAAATAGGAAATCTAAAGAAAACTTTAAAGTTAAAAATTCTGCCTTGCTTGGCCTGAAGGGAAAAAACTCATGTCCTGTAACTACTGCAGAGTTTATTCACCCTTTTCTCTTATGGCTTTTATTTATGGTAATATTACCATCTGTTCTCTATTTCCTCAGGCTTATCTTCCACTTCACAGACAGTACAGAAAAGATCTACATTATTTCTTTATCATATTTGAAGCCTCTCCAGTCAACATATTTTGGATGATTGCAGAATCTCAGCAGAGACTGTTTTAATTCCCATTTGCTTTCTAGTAATAAAAGCAGCAATAAAATACTTCCTGAGAAAATGTTAAAAACAATGCAGACTTTATTGATGCTCTTCTACTTGGCTCCTGACTCATAGCAGCAGTGAGTTTTTCTCATGTCTGAGGGTTTTACAGAGAGGAGGAAGAAGGGAAAGCTGGGCTTTGTCTGAACTGCTTTTTTATTACCAAAGTCTGCAGTCCAAACTTACACCACTACACAGGTTCTCCACAACTCCATTAGGCAGAAAGGCCAACAGGAGAGGGCAAGCTGGAGCTCAGGTTTCTAGGAGGTGTAATGAAGCCTTTTACTTCCTTCGTATTTTGGAGACATTCCTACTCCTTGTTAAACACAGGGAAGACAATGAACACACAAGATTTTTATTCAGACCTTAACACACAAACAATAACATCCACAATTTTCCCTAAATTGCAAACAAATAATAAAGCTGCACCATGCAACCCTCCAGGACATCACCAGCAGCGGACTCAGAGCAGCTTTCAAGGAATCACTTCTTTGTACCTTTCTGGTCCTTCACAATGCCATGCCAAACTGTCCTTTGGCAGAATCCTCAGTTATTGACTATTCCATTTAGAATCAGAAAAACCTCAGACTACTTCTCTAAGTTGCTGTATCTGTTTTGGATCCTCTGCAAATCTTGTTAGAACTGGTTAAGACAACAATGTGAATATATAACTTAATTCCTTGGATTTAAAACAGGGACTTCTCTCTTATCTCCTTTTATCTGTGGGAACAATGATGTCCAATCTGGATATATTTATATTCTTTTTTTGCTAATAACATCTTCTGCCTTAACAGAAGTTCAACAGTTTTTTTATGAACTCTCATATGCTGCCAGAGCAGATTAACACATTTAACACAACTGTGCAACTGTGCAAAATTATGAAGATTACATACCCAGGAGAAGGTTAAAGCTTAATGACGTATTGTGTCAGATGCTGATACGTCTAACTCTGAAACACACACACAGCTTTGGTATACGTGTGCTAAGGTGTAACTGCAAGCTTAGCAAACAGCAGACCCTTTCCTTGAGGAAGACCTCCCCACCCCTCCCATCACTGGGAAGAAAATATTCATGAAAGCTGCCAGGACAACTCACCCAGCAAACTAAAATGATACTTCCATTTCCACTGCTGAGTTGTGCCCACCTCAGTAAGGATGTCCACACTGCCAAGCAGGAACTCTTTATTCCCAAATCAAAAACCAGATCATTTTTGGAACCCTTGACGGGATTTACTCTCCAGGAGAGAAGGAGGGACATGGACTCACTGAGAGTAAGGGTTGGCTACTATACTGTCCATATGCAAAAAGAAACAGTATCAGCCATATATGAACCCCAAGTCTATTGCAGCTTCATTATTATAGAAATTTTGCTGAATAAATGCAAATACATGAACCTGTATTGATACAAAAATTAAAAACAAAACTAAATTTTATTTTGTCTATTTAAGCATCCTTCTAGTAACATAATTATCCATGAGATGTTTAACATGAACCTGTATTGATACAAAAATTAAAAACAAAACTAAATTTTATTTTGTCTATTTAAGCATCCTTCTAGTAACATAAATGTCCATGAGATGTTTAACAATTTAAGTAAATATAATCAATAGTTAAGACAGCTATTGACTGTTTAAAACAAACAAAACAGAAATATAATTCCTTTTAATTTTTTTTCCCCACAAAATTCAATGCAGGATGATGAAGTCATAGATGCTAGAGGAAAGTTAAGAGAACATACAAGAATTCTACCTTTCCATTACTGAAAAGGTTTGCATTTGTTAAGTGAGTCAAATCTAATGACCTGCAAAATTTGTATGAGACTTCTACATAATACACCATCACAGGTAAAAATATGTTTCTACAAATAGTTTAGGCAAACAAGTGCCTTTTAAGTCTGACTCTATAAATAGCTTTTGGCATACTTGTGTTTCAGAGGGTCAAAAATAATCACAAACTTGTGATAGTTTCTTCCCACCACAGACAGAAAACAGCAGAGAGGAAATAAATCAGAGAAAGACACCAAAAAAATAAACTGGGGGTTGATAAGTTATTTTGGTAAACTCTACGTGTTGGAAGCCTAACAATACTATATATGTAAAAACCATGTTATTTTGGTCCCTACAACACTGTCATAACTAATTATAGCAATACACCAGCAGATGTGACAGATGCCAACAGTGGTAGCATATATAGCATACGAGTATATATATTTCACAAGATACTTTCCACTGGCCTGAGTCACAACAGGAGCAGTTGTGGAAATAAACTGTTACCGTTCCTGTACATGTTACTCTCTGATTATTCATATCAGCAACATATGTATTTACAGTTTGTGGACAACCAGGTAACAACCAACTTAGTTACGTGTATTTTAATTACTGGTGTCATCCCATGATGAATGCAACCATTTAGTTCTCCATGATACCAAAAGTATTTCTAAATATTAGTAACAAGCATCCATGCAAAATTAACAAGTTGATAAGAATTATGTGCTTTTGCAAAAACAATACTGGCATTTGAAAATATACAGTGTATAAGTGGCACTGCTGATAATGTAACAAAAAAACCCACAACCCTGTTGTACTATTCACTGCAGCACAGGCAGAAAAAAAGAAGTCTCTCACAGCTAGCTAGCTACATGCATGCAAGAAAGAGGGTCAGAAAAATGAGTTCATTATTCCTGAATGTCTCCTGAATGTGTTGGTAATTGTAGCTGGCTCGTTCTATGTTTGTGTAGGGAATTATTCCCTTTGTGAACTGGATGAATGGGAGACATCTCCAGGGGGCAGAGAAGACGATCAGAGAAGCAAAAAATTCCAATTACATCCATGACACAACATACTCTTGGAAAAAAAATCTCCAAGTGTTTCAAGGCTTTTCAGAGAAGAAAAACCTGCTTTACAAAGTACCCCTTGAAAAATCATGCAGTTGGACTTTTGGTATTGCCATTCCTTAAACAAATAAATATTTGAAAAGCATTTTATGCAAATTCAGTGACAGAAACAGAAGTAATGCCACAGATTTAAACAGGCCCCAGAGGAAGCCCCCAGGGAACAGAATTTAGTCTGCTTTTCATAGACTGGCTGTTAGTCAATCTCTTTCACATCAGGTGCTAATACAAACGGATCCAATTTCCTCATTAAAAATACTACTATGACTATTTACTAATCACCATGTAATGTGGTCAAGATGCAAGCCCAGCACACCGTAACATACCCTTAAAAATAAAACCAGTAACAAAAATACTCAGGAAGTACAACTAAGAGGTCATATGTTGAATTCCTGAAAAAAATAATTATATACTCATCATCAAAATTTCCCTCCTAAGAAATTTCAGATTGGGGTTGAGAAGAGGTGAAGTATGCTCTTTGCCTCAGTCAAAAATCCTGGAAGACTGCCATTTTGAAGACAAAATTAAGAATAGAAGAGACACTCCAGTAATAGATTTGAATTTCTGTATCTGTCTGCCACTCTGTAAATACAGATTAGGCTACCCAAAACAGAAGAAGATACTCAAACTAAAAAAACTTCTCTCAAAAAAATGGAAAATGTATCTAAATGCCATTCGTGGAGTTCTTTATCAAATAACTTACTCATTCCCTATACAGAATATGAAATATATTAACAAATCTCAGTGTGGTTATGGAATTTAGATCCTTATGGTGAGCTTCCCTTCAGTTCCACGCCAGCAGACTGAAAGAAGGAAATGCACTGCTCAGTCTTACAGGAAATTAGGGTCACAAAATAAGTAAATCCTCTACTGAAGTAACAAAAGCACTGCTCTTGTAGAAACAAGTAATGATCATGGCATCCAAACAGACCAAAGCTTGAACCATCTTTAATATACTTTCAAAAATTCAAAGCCTCAGGATCAGAAGAATTCAGAAGAACCTTTATGCATGTAGGAGTTCCCTTTAATTTTTCAGGAAGCCTGCAAGTATTCTCAGTGTAACACATAGTTTATTTTACAAGTATCCAGATCTCACTACTGACCTGCTCCAGTTAAACAAGTAACTCATAAGCAGGCTCTCAACTTAGACTATTTTTTTGTTTTGTGATCTAGCTTCTGCAGATGGTGACTTTTGCAAGAGATACTGGAAAACAGACAACAATGGATTGTTTGGAATTAAATGCAGCCCTTACTTCAGGAAAGAATTAAGTGAGAGTTCTGAAATGCTTAATCTCATGGAAATACAGATGTTTACAAGTACACAGATGTTTAAACAAATCCTTATTCTCTGATGGAAGATGTTAAGGACACCAGAAGAGTTATCTTACGGAACAAATGTGTTTTAACACAAATAATACAAAAAACAAACCAAAATACCTGAGCATGGTTTAGCAACATGTTTTTCTTTGCCCTGCTGAAGACTTCAACACTTAGTTTGAGTTTGTTGTTTGGCTTTCACAACTGGCATTTGTAAGCCGCTTATACTTTTGAAATATAATATATTAATAAAACTTCTTACACCAAAATGAAACAGTCACTTTCCATCGTCAAATCTGAAAACATGAACACTTGTTCCAGGCTGGGAAGGGGAATTCTTAAAGTAGCACATTTCCAGGCTTATACAGAAACTTCTCATAAGAAGACATTATCATATTTGACACAGGAAGTTTCTTCGTATGAGGAATACAGAATACCAGATATAGTCAGTGTGTATACAGTGCTTTTTGACTCTTCAAAAATATTAATCTTAAGTGTTTAAACTCTGATGTAAGTATATTCGTATTCTTGCAATCTACAATAGATAACCCAGAGTTGACAGAACTGTTATGTATCATTTTTTATGTAAGTACAATGTACATTCTACCCTAATGGGAACAGACTCGCAACTTTAGCAGTGACAATAAAACAAACTTAAGTATTGACACTGTTGTACCGCAGTCATGCTTTTATGCATTTAACAGTATTTTAAAACTGAATATAACCAATACAAAAATTAAGGAAATTGAGTTAAAATGAAGATGTAGAGAGCCTCAGACAATGCTGAGAGCTGTGAACGACACAAAAAAGAAGCATGTAACATCTTAGGCTAGTGCAAGTGAGAGAAGAAAGGAAAAAAAAAAGACACAGTTTAAAAAATAAATTTAGGTAATGCTGTTAAAGGCACCAAGGCATTTTAGAACCTTTTTTGGAGTGTGAGAGGGGTTGTTTGTCTTGGTTTGGGTGTTTTGGTTTCTCTTACCACTCACATCAGTCAAGGGAAGTTTATTCTCTATTCTTCTAACTAGGACATCAGGAAAAATACAGGCATGCAGTACTTGTATATTTATTGAAAAATGTATAAATAAGCTATGGCTAAGTGAAAAATTAAACCTGAAGACAATTATGCTTCGGGACCTGAAATCAAGAGTTGGTCCTAATTCTTGTATGAGTAAATTCCATAATTAAAGATCAGCTCTTTCAAAATCCCACAAGAACCAGAACCAAGACTGGCATGACAGTTTGTACTTCACCACCACTGGTGAACTGCACACACCTTTACAGTAATCTGCGGGATCCTCTTGCTCCTCATCGTCGGACCCTAAAATCTCCTCCTCTGGCTCAGGCGGGGCGGGCTCCGGCAGGGGCGGAGGCGGGGGTGGGGGTGGAGGCGGAGGTGCAGAGGGAGCTTTCTGCTGAGGCTCTGGCCTGGAAATGGAAGAGAGAGCACACTTAGTCAAGAGCTTCCTCACTGGGGCAGCCCAGCCCTTCAGGGAGGATGAAAAACCAGTGGGAAATAAAAAATAAAAAAAACCAGTGAAGCATCTCACGTTCTCACTGTCACCTTTCCTATCCCACTTGGGACAGTAGGGAGGCGTGGACACAGAGGAACCTGGCCAAACCAAGAGCAGGTCTCAAGTGAAAGAGCTTGCAAAAGATACAGGGAATACATAATCAGATACAGACAGGCTTTTGAAATTCCTGACGAGCAAATGAGATGTTAGACCCATCTTCTTGAGCACAACTGAGAAGAAGTATTTTTCAAAGAATATCAAGTTATTCAAAAGCTCCTGCCTGCTAGCTGAAGTAGGAAAGATCTCATTAATACACAGCAAGAAACAATGTTCTAGAGACACTGACCCAAATCTTAATGCACTTCTCATCTGTAGCTGCTGCCAACACTATGGAAAGCTGTATCAGTACATCAAATACTGAAAACATCTATTAAAAAGTAAGAGAAAAAAACTTATCTTCCTAGGTAGTCTACGATGCTCATTCCAGAGCATATCACATGCTTTAACAGGCACTAATTAATAAAAAAAACCAAAACAAAATCACCAAAGCCTGACACCACCAACCAAGAGATGGGTCCTACTTTTTTTGTCTTGCAGCTCCAATTAAAAAAAAAAAATAATAAAAAAATAAAAACAAAAAAAAAAAACACCCAACCAAAGTGAAATATATCTTACATCCTGTTCTGAAGAAAGCCACATTTGGTACAACTACAAACTACTCACATTTCAAAACTCAGTATTTTCAACAGACTTAAGTCCAGGGTTGAAGTGATATGATCTCTTTGTCATGTAATTAAGAAAGCCTTCCCCAAACCGATTGATGCTGTTATTTTTTGTATTCATACCTCTTACAAATAAAAAGTATATACTTTCCAAATACATTTGTAAAGTAACTTAAAGCATCTGTGCCATCAAAAGCTTCTATAATTTACACGTACTTCAAATTAACCACATCTAAAAAACACCACATTAACAGTATTTTGTCCTTCATGTCATAAAAAACCAGGAATCTGTAATTTGCTGATGTTTCAGCACCTAGAATTAAGATCCAAAGTTTTCCTTGATTATGAGCAAAAACTGTACTTATGTTTATCCAACTTCTAAGTCTTCTTCCACATAATTCCTTTTTCTTTTTACACACTGCAATTGTTCAAGACAGACAGAGCATTTGGTGTCAAAGAGAACATGGTTGATCGGAAACAAATTCCACTGGCAACATTCAGCACCTGCACAGCAGCTGCTACTATGCCTTTGCTTTACAGGACATCCCTGCAAGCTGCATGCCATACCAAATTTATCTGCCTGCCACCCCTTTCAGATAATAAATTCTTCAGTCAATAAATGGTCAGATTTAAAAAGGAGTATTTTGAACTAATTTATCAATTATTTAAGTTATGATGAGAAATCTAATGAAATAAATAAATTTATGTAATTTTTAAGCACATTAAACTAGACAGAATAGAAGAAGAAATCAATTTGTAGGATAAACAGTAAATATATTTGCACATGCTCCTATTTGAATTATGTTGGTTGTTTGCCTCCCTCTTTCATTTCTGGCTCCCAACAGATGTCTTTATCTGGTACACTGAGAGGAAAGTAAACTACAAATGGAAGGTGCAACAAATTCTCTAACCAGCTAATCTTACTACAAACCAGATTACTGGCCCAGCCGGGTTTCACGGTGTCAGCAAACTGACAGCTCCCACGCCTGATCTGAAAGCTTTAATCCAACAAACCATCATATAAGGATCTACATTACAAACCCTGAAGCTTCATGTGCTAGGCACAGGACCGTTCTGGATACACAGATCAAGAACTGTGAACACTTAAAAACTAACTGTTGGACTTGATGGCCTTAAAAGTCTTTTCCAGCCTAAATGAGTCTACAAGCAAGAAAAAGAACACATAGTGGAACAGCCTGCACTTCATCAATGTATCTGAAAGCAGCGTGCCAGAAACACTGGCACATCCATTAGTGCCTGGACTCCTTAATTTGGATGGTACCATCATCTTCCTTTGTTCTGACCACAAGTTTCCATGTTACGATTTTGGTCACATGAAATGGTACAACTATAGAAAAGCCCAGGTTAGGGTAGGGAAATGCAATACAGGGGTGTAAGTTCAAAAATTCATTGAAATTGTGATGATTTGGGGTTTTAAGGTAACAACTACTTGCTTTATTTCTTTACATGACAGAAGTAATACTTTAAAGAGAATCAGAAGGGTTTCAGGAATTGAGGTTCACACATTTTGTCACCCATTTTCAAATAAATATAAAGTAATACCAAGAATCTCCCTCTGAGAGAGACAGGAAGTATCCAGCACAGGATTTCAAAAAAAAAGGCAAGATACATTTATTCCTAGGGGAATAGGTTAAGAAAACAGGGTTGGTTCTGAGTCTTTCTCAAGCTACTGTATTTGATTTTGGTTTGAAAAGGGTTATTTTTCCTGTCTTCAATCCCAGTTCATTTTTATATTCAGGATTGTTTTCTTACTGTCCTTTGTGGACATCAGGAAGGCAGGAAAGACACTACCATATTTTCTTCTGGACTTATTTATGATTTTTATCTGCAAATAACAAAATACTGCTTTAAACTGAGGAAGATCTTTAATTTGTCCATTTAGCCTTGCTTGCACCTTTTGAAGCCATCAAGTATTAGTACAGAAACATGAGGGAAGGAACGCAACATTCTGAGTTACATCAGTCTGACTGCTAATTCTGCATTTTTGGCAATTTTTTCCTCTAGTTTAGAATTCTTAGCAAGAGATTCTTACTGTTCTTTAGTTTTGTTCACTTTTGCTTTTCTAGGGTGTATGTAGAGATCAAGTCTTCAACACTTCACTTGATGGCTTAAATTCTGCCTACATGTTGAGTAACTCATCCTGGCATCCCCAGTCCTGCTCATCTGCCAATTCATAGTTCCACAGTGTTAGGAAGGATATCAATGAGAGAACTCCAGTTTTGCTATTTCTTAGTAGCCCTTTTATCAAATTGCAAAGATAAGCTATGATGAATGCTTCAACAACATCCTCATTGGCGATTTATGGCAAGAATATACAGTTTATTCAGCTTTGATTTCATTTTTTCCAGTATAGTCTGCTAAAATGCAATTTTTTTTTCTTTTGAGTAATTTTCAAACATCATTGGCATTAAAAAATCCAGCCATTTAGAAAGCTGTGACTCACCAACATGTCTGTAATCTCCACTTCCTTTTCAGAAATGTAATTATCAAATACTATCATAACATAAAAAGCTATTCAACAACCATTATTTCGAGTTTTTTCTCTTTCTTATTCCTAAAATGCTACGTTATGATATGCATTAGGTGGCACATGCATGCAGAGATAAATATTAAACCTGTTTTTCTTTTTCTGAAGTAATCACTTGTGACTCTGTGGTCTACCACTATTAGGCTAGTCATCACCATCCAAGCATAAACACTTAATTAACAGAAGAAGACGACACACCATTTCTAGAGTCTCAGTATTCTGTCAGCAGGTATGCAGAGAAGTGACCATCTCCACAGGCTACAATGACAAACCTTATAATTGTATTGAAAGAAGCACTACAAACAATTAGCAAACACTAGCCAGAATTTTTTTCTTTTAATTACTGCCTTTTCCGTGGACAAAAATTAATTTACAGCAAAGTCCAATCAAAATACAATTAAATCCTATTTTTAAATTGCTCTTAGAGGGAATACTTAGTAAAACACAAAAGAAAAGCTGAAGTATTTCTCCTCTGCAGTGAACTTGAAGCAAAACACGTCAAAACCCTGCATGGAGTCTTACAAAAAAATCAACTGCCCAGTGTTATGAAACACAACATTTCTGACAACTTAATTTTACTGTTCTCCCTCATGGACATGTTGCTCCATGCTCCCACTGGGTAACAGCCAACAGTAAAAGCAATCTCCTAAACATTCAAACCTTAAAATGCTGAGAAAAATACACTATGAGAAATCCAGAAAAAGCCGTTCATTTTTTTGCTGTTGTTGATATTGTGGAGTCATTTGCTATTCTTCTGTTCTGGAAAAGGTAAAACAAGAGCAGTGAGAGTGATTAAAACCACAAAATGCCTTCCACATGGGAAGCTATACCAGAACTCTTCAGTCAGGAAAACAAGACAGCAGAGTACTACAAAATCTTGAGAGGATACAGAGAAAGCAAATAGGAAATGGCTGTCCACTGTCTCATCCCACACAAACTGGGCCAAGTTGACAGAAAACCCAAAGAAAAAAGAATTACTCATGCAATATGACATTAAACACTAAAGCGAACTTTTTTCCCTCATATATCATGGATAAGAGAAGTTAGTTAAGTTCAAATAGGACTCAAAAAAACTCATGGAAGAAAAATCAACTGATGGCTAACCCAAGAGCACCTTTGACTCGTGAAGCCCAGCAGCCTGAGACCGCTGGACGTGGAACAGTATTCCACACACTGGGGCCCAACCCTGCACTCCTCCCCAGGCAACTGCTCCTGGCCAGAGGGAATGTTCGTGCACCTTGGGTCTGGTCCTTGTGCAGTCACTTCATCTTCAGACATTCCTTTCTTTTCCTCAACAAATGAATGATTTCCATTACTAAAAACCAAAGCAGACTTCAGGCCTCGTTATCGGAAACCCTCATAGACGGAAAGTATGTTTTTATTATGAAGTAATGGATAAAAACACCTTGCAGGCAAGACTGCTGTAGAACAAGACTACCTGAGGAAATCCTCATGCTCCCATGGGGAATAGGCATACAGCAGCAGGAGTCTTTCTCTATGAACCCTGTACTGCACACACGGTGACTACTGCACCCGATTCTCCTACCTTTAGGAAAGCACTGTCTCAGAAGGAAACAGACTGTGCCAAATGAAAAAAAAAACGGGAGAAAGAAATTGGTCAGATTAAGCTAAGAACTACCTCAATCTGAGGGGAAAACAAAACTCCCCTTAAGATTTTCAGATGAACACAATCAAAGACTTTTTTTGCTCACAGAAAAGGCAATTAAAATTAGGTTAAATGACTTCTTCATATATCTAATAAAATAAAATATGGAATAAACTATATTCTAACAATGTTATAAACCTTCTGACATGTCCTCAGAGGTTCTACAGAGAATTTCAATCTGAAGAGGTAAAAAGAGGAAGCAAGGGGGAGGGTGAGCATCAGGAAAATTATGCTGTAAGCCTCCTTAGAGATGGGAGCTTTACAAAATCTACTCGTGAGTGTGGGTCCATCTGGAAAGAGCTCCAGCTATGCTTCTCTCCAGCTCCAGAAGGCAAAAGCTTTCGTGCTCCTCGGCACAGCTCTCAAGGTTCTGTAGAGTTTAAAGTCTGAAATCGCTATACACAAATTTCTTACAGCTGTTATTAATTCCTTAAAGACTCAGCTATTTGGATCTCTTTATCGTTTGTTCAAATGGTGTCTGCTTTATGAGCTGAATTCTTGCCTGCTCTTTTTTCCCAAATGCAAATTTAGCTTAATTAGACAGGTGCCTTCTAACACTGAGCTCTTTGAACTGGAGGCAGCCTTAAATGGAGGCTTTCTAAATAAATCCACACACATAAACAACAAAAAACATAAGAAAGAGAAAAATAATTCTGAAGTTATCACTCAAGGAACAAAATGATGTTGCATGTTTCAAGCAAGATTTTAAGTGGATTGTAATTCAGAATATTTTTAAATTTTAATAGTTATGATAAATTATTTGTAATATAATAATTATTTTTTATTATGCCAGAGGTCATCTTACTGTTTTCAGAAACAAAGTCTACAAACCCAGAAGGAAACACGGCATAAGGAGATGTGTTTTTAACCAACTCCAAGAAATTGTTGATGTGAACTCCCAGGGACAGCTTTGCTTTACATGATAAGCACTATTTGTGTTCTTACTGTAGTACAAAACTGTACTACAATCTCCAATTCTAGAAAATTTATGCATAAAAGGAGAGAGTGCTGGTACATCACAAGCATTAAGCAGTTTCTACATCTGGTCATTATCAAACAAAATTATCATTCCTCCTGGGACTGTTAACATTCCTTCCAAAGATACCATCCCACCATCAAACATTAATAGAAGCACCAGTAAAAATCCATTCTGGAACAGAGCAGGCTGAGACACAGTCGCTTTTGTAACCTCAAATAGCAACACAGAATGAATTTTTCATTCCCATCTTGCTTACTAGTCTTTTGGAGGCCACCTTGGGCACACTCAAACTCCAAGCGAAACGCCAAGGAACACTGCCTTCTTCCGTTCAAAACAACGGCTACTATAAATAAATGCCATTTCACGCAGCAAGTACTGCAGTTTTACCACGCCACCGCCCCAGCCCAGCATCACAGGAAGAGCGCATCGCCACAGGCAGAGCTGAGGGGACCCAGTAGCAGCCTACCATTACATCAAATCACACCTAGGATGAAGAAGTCTACCAAGCTCAGGAGGCAGCCCTTATGGTCTTTCTCTGACACAGTTACAGCAAGTTCCCAGAAGTAACTGGTTTCAAGCTCTGAAAGTCAGCCCCAAACGAAATTTTGTTCTCAAAACAAATGCAATTCTGTTAAACTGTTATTAAGACAGCCAAGTAGAAGCCAAATCTACCCAGAAAGCCTCAAGCTTAATTGGACTTGCCAAAGTAATGTTTTCTTCCTCAAATACTGTTTTTCTTGCAGAGTTGTACTTTCGAAACGAGACATCCATTACAGACTTGCAAAGGAAAAAGGTCAACAGTTAATTAAAAAATAAAGACCCCCCCTGGCAGCACAAAAAGAAAGTATAATTATAGATACTCAGCAACTTGCACCTCACCTGTATTTCTAGTCACCAGTAAAGTGTTGTAAAGGCTAAGAATGTTAAAATCATAGAATACCTTGAGTTGGAAGAAACCAACCAGCATCATCAAATCCAACTCTTGGTCCTTCAGAGGACAGCCTCAGAAATCACATCATGTGCCTGAACGTTTTGTCCAAATGCTTCTTAACTGTCAGGCGTGGTGCTGTGACCGTTTCCCTGGCGTTCCAGTGCCTAAACAACGTCTGGGTGAAGAACTTTTTCCTAATAGCCAACGTAAACTTCCCGTGACTCACTTCACGCCACTTCCCCAAGTCCTGATCATGAGAGCGAAGAGTGAGATCTGTAACACACCTTCTGCAGAAGGTGTGACTGTCAGACCCAGCTTCCCAGAGAGACATCAGTCACTGAGCAACCTGTTACCTGAAGAGCTACACCGACCATCAGGTTTGTCTGGATGGAGGTCCCTGTCACAGCTGTGACTCCATGCAGTGACTCCAGCAGCTACAGGGGACTGAGCTCTGAGGCATGACCAGACCAACCCTGAGCAAGTGTTCACTACTGAGACTGGGGATCAGGGTGCCTCTTTGAGCCCTTCTGCACCAACTACTCAGTCTGTCCATTGCCTCTGTTAGCAGCTCCCAGACATCAAGGTCTGGTGCCTGGTTCCTGGGTTGCACGTACTTGATTCTTCCACTCCACCAGTGGAATGGCCTCCTATGGAGAGGAGTCTTTCTTCATGCCCTATTTGCCTGCTGTGGTTGCTTGCACTCACTAGGGGCTACATTTCATAAGCATGGGGGTGGTTACACTGCATTTCAATCTCCCACCACTGCTCTGGCAACACCCAAGTCTCATCAGTAGGTCCCACAAGAGGTTTTGGCTACCACAAATTAAGAAATTCCAAAGAGCCAAAGAGTAGAAACACACCTGTCATAAATCCATGTAGTATGTACTGATCAATGGAGAATACAGTTTCTTATATGTGCATCCTAACATGTGAGAAGAAAACCTCCACCTGAATTATGTCAAACATGGAATACCACTCCAATGCAATGATAAAATTTAGTTTAAAAATAAGCTAATCTCATAAACCATACATGAAGCTTCACCTCCTTCAAATCCTCTTGCAACAAGAGTCCCCCCTCCTGGTGCACAACTTCTTCCTTTATCTATGTGGGGGAACCTCCACTTCTGACTGACAGGACAACCTGACAGAAAACGCTGGCAGACGGTGACAGAAATGGCCACTATTTTGACTTCTTTTTTCCTCTCACTATGGCCGCACGATGGATTACTTTTAACAGAATGACTCACAAGTGTATAAATGGAAATTAATTTTTTACTTTCTTTCCGGCATGTTGTGATGCAGTATTTAATTTCTGCCTTTCTCTTTGGCATGTTAAATTATAGTGTCTCTAGTCTTTCTATTCACAAGAAATATTCAGAAAACATGCTGTTGTTGCTTCAGTATCCTACAGTTGCCACTAGCAACAAATGTCCAAGTTTCGAAGGAGAGGGGTTAAGAAGCACCCTCTGCTCTCCAATAGCCCTAACTGACCCTGGAGAAGTTAGCAGATTTAACTTGATTTGGCACCAAAACCACTTAAGTAACTGACCCTTTGAGGTCAAATATGGACTGAAACATGTATTCATAACTAAATTACAAAACACGGGATTTAGTCTTCATCACAAGGCAGTAACTCCTTCAAGGAAGTATATATTCCATTTATATGTCAGAAACCATATGAAGACAACTGAAGACAAATGAAGCAAAATGAGCTGAAGTAAACCAATAAATGCAGTGTTTCACACTCTTTTTTATCTATTTACAGCGTAGTAGAAAAGATTTCATAGGAACAGTAAAATTGTAACCCTTCACTTAATATCAAATGCAGTTAAGCAGCAGAGTACCTCTTGCCTTTTGTTAGTTGGTTGGTTTTTTTCTGACCCCTAGAGCACCCTAGTAAAATGTAATCCTGACTTCATGTGATCATCTCAGTGCAAAAATGCATTTTTCATGTACATGTTTACTTAATGTTTAAAAGACCCATTCATCCTGTTTAATGCGAATGCATCATGCTCCGGATTATGTCTGGGAACTCAGTTCTTCAGGCAATGAGAAAAGGGTAAGTAGACAGACATTTTGGATAGGACAAACACTGAGGGACATAACTGGCAGGTGAAAAAAACAGAGCCTGAACGAACAAGGTTGCATGACCAAGTCAGCAATTAGAAGAACCTGTCTGCAGCAAATACATTCACTGCAGTGATAAATTCTGAATGCACCAGTTGGAACTCTACTGATACCTAACTTCTCCTCATTAACCTTGTTTTCAATAAGCTGAAACAAGCACTGTACATGAACTCTTTACATTAACAATCATAACTCCTTTTCACTAACAGGCTTTCTTTCAAAATAAAGAATCTCAATCCTTCAAAAAACATACGACGCCTCTCTGAAACTTCCAAATTCCAGTAGCATTTCCTCTATAAAACAAGAGTTTTAATAAATCTCTTTACAATTCCTACTAGCATTTTATGAAAGTACCCAGCTTGCACTGCAGTATCAGTAAAACTGATACAAGAAAGCTAAACAAAGAACTCAAAACATTTTAACTTAATTATTAGACATAAGTTGCAAAGTTGCCTATCATGCAAAAACTTTTTGCTAGCGTTCAGTAGTCAGTTATATTCTTCCATTTTGGGTATATGCGGTCATAAATACAATATATGAAATGTCTTCTTTGAGTTTCTCTCTGTATGTTGCTCATTCATGTTAAATAAGGCACTGAATTTCCTAACAGAAATAAGTAAAAGCAGCAAAAAGGTTGCCAAGTTCAGCTGCAGTCGAAAGCAAGCAAATGGAAAAATCACAGATATGTTTTTCACAAAAACTCATTCTCACCAACCAACACAAATAACAAGCAGCTGGTTTTAGCTTCAGGACCATTTAATCATTCTGTCTTCTTGTCTTCATAGAGGCAATAACAGATATTACTCTTCAGACACATGAAAACACACTTTTTATTTGGGTAACTTTGATAAACTGATCTTTAAGAAAGCAGTTATTTAAGCTCCTTGTGTTAAAAGTATCTTTTAGTGCCTAGATCTGATTTTTTTGTTGTTGTTAGTTTACTTTTCATGCGTCTTAATGCAAAACTTAAGTTGATGTCTTGCCCAACAACCTCATAGAACATGGCATATTTTATTTATTTTATGCAGATGTTGTTTCCAAAAGCCATTGCATTCAGCATGCTCTCCTGTCACATTCCCTCATTGAAGAGGTCATCATTCTCAGTCTGTAAAACTCTGCCACGTGCCCTTTGACTTTCCAGATGGTTCCAGGAAAATGCCTTTCCATCCCTTATTCCCATCAACCATTGGTCTTGGGGGCTGTAGAAGCAATTTTGGCGCTTTCCATTATTTTTACAGCTCGCAAGTGAAGGACCTTTCATTTGACTGGATCTTCAACAAACAAGTAACCACTTCAGGAGAGCTAGGAAAGTCACCCCAGTATTACAGAGCACCGTCCAGCTGGATTGAATGAGGCAGTTTTGGATACTAAATACTGTGACAATTCCTGTTGAGATTTTCAGAATCTATTTTGTGTCAGCAAGTCTGAGAATAAAGGTTAGCAGACCATCTGACTCATCCCAGCCTTGGCATGCTTTACCTCACAGCATGGATGCTGGATGACTCACTTATTGGAATATTCCTATTTCCAACAGCAAGAGAGAGTCTCATCCATGGTGGAAAAGCATTCAAGGAATCCCAGCTGTCTTGATATCCCAGATGAACTGTCTCCCTTGTAGAGAAGATGCAACTGTTCAAGAGGCACCTGCCTCCGAGAGTGAGATCTTTCCATATCCTGTGTCTTGCTACCAGAACACTGCAACTGAAGCTTCCTCTACCAGGGCAGTAAACTCTACAGCGCAGGAAAGGAAGCTCACCTTGTCCAGTCAAATTGTGGGCCCAGTTTACAACAGGAATTGGACAGCAACTATTATTTCCACGGGCTACAGCCTCCAGTTCACTTCTTTTCCAGGGGCAACCTTATCTCAGGGTTTCTCAGGGAAGGACAGTGGTGTCTACTGCACCTGATCCCACACAGAGCTGTCTGAAAAACTGAACAACTTTCCTATTCTAGGTTTCAAAAGTCAAATGAGCAGGATAACGGGCGTGGCACAATAAAGATTAGAAACACTGTGGTGCTGAGTTCTAATGGCAGTAAAGGACCATGATAGCACGACTTCAAACCCATTACATTTTACAAGCAGAAACTGAGGTCCTAGGAACACGGCAAGCTTACTGCTGCTGCTGAAAATGTGTTATGTGTTAGGTGTTATGCTGATGACAAAGCTTCTGATCTGACTGGTGATAAAACTATGACAGACTACATGTTTGTGATGTGCCACTGCTATGACTTTCACTGAGACAGTGTCAAAGGCAGCTAAAGCCTTCTTTGCCGCTGGCTCAGTAACAAGCCTCAGAGAAGTCTTCAAGCTATGTAGACCCTCAGTAATAATGAATGGGAATGAGCTGAAGGAAATTCTGAGTTGAATCACTGTGTTTCCGAAGACGAGGCTAAGAAGAACTGGAAGCATAGAAGGTTCATCTCCCCTTAAGTGCTTACAGCTACTGCAGAGGCAAAGTTGGTTTTCTCCTCCTACATGAGGATATGTATATGCAGCCAGTGCTGCTGTGCACCCAGGCTATCACTGAGAGTTTTGATTTGCTAAACCTCTGAAAACATGATAGCTGAAGCACAGGCTGACTGCAGGATGGGATGGAGATATTCCACTATAAAATGAGACATCCTTAAATCATCAGCATGACAAGGCAGCCAAGCCTTGGATAGCTGTAAAATCGAGCTTAATCCTGATTGATAGTGTGGGTGCCAGACATAGGAAGAGGCTAATATTCTTCCATGAACATTTTATCTACTTGGATTTCTACAAGAGTTCCAGCAAGGGTACATCAGTTCCCTTTAGACATTTGATGAATTGTTGCTAGGCAACATCAGACACAGACTAACTGTATAGTGCCAGGGCTGGGAAAGAAAGATGATGATTCATAGGGATGAACAGAGCCCTTCACACTTCTAAAGAATACTGCTTCCAGTTCGGTTCATCTTCTCAGAACGTTTGACTTCTCAGAACACCCCACTTCACTGAGGTGGAGCAACTACTTTGCATGTAGGAGGAATACAGAAATTCAAAGAGATCACAGAATCATTCAGGTCAGAGAAGATCTTTAAGGTCATCAAGTCCAACCATTAACCCAGCACTATTAAGTCCACCACTAACTCATGTCCCTAAGTGCCACATCTATACATCTTGTAGACACCTCCAGGGTTGGTGACTCAACCACCCACTCAACAGTCAAGATGAGCAAAGCTTCACCGTAGTCACATCAAAACTGCAGGCTTAAGAACTCCCTCCCCTTAATGACTCCCAGTACTAAGTACCACTGAAGGATAACAGAGGGCTGAAAGAACAAACAAGCAAAAATTATCTTTTGGAAATCCAGAAATAATAAAGAAAAGAGGGAGAAAGGACTTCCACAAAAAAAAAAAGAAAAAACATTTTTCTTTAAGTTCTCAAAAACCTTTGTGAAAATGATTGGAAAGGATTTCAGAAGGTGAAAACTAGAATGAAAAGGCTAGGAGACTACACCTAAGACTATTTTGCCCATTTTGCCTCAGTACAAAACTTCCTTTGTCCTCAGTATATACATAAGTCTCCTTGCTATTTTCATGCAAATATAGCAGTTATAATTGTGTATGTATTTAACAGTGGCTTTCTGTAATGTTAGATAAAACTAAAAATTAATTTTCTATTGCAAAAAGCAAGCGATAGGTTTCAATTTCTATTATTAGATGTATCTACTTATCCAACAAATTTATAAAAATTGGTAAATGTTTTTGTGCCTTGAAATACATTTCCTGTCTAAAAATGTAGGTCTGCATCTCTTCCCTTGCATAAAAATACCAACCACAGCACAGCATCAGCCTTTCTCCCAGTGCCACCACGTTGCCATGGAAACTGGACCCGATTTCGACTGCCAACATAGGTTCCATGTAAGCAGGAAATGAGCTTAAGTAATATCTATATAATATGCAACAGAGAACATATATACAACATTTAGATTTCATTGGAGGCCTCCAGACTGGGTGAAGCAGCTTTAACTATTCTCACACTGTTTCTATCAGACATACAAATTTTTATTACTAGCCTCAAAAGCACAGCATAGGAAATGCACACATATGTGGAATTCAGTATATTCCCTTCTCCTTGTTTTTACTCAGAAAGACAGACAAGCTCCGTACTTCATCTGTAAATAAAATCATGTGTTCTTCAATTGCCCTGTGAAAAAACTAGAAGTTAATTTATTCCTGTAAGAGCCTTACTCTCAAAAAGGCACGATAGGAGACTATGAAGGCTATTTTGTGAAACACAATCTGAAACAAAGGAAAGCCAACCTAAACTTCAGCATTCCCCTTCCTTTAATAGGATGGCATGTCTTTCTTCTCTTTCCCCCTGTCCCCTTTAAAAAATTTCCTGTAAAAATATTGCTATGAAAACACTGCCCCACAATTCTGGTGGGGGTTTGATGTTGGTTTTTTCCTCTGAATACAAGCTGTGTATGTCCACAAGCATAGAAGGAACCTCTGGAGATCATCCGGTCCAACATCCTTGCTGCTCCAGCCAAACAACAAGAGTCAGCTGTCCAGAACCATCTCCAGGTGGCTTACTTGGAATATCTCCAAGGATGGAGATTCTACCACCTCTCTCATGGGCAACCAACCCGTGCTGGTGCTCAGCTTTCAGCATCAGGCATGAGATCAGGAGACACATTCAAACTTCTAAACAGCGAACAACCCACTGAATGATGCCCAAAATACATTTTCAATACTGAAACAACTTCATTAGGCAGCTTACTGTAAAATGACATAACACAAAATACCTTTCAAGCCTATTTAAAGGGGTGGTAAATGCTGCAGAGACTTTCATGTAGAAGGAAAAAACTAAGTCTAATTTCCCTCACCTCTCTTAGACTCTCTTAGAACACTGTTTCAAAGGTAACATGTTTCAAAAAGAACTACTGCTCTTAAGCAATTTTTTCTTTGTCTGGAAGAATTTTTTTACTAGAAATATGAGACTGGGAGACACAGAGGCTACACATACTCTCTACATGCAGACAAGCTGAGGAAGACTCAAACACTGATTCAAATCCTTGATCTGCACAATCAGAAACATAGTTTCTACTTCAAGTAGCTAGTTCTTCCCTATACCATAAAAGCAATACCCAAAATCTATTACTTGAGTCAAGTCTTACCATCTTTCTTACCTTTATAGTCTTTCTTCCAAACAAAATGCTTTAAAGTTACAAACATTAACTGGAATGAATTACCTTGAGGACAGATATCCCATAAAAAGGAGCAGACCCAGGAACTTGAGCACAATGTTATTAAAAAGGCTATTCTAGGTCAGTTCAGTGATCCACACAGACCAATAACCTATATTTAGAAAAACAGCTACATGCAGATGTCAAAGGAAAAGCATAAGAGCAAACTAAGCACATAAGGATCCTTCCTCCCATCAGCAGTTCTGTGGTCTCCAGAAAACAGCAGCTCAGAGGCCACCAGATGGGATTCCTGCGTATTTAGTAACTCCCACCTGATGTTTACTCTATAAATCTATCCAGTTCCCCTCTGAGCAAATGGAAACTTCTAACATCCATCTCGTATGGCATGGCATGAAATTCCAGAGCCCACTTACACCTTTTCCAAAAGATCATCACCTCGTGTTTGTTCTGTATCTGCTATCTCATAGCTTCAACTGATACCCTCTGATTCTTGTCCTGAAAGCCTGCGAACATTCATTCTGCAGTCACCTTCTTCCTGGCACACAATTTTAGAGACATCTACTATACACCTTCTGCCATCTGTTTGTCAGCCTTTAAGAGTCCTACTCAATTTTGTCTTTCCTCACAGGAAAGCTGCTCTACAATTCAAGATCCTACCCTTCACTCTTCCCTGAACCCTGTCATGCTATACTCTTTGTACGCAATATTCCACAGACAACGTGTGGAGGGTGTATATTTTGGTACAATGACATTTTCTACCATGTTGTCTCCTCCTTTGTTTCTAATCATGTATTTGCCTCTTTTTATCACTACTGAACACAAAGCTGATGCTTTTATGAAACATCTATTTCAACAGTAGTTCCCTAAATAATGATTAGCACCTCAGAATCCTTTATTTTATATGAAAAGTTGTGATTACTTTTCAGTGTGCACTGCTTCAACATTTATCAAGGCTGAATTTCATTTGCCATTTTGCCACTGAAAATGCTGGTATGAATATAGTGAACTGAGCCTGATGTAGCTTTTTTGACCTAGATCCACCAAGACAAAAATGAGAAAGAAGAAATGCATATACTTCCATCACATAATATAATCAAAATAAGTTTCTCCATATCTTCTGGAAAACAAAGATTTGGTTGGTTTCTTGTTTGTTTCTAACATCCTAGGTCTATGACTACCTCTTATAACTGTGACTCCCCAGAACTGTCTTAATTATTTTCTAATGAGAATGTGATTATGGTATGAGTTATTAGATCTTTAAATAGAAGCAGATTAATCAGTAGCTCTAAAAGGAAATTACATTTCCTTTTAAAATATCATTTTACATAAAAATAATTATGTATCTAATGAATTTTAAATAAATAAGTTTCTAGAATTGTAAGAGACTTGAAATTAAAAATATTTACCGAAGTTATACACAAAGACTCCCACTCTGCTTTAGTTAACATTGGACAGCCCCACAAAACACATGCTTTGCAAAAGAATGCAGAGAAGACATATTCTCTAAAATAATTTTATCTTTGGCTCAAAGATACTACTCAGGTGTCATCTCTCTTGAAAAGAACATATGCAATTTACAATATAATCTGGGACTTCAAAATAGGCATCACATACGTAGAAATCCGAGTTTAAAGATGAAATAATTTTCATTGACAGGAAGAAAGTATCAACAGGAAACACTAGGTAGTACAGACTAAGTTAGAAGAGAATAGTGTTCATAATTGCAATTCTGAAGCCATATGCCAGGAAGATAAAATGTACCAACCTAATTTTAGAAAGGTGAGGAGACTAGAACTTAAAAAATCTAGTTGACTTCAACTGTCTACAAAAATGGCAGGAAAAAGGGGCAATTTATACATTAGATGACTGGTAAAAATAGGTATTTAATTTCAAATGAATGAGTGCTATATTAATGAACAAACTTTATTAAAAATAATTTTGCTTTTTTTATGGGGAGTTTATAACAATTCAAAGACAGGGCTACTTAAATTCCAGTGATAACTGTTTACACTCCCAGAATATGGATAAAATAAACAAAACATGTCACAAAATTGAGTTTTGATCAGAAAAACTGTACTTCTCTTAAAACAGCTGCATTAATAATATCCTAGTGACAACAGATAATTGAGTACAATTTCAAAATCAATCGTTTGGGCTTACTATTAGCTTTTTGCAGAAGCCAAGGATCAGTGTAGGCCAGACAGCTCCAAGCTTAAAGCAGATTTTAGCTTAGCAGTCTAGAGAAGATCGCAGTTTCTTCAGGCAATTTATAAATTACTAGAAGTTTTCCATGTGTTTGTAGCAAGGCAATATACTGAAAATTTTATTAAGTGTTGCAGTGTAGTATGTTTTATTTTAATTTCATTATTGCAACTGCAAAGAGACCTGGACTTTATAACGTTATTTATTGTTTTTCAGGTGATTGGAATATATCCAAATAAAGATTCTACAAAATTACAGAAAGTTGCAACTTAATCCAATAACATTAAAAAGTCATTTTCCCTTCAGCTATTTCTGTACAAACTGCTTTTCTCAGAGATGCCTGTTATTTACCTGTGTCTATCACTAAATAAAAAGTAAAATATCTTTATAAATCATTAAGATCGATAAGAATGAATAATGAACCAATTCTAGTTTGAAAGCAGCTGCTTCTTCGTGCGAATTAGAACTCCAGCACCAGAGTGATCTCTGTTCACATAGTCTGGCATTCAGCAGCATTCTCAGCTGTACCTTCCACAAAAGGTGTACTTTCCACTGCACATGAACAATGTACACACTTGTCAGTACTGTCAGGAATTTTAAGATCAACTGGGCAAAATAAATACATACAAAATACACGGGTAATAAATACAACTAAATTAACAGGAATGAATCCTTAAATGAAAACTGCTTTTTAAATATAAAATACTAGTTTGCACTTAAAATTCATGGTAAACCTCTGGAAGCTTGCTCTGAATTTCTTAATTTTTTTTTTCTGTCAGATCCCACTGGAAAAAGCACCACACTACCTTATGTGCTAACACACAACTACATGTAGTTGAAATGGTTTCAAATAATACTTCATAATAATCAATAACCAGATGCAAAATTGTTATTATAAAGTGGTGTTTAAGCCCCACGAATATTTCACGTTTGGGACTTTTTCCCAACCTGTAGAGTAAAATACAAATCTAAGCTAGGACAAAGATAGGTGAAGGAATACTTCCCTGCTGATCTTCAAGGCTTTGCTCACTCTAGCTTCACACAGAGCCTTCAGCTGACCCAGCCCAGCAAGAGCAGAAAACAGTCATAAGGTATAAACAGGAAGATTCATTCATTTATTTCCTGTAAATTTTCTGACTCTGCCAAGTGTTTAGATCAATTAAAGGAAAACAGAGACATCAGAAATGTGACTTAGCTCATGTTTTCTTGCCTGGTTTTGAACTGTGACTGGAACTGCAGGTACCACGGCCTCCACTAAAAGAAAGGCCTTTGGTTCAATAGTGGAGATCACAGCAAGAGGAGTGTGTAGGTACAAAGATTTTATTTTAATTGAGCGGCAAAAAACCCCTTCATTGTTTTGCCCCTTCAGCCTCTGCCCCTCCTTTTTTGCCATTTATTTCAGGCATTTATCTCTGGTAATTATATTTAATACTCAGTTAAGCGATACACTATCCCCATGAAAGTAAACCACAATCTTCCTCACAAAATGTCAGGAGTGGACAAAAATTAAGCACTCCCTCTCCCCTTTTGCGAAGTATAGGCTGGCTAAGGGCCTATGAAAAACTGATTTGGAAAACATGGTTCTTAAAACTCTCAACCCTGATACGTAAAGGAAGGACCCGAATGCGTTATCACTCTGGGTACTGCAATGAAATGAAAACATCAAGAATACACACATATACAAGCAAAGGAATGTGCACACACAACACCAACACAGATGCCTCAAAAGAGACATAATTTTGAGGGGTTTTTTACCTTTTCCAAAAACAGATTTGATACACAGCCACCACACAATTTCTAAGCTCCGGGCGTATTTTGCTCTGTCAGATATAACGAAAGCAAAAGACAATCATACCGATTCTGTAGATGACAAAATTTTGCAAGAAAATTTTGTTCAGGCTGAGGAAATTCTCAGGAACAAGAAACAATGTGAGCAAAACTACTGTTACAGTTTTTAAAAAAATATGGCAATAATTTGCATTGAAATCAATGTGCAGTGAAAAACGTATGTAGACTCTACAGTGAAATAAAACAGTATTATTTGCTCCTTACAAAACAAAACTAGGATTTCAGGGTCACACAAATACTGGGGACGAGGACCTCAGGAATCATAGTGTGAGGCTTTATTCCAGATGTCCTCTAAAAAACACGGAAAATTATCTGAAAACAGATTTGAGGGAAATTCAAAGCTTTCAATTTTCTTTAGATTACCTGTCAATTGTATATTTATATCTGGCTTAGGAAGGATTTTCTTTTAAAACTGAAATGCAGCAATCAGGCTACATGTTTGTACAGGAATGGTTCTTTAGGAAAAAGTAGAAATATTGGAAAACATAACTTGTTTGTTGCACTGTTACTTCCCATGCTCTATTTACTGTTGTTTAATCAATTCTTTTAGAGTTGGGGTTTTTTTTAGTTCTTTAGAGAAAATGAGAACCAGGATGCATTTACTCTTAGTGCTACATGTGACTACACCTCAGAGAGGCCTCAAACTACAGCATTCTCCTGCTCATACTTGCACTGTAAACTGAATTAATCACCTGAAAGACAGCAGCAGTCTTGTCAAGAAAGACAGCCCTGTCTCCACCCCAGAGGTGGAGGAGCCAGGACAGAAACAAGTGAAGGAGTAGGGCCTGCAAAGCCGTACTTTTCTTTAATACAGAAGAGAATATTGGTGTGGCAACACATGTGAAATCTTCTAACAGTTCTGCAAGGCTAAATAACCAAGCATATGACTCCATGCCTAAAAAAAGGCTTATGGATATAGACTTAAGAGAAATCCCTACAATGCGTGCAATACTCTTGACATTTTGGTTTTTTAACTTAAATTACATTGCTCTTTCAAAGACGCTGGAAGAAATTCACTAGTGGGAAGTAATTTGATGCTGGAAAAGATCAATTCTAAAAACGAACAGACTGCCTAAACTGTTAAAACCGTTGTTAAAACCCCTAGATTTACCAAGCAATCCACCTGAAAAGCACAGGTATTTGAAACACGCTAGTTTTATCTAGCCTGTGGCCAAAAATAAAGTAACAGTTCTTCTGCCTGCTTCCTTCTTCTGCCTCAGATCAAGTAACAACTAGGAACTACGCCCAAACGACCCACAATAATTTGCTCAACTTAAAACTTCACAGAATTTTTTTTTACTGTAAAATTGCATGAGCTTAAATAAAACTAGTAAATTCAACTTCTACAAGCTAAGAACTACTGTAAATCAAATTAAAAGGGCATGTAATGATTGCATCATTAAGTATGCTGCTGCACTAGTGACTACAAGGACTGCACAAACTCCTCTGCAAGAAGTTAAATGCTTAAGGTTCAAGAGAGAATGTGGCTAAGAATAATGTGTTATTCCATATTTTTCCTCTAAATCAATATAATGGAAAAAAATCAATAAAAATAGCAAGTAACTTAAAAAATGTATTTTCTTAGAAATACACTCTTGCAGGTCCCATTTTTACAGCTCAATAACCAGTTCAAACCAAAGGAGGCCATGTTTTGCAGAACCAGCCTCCTAAAATAAACATGCAAACAGGACAGGAAAGTTCAAAAACTACTGCTGCAAGAGTGTATGAATAGAACAGCAAGTGACAGTTTTGGAAGTCTGCTTTCAAAACAGCAGAATCTGCCCTCAATTCTCCCAGGATAGGGTCTGTAGTTAAATCAAAACATGTCTGAATACAGGGTCTAATCCACACTGAAAGCTTATAAATGTGGGCACACTCTTCTGCCATGATAAGCCATACTTCAAAAAGACTTAAACCTAACTCATAACACAAACAGCTCTTAAGCTGTTATCTCTTTTACTCCTCACACCTAATCTACAGTAATTTGGAAACACTGCAAATAATTATATAATTAAAAAAGGACAAGTTATCCTGAATAGTAGGATAAATAAATATTCTATGAAAACTTTAAAAGAACAGTCAAACATCGAAATGCAAAATACAGTCACTCAGCATTTTTTATAGGACTCAGCCTTCACCTGCAAGTGCATCATGGTGGTGTTAAAACTGTAAAGGCCTAAAGATAAGAACAGCAAAAATCTTTTAATAACAGTTCTTGATACTGGGAATGACAAGCAGGGTAGTATTCAGGCTCAGAGTTGTTCAATCAGACTGATAGTAAGCTGGTTCTTGTTAGAGATGAGGAAAAAGCTCTAAGCCCAAGATATGTTCACTTTTTCTAAGTAATTTGATCTAATAAAAGCATAAAGTATTCTGTAATTTTAACAGTTTGCATTGCAAAATTATTTCACAAAAACACTCTCTTGCCCGTATCCGTTCAGATGATGGACAAAGCAATTATGCATAGTTGTAACAATGATTCTTCTGCACACAGACAATGCAGAAATCTTCAGATAAAGGTTCACAGATTTGACTTCATTTCTCCAGGAGGTGCCTTTCAGCACTTCTTCAGTGTCAGCTGCTCCAGAACAACACCTCCATGTTCATTACAGGGAGACCTCTCCAGCAGGCTGGCTGCCAGGCCCTCAGGCTCAGCTCCGTGTCCTGCTGCCCAGCACATCCACCGGCTCTCGCAGGGTGGGATCTCCACACTCCTCTCTGGCACTGTGTCCCAGGAGTTTGGGAAGAGCACGGTAAGTGTGAGAAGTGCCTGAGCAGGTACACACTGAAGAGCACAGGCAGCTCCAGGCACAGCCTGCCTGGGGGGCACTCTGAAGGCACTGAGGGCACAGTACGGGATGCTCAGCTCACGGCACTCTGGAGCCCCCATCAAGTCTTGTCAAATTACACCTCCATCCACACAGTAGGGTTAGATGACTACAGATAATGGCAGCCTTATCAGCACAGCCAGGGAGCTTTAGCAGAAAAGTAGAGATGCCACCTTTGAACATAAAAAGCTGAGTGCTTGTGAAGGACCTACTGCTCGAATTATGGATTCTTTGCCCTCTTAAATTATGGTATGAGGGGAGAGAAATTGCTGTAGTAGAGAAATATAATGTGAACGAATCCAATTCAGACTCTCATTTTATACTTAAGATTTAAAAAATGTTCTCATAAGAAACAGGATCACTGCATTTCCTGGACACGGACACAATTACTGAATGTACACTTACATCTAAACAAAGCCTGGAGTTTAAGTCACTTGCCAAAATATTACACTCTCTCCAAAATCAAAGGAGTTCTTTTTAAATAAAACTGAGCATCACTGGCAGGGCCTGACAGTCAATAGGCTGATTAAGAAAGGATGTTCTTTGTAACAGCACTGTAGAACAGTCTTGTAAAAAGACAGGCTAAAGACAACCTTGAATTTTGTGAGAAAGAGTCTAGCAAAACAGAACAAATTAACTGTGTTTATATGAGGATTTTTTTTCTCCCTTCTTGTAGAAGGAAGAACTGCAGTCCAGAGTCACACAACTTACACAGGACCCTAAATCCAGAGTACGCCACTTGCCTTCAAAACTGCAAATGGGTCTGGCTGAGTACAATCTTACTCTTCAGCACTGCCCATGAACTCTCATTCAGATTAAAAAAAAAATTAAAAATATAGACAAGTGGGTGTAATATTCAGGCAGCATGTGCTACACGTACACAGTGGTGAAAGGGAAGTCAGCAGTCGATAAGGCACTATTAAGATCTATAAAAAACTTCACAACTAAGCTTACAAAAATGCCTTTTCCTATTGTTACAAAAAAAGCAGTGGTGTAATGTATTTTTATACAAAGGTGATTTTCAGCATTTTAAAGTATTGCTAAAGCTCTGGACAAACACTGCATCACTGCAAATGGCTTATAGCTTTCAGTAAATAAATTAGTGCGTGGGTGCAACCAAAAACTGTGTAGCAGTACTATGGCAAACAGAGACTGAAGTTACATGTAAGACTGTAGTCACATTTCTCTGAGAGAGGTTGAAACTAAGCTGGGAAATCAAAACTCAGATCTGAAACGCACGTGACAAGATGATGTCAGCTACCATATGCAAGAATCAGAGAATGGAATTCGTACACCAGTTATGAAAACAGGAAAGCAACAGTTGAATCTGCTTAGATTTAAAATGGACCCCATTCATCTGTAGGAAGAGGCTATAGGGTAGCCTGAAATTTCTCAACTGTAACAGAAGCAAAAGCTTGAATTAAAACTAGAAGAGACGTTCTGAATTTTTTAAGTTTATATAAATTTTTAAGCCAACTTAAACTCAGGATTGCAACCGAAAGCCATTAAGCCCCGAGGTTAATACAGTAAATGATACAAACAGAAAGACAACAGAATAGAAGTTTTTCAAGAATTGGTACTCTTCTCGCAACAGAAAAATTCTGGCTTTGGTTCTCTTAAAGGAGAACTCCAAAACACTGTCATGACTTCATTGATTCTGTATGTACTCTCAGCCCTTCTATTTCTATAAAATACATACAAAATGTATACCACACAGATATAAAGCAACCTCAAAACTAGGTAAGTAATGAAAGGATTTGTCCAGTTTTGTGTGAACCCCATGACCCTACATCTATCTCACACATACTGCAGTTACACTGCTATTGTCATGAAAAACTATGTTGCACCTACTTAATGGTTTCTTACTTGAAAAATACACACATGCTCTCTGAAAAAGAACAACTCAGAATACAGAAAGATGTAGGATTACATACCCTCCTTTTGCAAGTTCCTTATGAAGCTTGAAAACCTGTACATTTTTCTTCTGGAATTTAAATATTTTTCTTGCTTCTTCTTACTTTCAACATAAAACTACCATCTATGTTAGAAGATTCTGTAGGTGGTTAAAAGAATTATGTGATTATGACTTTAGAGATGATTAACCTAAGAGATGAGATGTGAGGTTTTATTCTGTTTTGTCCTCTCCACCTCAGTCTGCCTTGATAAGGATTCAACAACTCTGCCACTTTAATTAAAACGGTGGGAACTACTAATGCACATCTGACTCATGCAAAACAGAGAATATACCAGACTAGAAATTTTATTTAAAAAATGTAAAGAGCTGGATGAGTATCAAAAACATTTCTGAGAGTAGGAGGGGAACATTTCAGAACACCTTCATAACTTCTGTATACATTTCAAAAATAAGGTACAAGTTTATTTCTTCCTTATTCTGTACATGGCATGTCCAAGTGAATAATGATGATTAGGGAGAGAATAGTTACGGCCTTTAGCATAGCACCTGAAATGTCTTCAACAACTTACTGTTCACCATTTCAAAAGAGTCTTCACAACAAAGGACTAATACAGAAATATTTTCGAGAAAAAGAACACGAAGTTTGTGATTTTTACTATATACTACTGATCACTACCAAACCCACACATACTAACTTTTTCTTATCTACGGAGATGAGACTTTACTCAGGGATCTACACTGATCAAGGTCTTTAAAAACGTAGCATGAATTTGCAACACTCGGTACTTTGTGTATCAAGCACTTTGCACATGTGATTTAACCTATCTTCTATAATTTTAATATAAAACAGAAAAACTGTTATTCTACCTGTAGAGGTATAATAATCAACAGTTGTATATTTTTACCATCAAAAACATTTTTTCTTACCTGAAGAGTTCAAAAATTATCTGTGTCAAGTGTGGTCCATTAATGCTCAGTAAGAAAAAGTCTTTATTTACTTGAGCCATTTACACATTATAACAAATCTTCTCCAAAGCAAAACTTATCTTGACAATCCATGTAGCTAGTTTGAGTTCTGCTAGCAGAAGAACAGTTAGACTGAGTCACATCAAAGTTGCATCCATTATCCTATTCCTGGCAGTGGCTGAAAGTGGACATCTTGGGAAGAATACAGGAATGATCGAACAACAGCCAAACACTGGCCCAGTCTGCAACAATTTGCTATAGGGGGCACAGATAAAATCGTTGTATTTATCAGTCTTCAGTGAAGTATTTTTCTACAAACTTGTTCAGTCGCTCCTTGAACTGATAAAAGTTTAAGATTAACATCTTGTGGCAAGAACTTCTACACACTTAACTGCCCATATCTGAAGAATAATTTCCTTTTTGTTTGTTCAGAAACTGTATGCAAGCTTCCTCTGTGGGAAGAAACAGAGGAAAAATATTTTTTATTTATTTTTTTCATTTCACTCACCATTTTATATTTTCCATGTAATTTCTTCCAATCATTTTATTCTTTCTGAGATGAAAACCAAATTAAAGCACGAGACAGTGCTTATTCACCATTTCCTTTCCTGACAGTCTCTAACGTCCTCCTTACAGTGCTTTTACAGCACTGAGCTATGACTTCTGTGGACCTAGCATTCCTTGAACACTGATAATAATTGCACTAGATCCCATCCATAGGTGTAAAAGGTTTCCCCTCCATGAGCTTCATTTCGTAATTCTCACACTTATGCACATTATTTCCCTCTTGTAGCATTTTTTTTCTGAAATTTTTCAGCAATTTTCTTATCCAGACCATATCAGCATGACTAGTACCAGCACTGCAAGTGCAGGTAGTCAAACTCCCTACTTTAATTTTTTCACCTGCCTCCTCTCATGCTAAATCCACCAGAAAGTCCCCAAAGCAAAACGAACTGGCAAACTTTTCTGTCTTACAGGTTAAATGCAGTGAACAGAAGAGCCGCAAGTGACACAGCTGAAGCAAGATAGAGCACAGAATAAACACCACCAGAAGAAGGAATCAACACTTTCCATTCCTCCCCATTTTTGATGGCAGGAACTAATCTTCCCATTTCCCTTCCTGGGGCTGAGAGTGGATCTGTGGCTCAGTCACACATGAGGTCAACCTGAACTCAGTGTTGCTGTGGAAGAGGCAGTTTGCTCCTCTCTCTCACAGCCACAGGCATACAGCTCTGCCTTCTGCACCAGCTCTAACACTCCTTTATTCGTGTCGTTTGGAAGTTGTTCTAACAAGCTGAAACATAATGGGCAAGCCGCAAAACAAGTGCAAATGCAGGGATAACCTGATGTGGACAACACTGCACAGAGGATGGATAAGTTATTTCAATGGTAATGAGGTCTTGGATTTGCTGTTGTTCAGTGTATCTTCTGAGTGATATTTATTAGAATTATCACTCTACAATCTGCACAGTTCAGTTGCATCCAACTCGATTCTTCCAGTGAAAAGGACTTCTGCTTAATTCCAGGCACTTCCTCTACCTGTGTTTGTGTTCACACCACTATGCCACATAGCTCCCTAAAACAGACAAAAACCTGCTCCCATCCTCTGTGGCGATTTTCAGGGCCAACAAACCTTCATCCAGCTGATTACATCAAAAGCACTGGTGCCAGCACTAAAGAGAAACAGAAAAAGCAAGTGCTGGGGCTAAGGAAAGACTTTAAATGTAGGCTTAAGCCAGCTGTGAAACTGCAGCCTTGTTGTGTTTTTTCAATATGAAATACCTTCTCTGTGAAATTTTACACAGAACCTTAAGAACTATGCGGTAACACGTACAGCACAAATGGCTTAAAGGGTAAATACACATAGTTCACCACGGACTCAAGAAGAACGAAACTCAGGTGAGCTGGGTGATTCACCCCAACATTTCTCCCACCAATGATACTGAAATAAATATACACACACACAAATCTTCTCATACTCTTGATCTGTGCAGTATAACCTTGCATTGAAAATCATTAGCATTCTATGTAGACTTCAGCATTATCTTAACTAAGTCTTACTGACCTGATTAATTCAACATTCCGTATTGTAAATTATGATAAACATAGCATTTTTGAACAGATGAACAATGATTTGAACTGATGCCTTTTCCTGGTCTTAAAATCAAGAGGCGAACACGGTTAGAAGGGGAAAAGGGTACTACCTTGGTATTTATTGTAAGAATCCTTAGGTGCACCACGACCAGGTCGAATACACCTCCATGCACCCCCGCAATGGCCACCGCAGTCCCCCTCCCCTATATCTGGTCTTACATTCTAGGTCTTACTAATTAGCATACCTATCAAAAATTCCCCAATGAGAGGCTCGAATGAGCCCCCCTCTCCAAGGAACCTTCCCCTGGATGGTTCTATCTTAGTTTACAAAATGTGTTCTGGAGAGGACCTTGGGGTCTGGGCACACTGGCACCCTAACTACAAAGCCTCTAAAATGTTTAGTCTCTTAGCTTAACAAACAAGTCCAAGAATGTAGGCAAAAAGCACCAAGAATACAGAAGTTGCAAAAAGGTATAACAGGGGTATAAAAGAAAAGACAAAAATCATCATGGCATCAGAACAATGTTCATAATGATAGGAATTATACGTATTTGAGCCGAAACATTTACTAGAGGTAGAAAGCTCTTATATTTTACTGTATTAACAGGGTTCCTTTGCCAGGTGTTGCCTTTCTTCTCAGAATGAAACCGAATCGTGCAATATTTTTAGTCACTGATATTTGAAGATCCCTCCTTTTAAACTGCTTCAGAGAGAGCAAATGCCATCACCCAAAGTCACCTTGTCAAAAGCTCCGTGACTTGCAAATATTCTTCTTCTACCTCCACAAAGAGCTATCAACAAGGCAGCCCTGTCTCCTGGCGTTACTAAACCTTACATCAAATATCCTTTCATACTAGCATGATCTAGCTACGTACTGTTCTAACTTTAAAGCTTTAACACCTTTCCTGCAACAAAAACATAACATTTAGGACACAAGTGAACTTGAAACCATTATTATGGTCTGTAACAGCTACTTTCATGTTTCAAATGAGTCTTTAACAGCTTTTAGATCTCCAGCTTCTGGCTGACGTACCCAGATCACTGAAACGGGCAAAAATACGTAAGATAATTATCTAGAGTATTTTGGTGGGGATTTCTCTTACAATTCAGAAAACTTTTCTTGAAAGTGTTACTGTTGAACTAGGGTTAAAATTTAGAAAAATTTTTCATTTCAAGACTGGTCTTAAAAAAATGTAGCATTGATTACAGGTAAGAACACCTTTTCTCATTCCACAAATAACTATTTGTTGCTATGCATGATACATTCAGGAGGATGTTACACTGTGAACACATCAACACTTCATAGGAATTCTAACAGCACTGCCAATGCCTTGCTTTAGCAATATTTTCCTTTTTAGAAACACACAGGTAATGCATCACACGTGCTGGACATGTAATCTTTGTAGGTCAAAATGTTACACATTTCTTTTTTAAATATCACTGACTACACTGTCAAAACTTTATCAAACAGAAACAGAATGCCTTAAAAGTCCAACAGTTCCACTGCTGCCAGTAAGAACTGCTGAGACAAGAAATTAAATGCCTTATACCACACTGATTAATTGTTGCTGTTGATCTGTGAATTAGAAGATGCTGGATTAATTAATGCAGAAAAGAAATGGTAAAAATGGAAGCCATCAAAATGCAAGGATAGCCAGCTATCCTAGACACTTCTCAAGAGAAGTGATAAAATGTCATGCTCATGATGTTCCTATCAGACAGCCAGGATCCAGGAAAAAAACCCCATGAAAGTCTCAACTTTCATCCCCCAAACTGGAAGGAATTGGGTGATAAGGCTCTACAAGACCAAATGAGCCTGTGTTTTGTAGGTGAGCTCTTCTTCCACATCAGCCTTCAAGTAGTGGCTGACTTTGCAATTCCTGAGTGGGAACCGTATACCCAAGAATATTTCATAGTTTTTCTTCCTGCTGTTTCATTTTAATGCACCTTAAACCCAAAATACCCACGCAGTATGCTAAGGTGAAGATTGCACTATCTAATCATTAAGATGAAAGAAATGTCTGCCTACGTACCAGGTAGACATTGAAGGATTACTAAATAACTCAGTTATGAGGAACTATGCACAAACTTTATTAGGCACTTGATTATTCAATATCTGAAAGACATTCCAAATTCTCACTTAATACAAATGAGCTTTCATCGAGCTCATCATACTCTTTTGTGCCAGAATTTCTGTTAAATCCTAAAATTTCAGTTGCAACATTTTCTTTTAGCTAATGCTTTAATGTTTGCCAACTGCAGCTATAATGGCAAGGACTACAATAAAACAATTCACAAAGTAAGAGTGAAGCGCTAAGGCTGAGTTAGAACAGTAACAAAAGCATCCTAGGTGAAGTTTTAAAACCTGACCATGAATGTTACGCTCCCATCCAGCATTCAGGCTCTGGCACTTACCTGATGCCCCAGCAAACTAACTCGGCTCATTGTGGTAGAAAACTTGTCAGGGCAAAGGGGACTTCAGGAAGGCTGGTGCTAGTGAGGAAAGCAGGACCACTCATTTGGGCTGTACAACTTAGGCTGCAGTGAGCCCTTCTCACAGACCCACACACATAAGGTATTTATCCCTTGTAGTTCAGTGGGAAGCATAAGGAATCTGGGTAAGCCTGTCATGTCACCAGCACCAAAATCCTGTTACAGGATTTGCCAACCGGAAATCCAGCAACTATCCACCTCAAAGACAGCTGGGACAGCATAAGATATCGCCAGCTCTCTAGGTACTTGTTTCTGAGCCAGGAATCAGCCTTCCTGTAGGAAAGCAAACAGAAGAGGGAACTAATACTATACCCATAATTCATTAATCATTAATCCCAGTACCACCAGATACTGATTCCCTAATAAGCCCACATAGATCCAAGGAGGGCAGCAGCATTAACTAAGCAATCCTCACACTCACAAGGTCGGCTCGGGTCAGGTGTGCACACACACACAGCACCTACCAAAAGCTTCAGAACAACTGTTGTTTCCTGCTGTAATACCAAAAAATTCCAAGAAAGCACAAGCTTCATCAAAAGGTAAATCAAAAGTATGTTAAACCCAGTAAAGAATCATCACAACCATGCCTTAGTTCCTCACCGATCCATAACTGCATAACACAACATGAAGAAATAAAAATGACAGTAAAAATGGTTGCAAGAATGATCAAAATGGCTTAGAAGTTAAAGCAGTACAAATACAACAACGTTTGATAACCAAACACAGGCCTTTTGCTTTGACTGTCACAGGCTGGCCTCTTTTCAGCCACAGCACAATCAGATCCTGAGGGACAGTAACGACTTTCGGTGTTCTGCTTAAAACCCTAAGGACTATCCAAATAAATACAGTTATTGATGAGTGCAGGAGGGAGATAGATCAAGCTTTCTTCGGGCAAGGATGTTCTAATCATCAGCCTGGCAAAAGTAAGGTAGAAACAAGAGTATTAGATGGAGATACGTATTTTCAATCAATGTGGGCATAAATTAACGCTGCTCATTGAAACCAGAGTTTGGCCACCCTCAGCCAGTATCTGTTTCTTTTAGCTAATGCTTTAATGTTTGCAAACTGCAAGTGTAACAACAGTGGGAACAAGATAAGGAGTCACTAAAACAATGCTGAGGTGTTAGGACTGACTTAAAACAAGTGCAAGAGAAGGCCAGGTGAATTTTTAAATTTTGTTTTAAAAAAGGCAAGAAATATTAAACTAAGTTAAACACATAACAAAGTTTTAAAGATATATTCAATTTACATGTGCTTTTATATTTACATTTCAAACAATTTCTGAAAACTGAAATACCATACCTTCTAAAAAAACAAAAACTAGGGTAGAAAAATCCTTCTCTTCAGACAATATACATACATTGTCTCTCCATACTTGTTTGGAAGAAACATATATATGCACCTTTCATATTAAGAATCCCAGTCTTTAAGAAAAATCAAATCACTTGAAAGAAAAGTTCTAAATAGACAAATCACAGTCATATAATTGAAGACATGCTAGCATCTCCTGTGAGTAAGAGACTCCCTTCGTGTTTACATTGTTAATGAACCTAATTACACCACAACACCATCACCATCATCTTAATTATGTTTATGGATTCCAGCTCAACAAGAGCCTGGATTGTCCTGAAGTACGCAGATACAACCACTTGCAGTTGACTATAAAACTTAAAAGAAAAAAAATAGAAACCCTAAGCAGTGCACAATATGACCTATGCAAAACACAGCATATTCAACAGATCTTGGAAAGATTACACTAGTTATATCAGCAGCATCAGAACAGTAATTAGTAATATCTAGACATATTTGCCAAATTTAACTAGCAGGAAGCTCATAAAACTAAGAAAACTATACTGCCAAATGAAATAAATATTGCAACAGTATGATGACTCATAAAAAGCATTTGACACTGTCCCACACAATATCCTTGTCTTTAAACTAGAGGGGCATGAATTTGACAGATAGAGCACTTGTGGATAAGGAGCTGGCTGGATGGATGCACTCAAGAGTTGTGATCAACAGCTCCATGTCCATGAGGAGAGCAGTGAGGGCTGGGGCCCCTCAGGGGTCGCTCTGGGACCGGTGCTGTTTAACACCTCTGTCGGTGGCAGGGATCGAGCGCACCCTCGGCACGTTTGCCAACAACACCGAGCTGTGTGGTGCTGTCACGCTGCAGGGAAGGGATCCAGAGGGACCTTAACAGGTTGGAGAGGTGGGTCTGTGAGAACCTCATGAAGTTCAACACAGCTGAGTGCAAGGTGCTGCAGCAGTGAAGCACAATCTCAAAGCAATCTGAAGCACAAACAGGCTGGGTGGAGAACAGATTGAGAGGAGCCCTGAAGAGAAAGATTTGGGGGTGCTGGTGAATGATAAGCTTGACACAGTTCAGCAATGTGTGCCTGCAGCTCAGAAATCCTACTGTGTCCTGGGCTGCATCCAAAGCAGCATGGCCAGCAAGTCGAGGTGATTCTCGCCCTCTACTCCACTCCTACCTGGAGTACTGTGTCCAGATATGGGGCCCAAAATGTAAGAAAGATATGGACCTGCTGGAAGGAGTCAAGAGTAGGCCACCAGGATGATCAGAGGGCTGATGAAGACAGGCTGAGAGAATTGTTGTTCAGCCTGGAGAAAAGAAGGCTCTGGCAACACCTTAGAGCACCTTCCAGTACCTAAAGGGAGCTACAGGAAAGCTGAAGAGGGACTTTCTACAAGGACATGTAGTGACAGGACAAGGGGAATGGCTTGAAACTGAAAGAGGGCAGATTGAGATTCAAAAAAAGAAAGTCTTTACTGTGAGTGTGCTGAAGCACTGAACCAGGTTGCCCAGAGAAGCTGTGACTGCCTCATCCCTGGAAGTGTTCCAGGCCAGGCTGGATAGAGCTTTGAGCAACCTGGTCTCAAGTGGAAGGTGTCCCTNAGCAGCATGGCCAGCAAGTCGAGGTGATTCTCGCCCTCTACTCCACTCCTACCTGGAGTACTGTGTCCAGATATGGGGCCCAAAATGTAAGAAAGATATGGACCTGCTGGAAGGAGTCAAGAGTAGGCCACCAGGATGATCAGAGGGCTGATGAAGACAGGCTGAGAGAATTGTTGTTCAGCCTGGAGAAAAGAAGGCTCTGGCAACACCTTAGAGCACCTTCCAGTACCTAAAGGGAGCTACAGGAAAGCTGAAGAGGGACTTTCTACAAGGACATGTAGTGACAGGACAAGGGGAATGGCTTGAAACTGAAAGAGGGCAGATTGAGATTCAAAAAAAGAAAGTCTTTACTGTGAGTGTGCTGAAGCACTGAACCAGGTTGCCCAGAGAAGCTGTGACTGCCTCATCCCTGGAAGTGTTCCAGGCCAGGCTGGATAGAGCTTTGAGCAACCTGGTCTCAAGTGGAAGGTGTCCCTGCCCATGGGAGAGGAGCTGGAACTAGATGGTCTTGAAGGTCCCTCCCAACCAAAAGCATTTTATGATTCCATGAGACATTACTCTCTCTTACATTTCTTTTTTTTTCCTTTGTAAAATAAATAGTGCATTTCCTGGTTCCTACTAATTTGCATTTTGAAGTCAAATCAGCATACAAAACAAGATGACTTATAAACTCTCAACTTTACATCTTCCTATCCAGTTAGTGATTCACTCCCAACAAATCACCTCCACTGACATTTTGCTGACATCACCCACACCACTACAAAACAGTAATTTAAATCCTCCAATCTGGCACAAGGAAACCAGTCTGTACTTCACCAACATTTTAACAATTTCTGCTACATTCCATAAAATAACATTCTAATTAAAAGCAGACTTTTGCATTGCTATGGAATTATGGGACTGAATGCTAACTGCAGCAACAAACGTGCCAAAATATAATTAGAAAGAAATCTGAAAACTCCCAGTCTTCTCTTGTATTTTAAATTACAAAACTCTGATTTTCAGCTCTGGAGAACTTGATTAAAAAAGAATTAAATTACTTGGGAACAAAAGATAAAATTAGATGTATCATGCTCATGGCTTTGGGACAAAAGGTTAACTATGCTCTTAGCCAATTCCACCTATAAAATACTGTGTAAATAAACAGTAGCTGCCTGTAATGCCTTATATTTGCTGCACATCACAGATTCATGGAATCACAGAATTGTTTGGGTTGGAAGGGACATTAAAGCTCATCCAGTCCAACTCCCCTGCCAAGGGCAGGGACACCTTTCACTGGGTGGGCTGCTCTGCACCCTGTCCAGCCTGGCCTTGAATACCTCCAAAGAAGGGCCAGGAGGATGGTGAAGGGTCTGGAGGAAAAGCCACATGAGGAGAGGCTGAGTTTGTTCAGCCTGGAGGAGACAGAGGGGAGAACTCATTGCAGTCTTCAGCATCCTCATGAGGGGAAACAGAGGGACAGGTACCCATCTCTTCCTCTTGTCACCAGCGACAGGACTAGAGGGAATGGCCTGAAGTTGTGTCAAGGGAGGTTTAGGCCGGCTATCAGGAAAAGGTTCTTCACCCAGAGGGTGGTCAGGCACTGGAACAGGTTTCCCAGGGGAGTGGTCACAGCACCAAGACTGACAGAGTTCAAGAAGTCTTGGACCAGTACCGCCAGGCACATGGTGCGATTCTAGGGGTGTCCTGTGCAGTCCAGGAGTTGGACTCAATTCTGATGCGTCCCTTCCAACTCAGCATTTTCTAAGATTCTATGATAATACATTCCTCCTCCAATCAATTAAACTACTCACAAGAATTCATTTACATATGGCAGTATGCACAGTATAAATCACTGAGGTTTACATTTCAATAAAAATAGCTGTAGCCCACTAATTATTATAATGTACCTATCCTAACAAAAATGCAGTGCTATGTATTTTACAAGTAAATCCTTGTGCACCAATATCTAAAGCATCTCTAAGCATGGGAAGGAAAAGAAGGTTATGAGGAGGAAACAACATGGATTCACCAAGAGATAATCACGTGTGACCAAACTGATACCCTCCTACGATGGCATGCCTGGCTTGGGTTGACGAGGATAGAGCAGTGCATATTGTCTACATTGACTTCCACAAGGCTTTTGACACTGAATCCCATAACATCCTCGTAGGAAAGCTCAGGAAGTGTGGGTTAGATGAGGGGACAGTGAGGTGGACTGAGAACTGGCTGAATGGCAGAGAGTTGTAACAGAGCATATAATTCAGTATATACTTTGACCACTTTTTTGCTGTATCACAACACATTCTATTACGTCTCTTGTGAACTCTGGCCATTACAAGCCGACAATTGAGTTATCAAACTTCATACATATACACAGAAGTGAAGTATTTTCATGTCTCTGACTTTCACTTCATATATTCCACATCTCTTTCAAAGCATCAATACTTTAAAATAAATGTTCAAATAACTAGCACAAAATCAAAGGTATGAGGTAATGAAACAAACCGATGACAGAGGACTGTGACCAGATGGTAACTCAACAAAAGGAATGACAAGAAGAATGAAGACTGGAGCGGGAGATAAAGGGAAAGCTCTAGGATAAATCTCCCACTGTATTATTTCCATGTAGAACTCCACTGCAATTCAGACTCAGATTACTTTTTGCAGGCAACCGTACACACATGAACTACTAGTGTACAAAACAACAAGGTCTTAGAAGTAGTTTAGAGAACCAAGAAGCTGTTAGTCTCAGAAGCTTCAGGACTGAAGGAAGATAGGTTTTTTTCAGCTACAGCTGACTCATACAAGTTTAGACCAGTGGAGCAGGGTGATGAAGCACCAGATGAAAACCTAGTGAAGCCTTCTAGAAAAGAAAAGCAATCATTTAGAAGCGGGGGAAAAAGCTACAACCAAAACCCAGGATGGACTTAAATCTAATCACTCTTGTCCCAAAGAAATCCAGTGGAAACCTGGCAGAAGCCTTGAAAGACATATCTTAAAGCAGCTCACACCTGTCCATGGGAAAGATCTGACAAGAACTATTCGCAGTAAAGGGCAGGAGTCCTCAGATGCCATACAGCATGACCTAGGAAAAAACTGCAGTGCCCAGAAAGCTAATAAAGGTATTATAGTGCACATAAACATATTTTTTAAAGCTGCACTTCAGGTATAGCATTTTTGTCCTACAAATTTTATGTCTAAGATTGAGCTACTCTCTAAGCATGCAGTATTTGGCTGCCATCAAGGCTGAGATTTGGGCTGAATACCCTTCTTTCAGTTTAAGTAAAAAAGGAACATTAGGTCTTTTACACAACAGCTGAAAAAGGAGAAAAAAAAAAAACCAAGCAAAAAAATGCTGTGCCTGTGATTCCAGGAGAGAGTTGCATGGGGTTTTTTGGGTGTTGTTTTTTGCATTTTAAGGGATTTTTGTAAGTACAGTACTTGCTAGACAGGCAGACTTGGAAACATCAGCAAAATAGCTGCTTGTTGCACTTTGTTTCTACTCTGCTCAAGCAAATGAGCTCTGTTTACATGTTTTGTGTAAATAAAGAGCACTGTACATACACACACAAACTCACAACCTTCAAATCATATAATCTGTTTCTCTTCCTCAGAAGAGCAACTTGGCAAAGCCTCAAGCATTAGCCTTCTCCTGGGCTCTGAGAGCAGAAATAATACATGCCAGGTTTTCTGAATACCAATGTCAGATAGCCAGATATTGACTAACACACATTGTGGCTCTGTATCTTTTGCCCGCTCAGCTACCTTGCAAAGGAATTGAGGAGTATCTCGATACCTGCAGCTCAGATAAACAACTGGCCTTCCAGTCTACCTTGGAGACATAGCCCTGTTTAGAACGGGAGTAATGTGATTCTTTTTGACGTTTTTAAACTGGCACTTTTTCACCACTATTTATCAGACATCTCTTTTTTGGACCAGAACACAGAGCAGTAGAATGTGAGACGGTTTATGCTCCAAAGCTGTTTACTATTATTATGCATCCCTGTGCTGTGCTACCTTAAATGGATTTTGTAACAAGCACAGATACCAGTTCAGCAGAGTCAGTAGCACCCACTACCTGGTTTTGGCAAAGCCTGAGCTTTGCCTTCGAGAGATGAGGCTGACACATCCAGCAGCGTAAGTCCGAAGCACAGAGGATGTATCTACACATGGTAAGAATATACACCACTCTTCCTTTCCAGAAACATAGGCCTAAAAGCTGGATAGGAGTTATGCACTAGACAAAACTCTGTAATAGCAAACTTCCAGGAGACTGAGAAGCAGTAGCAAAACATCTGTGCATTTCATATCCTCAGCTAATTTCAACCTTTTGGATGCTCGTATCAGATGGCCAAAAATCCAAACAGACCTAGATCCAGTTTTGACAGGTGCTACTAGGCCCCTGGGAGACCAGTGTTAGGTTATCTGATTAAAAGCTAATCATAATAGAAACAGATCCAGCAAGGATCAGAAGCAAAACAACAGGTCAACCCTAACAACCTCAACAGTGAAAATGGAGCATATGAATCAGCTACTCCTACGACTGTCAATTAGACCTTATTCCCCCAGTGTGAAACCTAGCAAGATGAGTCAAAGAAGAAACTCTTCCCAAAAAACACCTTGAAAACTAAAGGTTATTGCCTTAAGGGGTATGGAACTTATTAAGGGATGCAGGGAGGAAGAACATTGTGTAAAACTTAGCACAATACTGTGAGAATAAGCAGGACGGTATGGAATGTTTAGGGGAAGGCATTATATGTGGAGAAAGTCTGGTATAGAAGTGGGTAAGGGTGAAATAAGTAAGAGAAAACAGAAAAAGGATAAGTGGGGCAGGTCCAGTGCAAATGGGCATCTGGTCAGTGTACTTGTCTGATTAAGCCCTGCCCTTGATCATGACAGTCCATCCTCTATCGTCACTAAACCCTATACCTGTCTTCTTTGTGAATGCACTTTATATTTTGAGTGTTTGTGTGAACTCAAGCCAATTTCAAGTCAGACTGGCCAGCAAGTAAATAAGGTCCAAGTGCCAGCAACTGGAGTGAGAACATGAATCTTGGGGGCTCATGGGTTTACGGGCCAGAAACTACATAGACCATTTAGAATTGGCTGGGGGAGCACAGAGAGCTTGTGTGTGAGTTTCTGTGAAAATTCCACTAGTGGACTTCCATTGTGAGGAGCTGGAAAGAAGGAAAAGGACAGGGCTGTCCACGCAGTTTTTGCTTCAATGCTGAGTGTGTGTTTGTGTGTTTATGTGGGTGCCAATAAAAGCCCTGGTTTGAGTTCCTGCTGCCCTGCGTGGCCAGCTGTGTGTGTATTTTCTGTACGTGAGCGTGTGCATGCACACACACCTGTGGGGAATACACGTTCCTCACTGGCTGGCCCTGGGGACACAGCAGTCCTGCACTTACCTATTTAGCTATGACAGGAGACATTGCCCCTGGGACACAGAGCCCTCCATGCTTGGCTACCTCTAACAGCTGGCATGGCTAAAAGGACACATACCTTTAGCAAGTTTCTTAGCAAAGCTATCAGTAACACTTAGAAGGTGAAGTGTCTGCATCTACCTTAGATTCGAGTTTGGGGCAGTCTTTAAGACTTTTAGTTGCAGACTGCTTAAGCTGTCCTGGCATCTATTGGAACACGCTCCATGCAGTTTGCTAAGGCATTTTTTAAAGCACTGAGTATTTAAATGATGGTAAAAAAATGTATTGGCATTCTCGGACACCATTCTGCTTCAACTGGATGACCTCTGATTCTTTTAATAGCCCTTGAAATTCCTATGTGCTAAACACATTTGAAAAGAATCTTGACCAGTTCTTTCCCGCATGTTTTCTTTTCAAGCCAGGATTCATTTAACAGAAAAGTAACATAAATAAAGCAGACATACAGGTGAAACAAAGTAGATATAAATTAAACTACAGGAACATATTTAATAAGATTGCCTTGCAGAAACCTGTGAAGAGATTTCCATAAAGAATACCATCACTTTTAAATATTAATGGTCTGCACAAAAAAACCATGCATTCACTGGCAGCATACTACAGCTGGGGTTCCGAAGGAATAGGGTCTAAGCTAATTCATCATGTCAGTAACCCACTCACAAATATCAAAAGTTCTTGAGAGAAAGAGGAAGAGTTTTTCCTTGATCACCAATAACTTCTTTGTATGTTCATTCTTTTACTTCTGTTGTGGAACATAAGCATTCTGAGGATGGCTGTATCTCTCTTTATTTGGCTTTCTAGATAATACTCCAAAACATTAATTACCTGGACAGGAGCCAAGTGAGATTTCTAACTAAGTCCATGAAGACTGTACTCTTATTTATAACAGAATGAAAGGTTTTAATTGATAAAAATGTACTTCAGAATCACTATGATTGATGATCTTTTTCACACCTTAGGGAAATCTTGGTCCAAAGCTGTATTAGTCTTCTTGGAAGCTGGCACTTCTCATACCTTAGACACCAAGCAGCAGTGGAAATTCCTGATTCTTGTCACATACGCAACAGGAGCTGTCAGAAAGGCTTTACACTGTCACACTGGGGATGACAGAGCACCACTCAGAGGAAACCACCACACGTGGTCTCCTAGGGGTAAGGTAATCCTTTTATAGAAGGATTCATAAAGAGCAGGGCTAATTCCAAACATCTTCCATTCTAGTTCATGGCATGAAATAAACAGAGGTGGATATGTGTCTGGTATGTGGGCATAGCAGGAACTGAATGCTTCTGTGGACAGTGGCTGCAGCAGCTGAAGACAACAATGAGAATCTGTAGCTCCTGATGCTGGATACAGAATAACAGAAGAGCTGTCCACTGAAACCCACAGATATTCCAAACCACCTTTCCATCTCCACAAAAAAAAAAAAAAAACCCACACCAACAAAAAACCAACAACAAAACATTGCAGGATATTCTGACACAGCAGTTGCAAGAGGAAAAAATACTGTCTCTTTCTAGTAGTATTAATGGCAAAAACAATTCTCCCAGTTTCTGACAGAACTACTACACATCAAGCTCTGACAATGCAGGACAGAAATGTAGTTTAACAGGACTTTCTGTTGCAATAATATGACCTTCTTTACCCCCAGAAAAGATACACATTATTGCCATGCACAGTTGTACTGAGCAACAGAAGTAAGGATGAGTCCTTGCCTTCTTAGAAAGGCTGTGACCATTCCAGTAGATTTGTGGCATAGGAAGCTGCTTCATCAAAATAAGGCACTGAATTCTTAAAAGGTTTCATGTTACTCCAATGACATTTTACCAGATAAGAAGTAGGTCCAAGAAATTCTCCCTTCCATGGAATTAGGCTGCTCCAAGTTTGGGGGAAAAAAGTCTGGAAGACTAACCAGCCCAACACTAAAATACAAATATTTCACAACCTCTCAAGAGAAGAAAATACAGTATTTTAGTAAATGAGGGTATCACCAATTTATGGCCATTTGTTATATTAGCAGATATCAAGATAAAATTGGGACACTTTTATTAATACAGAGAGGTTATTTGAAGTGCCTTTATTAAAACACAGTGCTCAAAACTTCATACAAATAGAACATCTATATGGGATGTGGTTCTGGTTTTGAACATTGTCCAGTCAGGAAAGAGAAGCCATCAACCAGCCTGGCTGACCTAAAGCTATAACCAGACAAGGAAAGCTGTGTAGATAAACTTGGTGAAGAACACAGGCAGAGCTTGGAGCTGCACACATTTCTTTTGTAACTGAAGCTTTAAAGAACAAAAAAAGACAAAGAGAATGAAGCAGAAAAAAAAGGAAATCACAGCTCACTATCCATCTAGTCACAAATATCAGCATGAGTTTAGCAGACATCCTAGATGAGACAAATTTCAGATCTGTTTTTGAGGTAAAAGTGACTGTTTAGATTTTGTCACAGTTTACCCAAGGGTAAAGGTGAGTTTTGAAGAAAATACAGAAGCACCTATGTCAGACACTGGTTCAGGAGTGTAAAATTCCTGAAGACAGAACTAGTAAAAGACCTTCTGGTTACAACACGCTTTGGACAGAGAAGTATTTTTCAGTCCACTGGAAAGTTTAGATGTCATCCAGACTGTATAGCAGGATTCTCATCAAGTCCACAGCTGAGAGATGCCACAACTTCCTGATAATAGTCTTATAACACAAAATATGCAACAAAATGGAATGCTTAAATTTGCATACATTTGCTTAATCTGTTGCTAGCATCCCTCGGTAACTACATCAATTCTGGATCAATGAAAATACATGTATCACAACACAGTAAATTCGCTGAATTACATGAATGTCTAAACATTTTATTATTGATTTCTAAGTATAAACTATGAATGTATATACTACAGCAACAACAGGAATCCAAACATTGGGCATAGGTACACATTGTTTTATGCAATCTACCACATAACATTCCTTTACCATCCACCTAGGGGCTGGAGTGGACATTTTAGTGAAGGCATGACTAAGATAGTGATTAGGCAAAAAGTTCCAAGTCAAGAAGCAGAAAATCTGTAATACAAAAGGCTTTGCTTAAAATGATCCATTACTTTTTTCCAGACATTTTACCCTGGGATAGAACTAGAATACCTTAGAAATTATATTTTATAAGTCATAGTTTTCAAATTTTTTAGTTTTGTTTTTTAGCCATTAAATAACTGTATTCAAACCAGCACTGACTGCTTAAGTTAGTTTCCAGTGAGTAGTTCTCATACAAGAAAACCTCATACAACCCCCCAGAACTTTAAATCTCTCCCTTTCACAAAATTCTCTCATTTTAGTTCCAACAGGAAGTGACAAAATCAGAGATTTCAGTTTTCAGAAGGTATATTAGAAATTTCCCTGTAATAAATACCTCACAAATATCTGCATGATGAAAATTTTTTAATAATTTTTTAAAAAAATAATTAAAGAAAAAAAATTAAGTAGTGCACAGGCCATCTGAGTAGTAGGGATATTAATGACGTATTTCTCTTGTTATTAAATATCAAAATATGTAAATTTTTTACCTATAGCATGAAATTCCAGACAGACACAGAAATAAACCTAAAGTTTAATATAATAACCTAATAGTATAATAACCTAATAATATAATAACCTAAAAGTCTATCCCTGAAAACCAAAATACACTTCAAATTATCTATCTTTTCAAAGCCTACCGATAAACTGATACAGGCACTACCAGCTCCAAAAAAGAGTTCAGTGTCCCCTAAAAATATCACCTCAAGTGAAAAACTTGCTCCACAAGTGGCTGCTTCTATATAGGCTATTTCCATTTTTTTCTTACACAGGGACAATGGCATGCTGCAACATTCCTTGCCTCTACATCCCTTTCATACTTCACTTAAAAGCCTTGCACGCTAAAACAAGTGAGACTGGGAAACCTTTAATAGGAAAACCACACAAAAGGTAGGATTTATTTTGGTCCAGGACTGTAATCTAAAATTAAGCACCCAGTCTAAGAGAGCTATACAGGTACACTGTCACCCAACAGAATTGGTGGAGGAATCAAGTGCCTCCCTCGACAAACAGCTTAGGGCCCACACTGAGGTAGGATGATTTTCTTTCTACTTCTGAGATAAAATACAACAAACATAATTAGCTTGTAATTTTGGGGGAAAAAGGGGGGGGAAATATATACTGTTCGTTGTTATCATATATTAAAAAAAACAGAGCAGTTGTAGTTGTATGACTACTAAAAACAGTTTTGAACTGTCCTGAAACAGAAGCTGTGCAGTATTTCTTTTAACCTATAAAAATAAACAAGTAAAGCAGGAAGAGAGATGAAGAAAATATGGTATTTTGAAAATGTATTTAAAAGTTACTGGAACTGATGAAATAGTTGCATTATTCTGACAACTATTTTTTCTTTCAATGCTAGTTAAATAAATAATAGAATCATTATCTTATAAAGCCCTATTATCTAATAATTATTCCAAACCATTTATCTGACACACAGTATCAGCTTATACTCCATGTTGTTAGCTGGTTCTATTTTTAAACATTATTTCTATATTTATTACAAGTTACACTTCTACCTTAGATGTAGTCACCCACAATTAAATTTAAAGAAGAGAAACACACAGACAAAAACAGAACAAAAAAATTCCCTGATGTTCCGAAACCAGAAGGACTCTTTCAGCATCATAACTTGTTTCACAATGCCTCCTCTTATAACTAACACTATGTCTCCTAGAAAAGGAAGCAGACAGTACTCAGTCTCCATCTTTTTTCTTCCTTCTCGATTATTTTAGATTTCTTCCTCCTTTCCTCTATCCCTGACTGCCTCCTTGGCATGACCTGATGAAGAAACAATGTAAAAGCAGTGAGAAATACATTAATCTGCTCTTCAAAGATAAATTACAAAGATAGAGGGGTATACATAGCCCAAGGCTCAAAAAAAACCCAACAAAAAGCCAAACCAAAACCACCAGTACTCCTTAAACCTTGCCTGCACCACCTGACCCTAAATACTTCTACACATTGATTAAAACAAACTTGTCATTTGAAATTATCTTCCCTTTACTGTTATTTATAAAAGCCTTCAAAATCATGAAAATTGAATCATGTCACACACCAGCTACCTACTTTTAGACCGTTCATGAGTGGCCAGTCTTAATTTCTTTTAAAAACATTGAAGCAGAAACTCATTTCAAAGAAACCTGCATATGCAGCCTTTGCAGAAAGAGGGAAAAAGAGCAGGTCAAACACTTCAGACTGATCAGCCTTGCTAATAACCTTTATCAGAAAATGCTCCATGGTCAAACTGCAATGCTGACCCGAATTTAGAATCCAAAATCAAAGCTTAAGAAATGACAAGTTCTTTGTCCTAAAATGTGAAAAAGAAAAATAATACATACATTAGGTTTGAAGGCTTTAAAAGTATCAAATGATGCAGGTGAAAAAATTATCTTTTCTCAAAAACAAACAGAAACTTGCCAAGAGTTCCACACAGCCCTTAAAAAGGCAAAAAAAAAAAAAAAAAAAAAAANAAAAAAAAAACCATGAAGCTCAAAGGGTTCACTATACTGTAGATGAGAAGAATGCATAACTCATACAACAGAAATGAAAGCATTTTGGCTTTCCTGGAGGGCTCCTGAAAGACCATCCCTCCTCCATCTGGGTGCTGCTACTTGTTTCTCATGACATTTGCAAGACTTGGACCAGTAACTTCATGCAGCCTCCAGGGAAACACAAAGAATATGGGGGTACATGGTAGTTTAATTACTGCTTATTAGATAATGAAACCAGGTGAGTGTCACATCATAAGCACACTGCAGGAAAACACATCCATGGTCTCCTTAAGGCTCAGACATCCAAACAAATCAATTCAACAACACCAGCTGCAGCGGGTTACCTGATCCACCGCCCAGTCCACGTGCACACATGCATCCGCAGTTACCTGGGTTACCTTATCAACAAGGAACCAGGACTTTGGCCCAGGGCAGCATTAACTACTCGGAAATTCAGGACATAGAGATGCTGTCTGATTGTGTCTGCTAATGAAATGTCCCATAGCACGCCAAAACACAGGTATCTTAATCTTATCACCTCACTTCTGCAACTTCAGTTTTTCTAGGGAGAAGGGGAAAGGAAGGATAAATCTATGAAGAATGCCTAGGATTGTATTAATTTCCTTTTCAAGGCTGCCAGCGTCTTTAAATATCTCAGAGGTTCCTCAACAAAAAGGTTCATCTTTCTTCCTAATGTCTCCTAAAAGGCTCTTAAAATCATAACAAACAACTATCCTAAGAGAACACTGCAGGATTTCTAAAATGCTGAGCCTCCATAACAGCCAAAGCATCCATTATATTCCAGCTTTCTTCTCATCAGTAAGATGTGACAGCATGTTGAACTTGCCAAATGAGCAGGAAAACCTACAAACACTAAACTGTCTTGTAAAAACAAAGACCAACCAAAGAAGGAGGCAAGTAATGGGCTTCTCTCTCATTCCTTCTCTATGCCCATTTCATCAGTCCATGTAAACGCACAGAGCACCTCCTCTCCCCTCCCCTCTGGCTATGCAAGCTCTGTCTAGCAGCCTTTGCTAGCGTGGAAAACAAGAAACAAGCAATGGACTCTTTCAGATCTTCCACACAGCATTCCCACACGGAGAACTCAAGCTTCTCAAAAAGTCCAATCACTAGGAGCAAGGATAAAACCCAGTAATAAATAAATATGCAAGAATTAATTCCCTTTCTGTATTTTTCAAGAACGTGCATATTCTTATGTCTGTATGGCATAAACACACATTGCAATTTTTCTACAGAGCAGCTTAGGCCAGTTTAACAGTTCAGACACTCAATATTATAATTATTTCTTTTTTAAAAATCTTATATATTAATTTTCAAAGAGTCTTGAAAGGAACTGGCAGCTAATAGGATAGACAGCACTGTTTCATAACAGCTTGCAAAAAAATTCATTCTATTTTTAGATAGGTGAAAAGAATGTGGTTATTAAAAAAAAAACAAACTCTCCTATAAAATATAAAGATGTTTTCATTTATGACTGACCATGCAGCTGATATGTCAAATCAATCTCCAGGTGAACAGTACCACATATTTAAATCCTCAAAAGAAATCTGTGTGCATATACAACAATCACATTTTAATCTTTATTGCATGATAACACATCATGCTGTTAAAAAATCTTACTTTTTAATGAATGGCATTCAAATGAATCTCAGACAAATACATCTTTTTCTAATTGTGTGTTATGATCCTTTCAAGGACCTCTTAATCTAGGACTACCATTAGTTCAACTATGAGCATGTTCTGCTCAAAACCAGACTGATCAGGTATCAGGTGCTGCAAAACATTCATTTTGATAAAATAAATGTCTGTGTCATATACCAAATTCCCACACAGCAATGCCAACAAAAGTCTTTCCAAAAATCGAGTTAACACACCTGTTTCCTTTACTATTTTCACTCCATCATCCTCCCTGTTACCACCACCATTTTATGGATCTTGTATTTAAAAATTTTAGACATAAGAGTGGGATAAAGGTTAACAAATAAACATTTGCATTTTCTCTCCTCATTCTTCATTCTGAACAAGTAAATGCTGAAATTTCTCTCAAAGCTCTTCTTACATTTCTCCATTTTGGAAAGGTGACTTATCCCATTCCCCCCCACCATTTTCTGTATCTCTCATTGCTGATATTTTGTTATAACTACAGCTGGTGAAAGGCAATGCAGTTTGCTTCTACGTATCTTACATAAATATACTTGTAAATCAAACTAAATTGCTCATTTGGGTTTTTCAAACCACCCATGCCACACAGCACTCGTTCATTTTGAAAGATGTCTTTTAGCCTGTTTCCTTAAGATAGCATTCAGTGCCTTATCATGTCTCTCTCTGCTGAGCCAATCAATAAAATAAACTTTAGATCATCATTTCAGCCTAACACAGTTTAAGAGCTTAAAATTAATAGTATTTTTTTTGCCAACATCCAATATTAAAACAGTGAAACAACATTCAGAGGGTCTTTAGTATACAGCCAAAATGTTTACTGCAAATAATGGGGGGGGGAAAGGTATTATGTTTCTCTAGACTGAAGCAGTTTCAAAAATAAAAATGCCCTAAAATTCAGTTGCAAGCAAAACAGAAGTGAGCAGGGCTAGTTTATTTGAAATCAACAAAATAATCACCAGGAGGCTATTTCACATCAGAAGACTTAAATGTACATTTAGTTCCTTTAAGTATTTCTCTAAAAATGAAACAGCTACTTGAAATAGCACTAATCTGATTGACAGATAAAATAATTGCTTTAAAAACACTTCTGAGTCATTTTGTCCTTACCTGCAGGCATGAACCATTACTGCATGCAGCGACTGCTCCATTTCCTAGCACAGACTTGAACAGGGATCACATCTATCTTACAGAATGTGACTAATAGGGGGATTTGCGATTCCTGAGCTACTTTCCAAAGGACACTCCCTTTTCCACATAACAGGGCATGAAACGCTTCGCCAAGTTCTATTCCTACGCATGTGAAGTGGCAGGAGCGCGGCAGAACGGCGGGGTCTCTGCGATGCCGCTCGC
>VZRQ01009660.1:279199-322052 GCA_013397975.1 Machaerirhynchus nigripectus
GGCCGGCCGAGGGGAGAAACGCCGAAACAAAGGATTCCCGACAGGGATCGTCTTCCCGGGTACCTTGCTAAGAGGTACTACACACCCGCGAAAGCCTCCAGATCAAAAGCCCTGAAAAATATGGCTCTTTGAATCATTTTTGTCACAAAGAGCGAGGTATTAAATCACTACTTTCATGCACGGGTAAGAAACCAGACGTGGAAAACGCTAGGCACACCTGGATTTTGGGTTTTAGGGGTCTGCCTCTAATGTCCCCCAAATACACTTTGAAAAGTAATGTTTCATTTTCCTTTCTTTTCCTTTCTTGTTTTTTTAAATACCTGGTAATGCACCCAGAGGGTGGCTGGGCACCGGAACAGGCTCCCCAGGGAAGTGACAGCACCAGCCTGACAGAGTTCTAGAAGCGTTTGGACTCTGCTCTCAGGCACGCGGTGGGACTCCTGGGCATGGTGCCGTGCATGGGCAGGAGCTGCACTTGATGATCGTGGTGGGCCCCTTCCAACTCCGCACACCTGTGATTCCGTAATCACCAATCCAGCACTAGTAAGGCCTGGGCTGGTCCCTCGGTACCAAAACACTGGCTGCACACCCAGCGTGCTGTGCCAAGGGGAGATGCACCCTGCCACTCGCTTCACAAGATCCTGTCGAAGCAGAACAGAGACAGCTGAAAAGTGAATTCACCAGCAGCTCTGGAGTCGAGAGGTTTGTGACCCAAAAAACCCAAAGAACAAAGTCACGGACGTGAGCATCATTTTAAGATCATATCCTCGCCAGAGACCATAGTGCCACCTATGGTAATACTGGTAAGACCTGAGCAACATTTACAGCCACGGTAAACCTGAACTGTTCGGGATTAACCATTCCACAATGGAAAACCTTCAACCTGACTTTTCCTCCTGTCTTCACACATATCTCAGGTACAAAGCCTCAGAAATTTCTGAAAACAAACGAAGAGAAGCTGGATAACTAATTAATTTCTTTTTTCAACCAAAGTTACAAAAATACTATTACTATCTGAATGAGTTTATCACCATCATGCTCGGGTGGAAGGCTTGCAAGCCAGCAAGTGATCATCACCTCTTTAAGCATATGCCACTTGTTCTTCCCAAAAGATACTGATCAGAGGAACCTCCAAGAACTACCTCAGTTCTCATATTCAAAGTAGATGCTTCTCAGATCTTTGAAAACATGTCTGTTAAATGTCAATACGTTCACAACTGGCTCCACTGCATGACTGCAAGTACCATAAAAAGCTTCTTTTACCATTGTCCATCCCAGGCAGCAAGTGCTCCTACAGCCACAGCTACTGGGATACTTCTGTGCATGCCCAGATGCACACCCCAATGCAGGGATGAACTAAAGTTAATTTCCCCTACCACAGATCCTTGACACTGACTGACTGTAGGCAGGGTCCTCAACCTCAAAGTCCAACAAATTTTTTAATTCCTTCTGAAGATGCTTCAAATTGAAAATTGATTACATAAACAGATATTAACAAGCCAGGATTTTATAGCAAAACAAAATCCAGAGTTTGGGATGAAGTGGTCAAATGATCTATTCTATAATTAAGTCTGCACATAGGCTTTGCAATGGATGTCTAGCGATTATTACACTAAGACTTTATTGCTAACAGTACACTACAAGATGTTAAAAACAAATCTAAGATATAAGTTACTTCACTGCAAACTTTGAGTCCCTGGATTATCTTAAGAGATGCACAGACATTTCTCCATTATGTTATTACAGCACATAATTTAATTTTACTTTCAGTAACCAAGTGACAACAAATACTTAATACATCTGCAAGAAGAATTTAAATAAAATGAGTCCTCATAGGAAAAAAAATTCTAATGTCTTAATGAGCATTCTACTCCACAATTAGATAAAACTTTCATCACATGGTTTTGGGGTTTTTCTTTCCTCTGTTTCTCTTCTGTCAATTTGAAATATTTTCTTATTTGGGATTTACCAATCTTCCGTCTCTGCTACCTGAGATTTTTGCAAGTGGACCCCTTTTGTTCATTCTTAAAAGCAAATCTGTACCTTTACACATCCATACTGCACTAGCAAGGTCAAGCTGATACCATCACTATCACTCCTCATCAAAACTGATCATGGGAATAATGTCACCAAAATAAGACAGATGAGTTTTACATTAAGCGCCTTTAGGCCATAAGAGAATAATGGCTACAGAAACAGCAATGTTCTCATTTGTTTCATTTGATTATTTATAAATTACATATCCAGAAATCTGGGCTCATTTACAGAATTTATTAGCACTTAGAAATTGCTTTCCAAGTCCAAAAAACAACAGAAAAAACCCTTCAAGCTGCAGTCCGTAGCATCACTCTACCAGCCTTTGCGTCCAGAAGAATGCAAATTACAGTAGTATTTGTTAAACTCAAAGTAACAGAAAAAGAAAAGAGAGGAAAAAGGAAAGTTTTACAATGGAACAGCTCTTCCTGGAGGTTTCTTGGTTCAAGACCCTCCAACCCAACACAGAACTAACAGTTCCACTTTCAGTTTACGTCAGGTACAGTGGCATGAAGGCAAATACTGGGCTGTTCAGGACCTACACCTGTTACAGATTCAAATAACCACACCTTTAATGGGTTTCATAAGTTAATTAGATAACTGGACTGATCAGCACCTGGAGGTACAGGGAACCTCTGCTGAGTAAGCACTTATGTCCTCACTTTGGGTTGTCCTAATTTCAGAGGCCACAAAAAAGATAGCACTCTACATAGAACCACATCCGGAATAGATCATAACACTGACAGAAAAAAAGCTGAAGAATGAAAATTAGGGTTTGCACATCTCAAAGCAGCAGTTAATGCAGTAAATTTCTTCAGCTACAAATACAAAATAACAATAAATTCAGGTATGGGGTAGTATCACTGTCACCAACTCCTCAGTCATTCCATGCACTTCATCAGCCCACTTTGAGTAATTTTGCACTGTGTACAGATCAAGTGGCAGACAACTGGCTCTCAGCCAAGGCCTGAGAGAAGCAGATACACTAAGTCTCTAAAGCCATACTATTCAAGCTGTGATTGAATGAAAATAAAAACCAGAAAGGCTCTGCACTGCCCAAAATGGCTTCCTAATCATCATGATTTCTATTTCTTCAAACCAAAGCAAAGCAGAAACTAACCATAATTTTATTTGTTTTTTAGCCTAGATGTTTGCCTCCTCCAATACATTTAAGTGCAAATTGTGTGTTAGACCAGAGAAAAAGGCAACAGATTAAGTTAAAACTGGACAGAATCTCCTTTTAGAGAAAGATCATTTGCTTTGCCAAAAAATAAAGAGACCAGAGGCTTGGAAAAATGGAGAGGAGAGTCCTAGAAAGAGATGCTGGCAGTTTGTAAACTCACAGGGGATTTTTCAGAGAATCATGCCAAAAGCTCCAAGCAACCTGAAGTTTCCACACCAAATCTAGAACAAACCACCTCAGAAATTATAAGGGAAGAAGCTCTTCAAGACAAAGAGGAGAAATTTTTTTATTTCAACAATGTGAAAGAAGAACAAAAAAATTTATATGGCAACTGGGAATCTCTGAGGAATATATACATAATCTGGGAAAAAAAAAACAAAACAGAGGAGCAGAATTAGCCTGGAGTTTTGTTTATTTATCAATTAAAAAAACACACAAGAGCTCTCCAGAATAAAAGAAAATAAAAACCCTAGCTGCTACTTAGGCACAGATGGAAAAGTGCAGACAAGGTATAAGGCACTGCACGAGCTGTTCTGTATGACATATGGGTAGTTATCAGAGTCACTACAATATCAAAGCCAACTGACAGAAGTCACTGTTTCACTAAAAATTTAATCATGTCTACCGCAACCAGATTATCTCAATGGTCTACAACATGTTCATCAGTCAAGATTAAAATATCTTACTGACAGTGCATGTATTAAATTTATCCAGGGCAGAGATCCACTGTTGCAGAACCCAACTAATACAGCTTCTTCCCCCCCACCCCCGTGCCTTTTGGGAGCAAAGGAAGAGACAAAGTAGCAGCTAAACTTAAGTGCCTTCAATTTTTTGCAAGGTAAACCCTGCCATACAAGTTTACATACCTGCTTTTTAAAATAAATATTACACTAAACAGATGCAAGAAAAATATACTTTATTTTTAATTAACAGGTAGGCTCGTCCACACATTTTGTTAGTCTAATCTGATCATACACTAGCAGGTTTAGTGCTTTTCTTCCATTTTCTGTGGGGTGTGTATGTTGGGACACAAGCTTGAGGTGCTTTTAGCCTTTCTTCTACACTATCTTTAAAAATGTACTTCCTTATCAATATCCATCCTATTCTCCACTGAATCTTCCATCCTTACATCATGGCTACAGCTGCTTGGATCTTACAATTTGCCTATAAAACCCTCATCCTGCTGCAAGTTGACTACTTCCAGTGTTACTGTTAAAAGAAATAGTCCTGCTTCCCAAATGAATCTATAAAGACAGATATGAAACTATTAAACAAATCAAATTAATCAAACTGCCTATTATAAGTTATTTTTCAGCCTTGAAGTCATGAAATGCCTGAAGAACTTTGGTACCAGTAACATGATTTTATGTGGACAGATCTATGTTTTGAGCTTTTGGATAACCAAAATTTGTTTTGAGCTTTTTGGATAACACCCAAACAACGCAACGTGCCGTGACTGCACAAAAGAAGACAATAAATTTAAATTCTCCTGATGAGGCACCAGACACCAGACAAAATTAGACAGATTTGCACACAACTTTAGAGGTTCACTGCTTTATATGTTTTAGATCATGTACTTTTAAAATAAATAGTCCTAAAAGACTGCTAGAATCACAGGCTCTGTGATTGAAACAGGGGTTTCAAAATGGCACAAACACAGAGCATGCCTAAATTTGATAAGCATATAAATACTAAATGGAGTAGCATGGAACCAAAATGAGTATAACTGCCCTAAAATAATTTGTTCTTCCTGATGTCACTAAGCTTTTGAAGTGAGGAAAAAAAATAGTAGCTTTGTGGACTTCTTCAGGTATCTCATGCATAACATTCACATTGATGCTGATACACAAGCCAGGGAGTGCCTCACTGAAGAGTAAGTGACAGAAAACCAGATGTTTGCAATCTCCTGTTGAGGAGATTACATTAATATTCTTAGTATTATTCCTCTTCAATATGTTAAATAATATTTCTGCTCAGAGCATGAGGAAATTACAATAGAACTTTTAAGGTTATGCCATACTGAAATATTAAAATCACCATTTTAAGAAACTGTTTACTCCAAAATGATGAAGCAAACTCTCTCCTTTCCTAAAGATCTTTATAAGAAAAAGTCAATAATATTGAAATGCACTTTAAATTTTAAACATTTTTGTAAGAGTCATGTTTTAGTTACTGCTCTGAACGTAAAGTATGTTTTGAAAAAACACTCCCTCATCCCACACACAAGTCCTAGGGACCAGACAAAAGATACAACAGGAAGTACAGATCCTTTTTTTCTATACACTGCACAAGTTCAACTGCAGCTGGGTCCCATTCATGTTCATCTTGGCAGACACACATAATAGGAGTCAATATCTAATGAGGGGGAAAAGTATATAGAAATATTTTTTTTAGGTCTTTCATTTTCCCTTGCATAAAGGGGAAGATGGATTTACTCAGCATCTACAAGTACATTAACTGGACTTAATGTTAACAGTACCAAATCTTTTGGGGCTTCTGAGAAACTATACATTGCATCTGATCTTCTAGCGATCTCATTGCCACTGCTTTTTACATTTCTGATATACTTAAAACTACTGGAATCACATGCTCGGGTACTTTTAAAGAACAAATTCATAGTAGTATCACTGTTATCCTTCACAACGGTTTTCCAGACATGAGCTGAGGTTGAAAAATAATACTTTAAGAAAATATTCTGAGAAAAACCTGGCTTCTTTCAAAATGGCTGCTACTCCCAGTTAGCACCCGAGAGTTAAGTCTACCCTAATTCTTAAAGACAGACATCTTTCATATCCAGATGACACTGACAGTTGCTAGCACTATTCTCCTTAACAGAAATGGAGGCCAAAGCTGATCTGAAAGACAGTAGATGCCTTTAATGGTAGCTGTTGCCTTATTTTTGCAGAAGAAAATTGAAGACTCTTTATTGAGACCTTACAGAACAATGGTATTTTATTCAAGAAAAACAGCAACAATGGTACTATCATTTTCCAACTTCATTTCACTGAATCTTCACTGGGAGGAGGACACTGACAAACATGAGCTATAGAAAGGAGTGAAACATGTTGGGAAGGAAATACACACTACAGATCACAAGAGTGAAAACAAGCTTGAGAACATCCACCATACAGTCAAGTTTGTTTCTGCTTCTCCAAAAGGGAAAAAAAGGCACACAAAATGCACAGATGAATTTGCTTTTTACTTGTTTAAATAATTAGTTTCCAAATATGAAAATATACATAATTTACATAAGTTACACCTCTGAAGAATTTTTAATATGGTCTTAATACAGTTTTACACTTTATATATATATATATGAGAGAATAATTTTGAGGAAGCATTAGATATTTAAGAAGAAAAGCATTACAATATGCTACAATTACTCAATAAATGGCCTATTATGAACACAGGGAAGCAGAATTACCTAACTATGTTTAACTAGTTAAACTTAACCATTAATGTGCATTTCCTTTAGTCACCCACATAACTAAGCCTCATTGACATAATCTGGCATTTGATCTATTGCCAGACTGTAATATTCCCTAAGGAAGTGCTTACTGAAACACAAAGGTGACAATAAGAGGGATTGTTCATTCTCATAGTTCTGCTGGGTCTGGCAGCATTTGCTGTACCAGATGTATGCCCAGCACCACGTTGTTGCTTTTCCCTCCCTCCTCTCATCTCACGCCAATAACCAACTCTGAAAGAAGTTTCTTTGAAAATCCGTGCTTCTAAAGAAAGCCATTCTGCAAAGAAAAAAAATTATTCATTTTGCATAACTACTTGTCAGATTAAATACCAGTAAGCACACCAAAGAAATCACTATTAACCCCAAATATATCTGTGCTTGTTATTTACTAATTGTTGATGTACTGAACTTAATTATTTGTAGGTATTTAAGGTTTATGAGAAAGATTTTGTTTGGAAGGAATAGGGACAGAGTTAAGAACATTTCCTAGAGCTGCTAGAAAGCAAAAAGCTTATTCCTACAAGTTTATTCATTTTAGGGAAAAAAAAACCCAAACAACGCAACCCAAAATATTCTAAGTATGTTAAAACATATACTCTGTCCTTTAAAAATCACCTGCCAATTGCTTCCTATTACTAGGCAAAAAAAACCCATTCCATATGGAAATAGCTGGACACAAGGTAGCTAGAGACAGAATGATTTAAGAACTAAATACTCTGTTAGCTAAAATACAGTAAGTCATTTGCTGTATTTTCCAAACCTTGTCTAGAGGTAAGTGGTTTACCAAGCATACACAGACAGCTTTTCTGCCAAAGCTGAAAAAAATTCAACTTCCAGCAAAATACTGAGTGTTAGACACCTCCAAACTACATCATTTCTACTATCTTTACTATCTTAACTCGATGGAGTGAATGATTTCTGATTTCTAATCCAAAATATTTCTAATTTATTCCTTTTACAACCTAGTATACAATTATTACTGTTAGGATCCTTCTGATAACAGCATTTTCTTTTGGGTCTATAATTTGCCTAAATGTCTTAAGTGCTGTTCAAATTTTCAACTAGTAGTATTTTTCCATCATTTGTTATTATGTGCTTTTCATTTTTTTCAACATTCAAGAAAGAAAATAAATGGCTCTAATGCAGCAGAATGACAATTCCAGTTTTAAAGAAAACCTTATGAAGACTAAAGCAATGACTCATAAAATCTTGCACACACTGATTCCTCCCTCTCCTAGGAGATGAAGCTACATGATTTACCCAAAAGGATTAAACGAGGTCACAATTATTGAATACATGTTATAACCTTAAACTTCAGGTTAGAATTTCTTCTTAGTCTTATTTTTTAGAATCGTTCACTGTTCTAAAAAGCTTTATATTTCTACTTTTTGTTACAAAATTTACAGATAGAATTCCTTATAGTAGAAATATTTTTTAATTGAGATAATCGGACAGCATATTCACCAAATGCTTTTCAGTAAGTTTTTATATTGTGATTATCATCACAGTAACTACATAAATGGTTTTTCCAAATATTCTTGCAAGGTTTTTGACATTTCTTATCCAGCAGATCATCAGGCTCTTATACTCCTTGAATTTTCAGATGAAAAGACATTCTCGACTGTGTTCGTCTAAGACATGAGAAGGATTTGTTTCACCTCTTCCTGGCCTCATAAGAGTACAAGCAGTTCTCAGAAAAAGCTCCATCAAAAAAGCACATCATCCCAAGCCCAAAGCAAGCCAAAAATCTTTCCACTTTAGCAGTGACTTGTGCCCCACTGGGACATGGATCCACATGGTCATCAGCTTACCTAAAGTCTAAGTCTTGACGAACACTGGGCAGGTTACAGAGTTGTCTCTGTCAAACTTCATATAAAATGTTCCATTTGTTTATAATAGAGACACGGGGCAGATTAGGGAAACAAAAAGTGTTTTTACATGAAGGAATAAGAGCAAGAGGAGCATTCTCAGCACCCATTAAAGGTGCCAAACCAAGATACTGATGCCAACTGCACCATGCCACACTCACCAAGTAACATCGTATACTCCTGGCTTTACCTCTAGTTCCTACATTTGGACATGGTACAACTCCTGTGCAAATAAGCCTGACCATGTCCACTCAATAGTACAGGCTCTGGAACCAGTCACCTTTGAATGAAATACTAAGGATTTGTCTCACAGCAACCTTCCCAACATTAAACAAACCTCGAAATTCTGTATCTGACCAGTCAGCCATCCTTCAAGTATGCTCTTTGCAGCTTGTTTCTTGTTGAAAAGACAACTGAAGGGCCAATTCAAGCTCTGAAATCCTGCTAGAGCCTTCAGACCACCATCAATTATTGCAAGGAAAAGGCTTTGGATCTGTGGCACCTGCACACACCTTTCTATCTCTGAGGTAAAGCACACAACTGGCGGAAGAAACTTAACATGAAATCACCACCACTTTCCAGTCACTGGAAATGCACGCGTGCTGACTGTAACCATCCCTGCCTCTCGCACATGCTTGTGCCTTCCTGCTGCCATAACCACCACTGACAGCAAAAAAATCCCCCGAGACACTGCATAGAAGGAAATCACTGTCTACTGTAACACACACCCCCAGTAACCACAATACAGCTGTAATGATCACACCTGAGAACAAACACAGTTCTCCATTAATATAGCACCATTTTATTACCTGAAATTTTTTAGTTAAGTAAATTGATCTACCTATTCTTAAATTACATCTTGATCAAGTTTAATCTTTTGGAAACAGTATCATCAGTAAAGCTGTAACACAGAAAAATTAAATTTTAGAATTATTACTGGAGATAAAATTGTACCGATGACAAATTTTAAATACGCATGCAATGCCCACGAAAGGAGGAACCATCTAATTATATTTTAAGTGTTTTTCTCACATTATACCATTTTCACTCTTTAACTGCCAGTGCTCTGGATTCACATAGAAACATGAAAATACTGAGGATTTTTCTACTGGGCTTCTCCCTAGAGCAGTGGACATAACAGTAACACAGGAAAGTATGTCTTTAAACTGATACAAACAACCCAAGACTGATAACTTGGCATTCAGCCAGCTTACACTTCCCATTCTGTAAGGAACGGAAATACCGTTAATTCTTCAGATGCCTGTCTTTGTGAAGTCTGAATGTAACTACAGCATAATACATACATGTACTGAATATCTGTAATTGGAAATACTGAAAAGAACATACTATGTTCACAAAAATGGAAAGAAAATACGAGGTGTTCACAGGTAAGGGAGTGCTATGAAAGCCTTCTAGTCCTGAAGGACTTCTACTAGGACTATCTTTAATTTTATAGGTAAAACATAAAACATTCATGCAAAAACATGTCAAAATATCCCCTTGCTTTGTTTTTGCTCTGTTCTTCGAAGAAATTGGATTCAACAAAAAAAAAAAAAAAAAAAAAAAAAAAAATATTAAAAATATAAAAAAAAAAAAAAAACCCNTTATACATATGAAACAACAATAAATGATTGGAAAGGAAAGTGGAGAAGTATCTATAAAATTTTGCTATAAGATGTGAGTAAAGGAAGAAGAAATTTTTTAAGATCTGACCAGAAAAAAATTCTGGCTACTAAGGACAAAATATTTTTATAGGAAAGAAGAGAGTAGAAATCAACCCCAATAAAGGAAGGTATTTAGATAAAGCAAAGGTTTGTCCGGACCTGATGAGATCTGATCCTGCAATTGGTAAAGCTATTTACATCTCTGCTGCTTGCCTTTTTTTTCAGTTGTTCATTAATACCTCATCTACATTATATCATAATCAGCCATTGCTGATGAAAAATTACAAGTGTTCTTGGCTGGCCTGCAAACCTACCTCTTAAACATTAAGACTTTCAAGGTTATTTTTTTTTAGCTCTACTTTTTTTCTTTTCACACCCTCTCCTCTTCTCCATCTGACTTCCCCATCACTTATACAGCAATCATATGAGAAATCTGCTATTGTCTTGCCTAAAAGCTGGCTACAAATAGTGTCTGCTGTAGTGACGACACAGTGATGTAGGAGGCGAAAAATCACCCTCCACTCTGCAAATGTGTGGTGATGCCGTGGCCCTCGGGTACCTCCCATCTTCTCCTACACTGCATGAAGCAGATTTTGTTGAGCGATGCTGCTGGAGGTGCAGAAGGACATCACCCAGCCTGGCACCCAGCCTTCTCCCCCCTGCACCCCCAGCCGCTCCACTCCTGCTCCCAGTGCTGGTGGCTGCCGTGAATGAGCCGGGAAATGGCGTCACTGCCACGTGCCCATACCCAGCCGATGGCATCTTCCGAGCAGGAACTCAGGACTTCTACACGTGCCGTGACTTCTTTCCCAGCACCTGAGGCAGACTTCACTGGTGGCAAGATTGGTTTTCAACAACACAGTCCTAAGTTTGGCAGTTGTTAGAGCAACGTTTAAACGATATACAATGCTGAATGGGCTGCCAACAGTGTCAGTTACATCTTCCATAAAAATAAAACCCTACTGAACTAAAAGAAACTGTTTTAGAGACTGACCAATGCAGATAATCACAAAGACATCAAAAGGAAAAAGAAAATGGGAAGACAGACTGGCAGGTAACACTCTACCTACTATTTTAGGTTTTGCTGAGGACTCAGAGCAAGGGTGCATTTAGAGCATTTCTCTTTATATAAACACAGGGGAACAAACTGAAAACTTTGTTACATAAAATAAAAAACCCAATGAAAGAGCATGGAAAGTTGTATTATCTGAATTCTCTTCCAGTTTCACTATCCTATTCACCATTCCCTGAAGTACCTAAGTTTACAGTCACAGAAGATATGTGCTTGAAAATCAGACCACTCAAGTTTCAACAGGACTGGCAAGTCTAGCCCAGACAAACCTCCCCAATTATCACCCTGGCTCCCATACAAGGAAGGAAACACGCTTCAAAGATTATATATTTTTAAATGCCACTACTACTTCCCCCTACCTTTGGGAAACATGGAATATAAATACGTTTATATAATCTTTATTTGCTCCTGGTATTTAACACCTATAACGAGAAACTATGAATAAGCATCTTAAGAAGAGACCATCTAACAAATTGATTCTAAACAATGTGATTTTGTTAAGTTATAAGAATCACCAATATAGCTTCAAATGTTAATTAGTAACTACACGAAGGAAAAGAAATTTAAAAGAGTACAGAGACTGTTGGGAAACACATGAAGTAAAATAAAACAGGCAGAAATCACTGAGAGCAGAGAAAAATTAAGCAGGAGAAAAGTACAGCAAAATTTCTGGAAGAAAGAGAAAGAACATTGACAGAGAAAAGGTATGTTGCCTAGGCAAAAACAGACAGCTGAAGACAATAGACAAAGAAGGATGATAAAGCTCAGGAGAGTGTAGGAAGAAAAGCAAACTAAAAAAAGATGAGGACTAGAACTTGCAAGGGAAAACACTAAATGCAGCAAATGTGTTCAACTTAAGTGAGCTGATACGAGGTTGTTAAGGAGAAGAACAACAAGAGCGTTTTGAATATTTTAAGGAAGACTGACGTGTGCTTTTCTATGCAGTGTCTACACAATACCCCGGAATATGTACTGGAAAATAACACTTGCTTTCCCTCCAAAAGGACATGACAGTAAGGACATTACTACTCTCCCTCCATGCCTGCACTGCTGCTTCTACTCAAACGAGCAAGTAAGCAATGACAAGAGCAGCTGAGCAAATGGCAGATCTGCAAATTGCACCCATCACCTAACATTCAAAACCATGTTTTGGAGACTTCTATACACTGGAAAATATGGTATCTTGAGTACAATTTAACCTGACTTTAGGAGAATACAAAGTGTATTTAGAGAACCTGCAGCATGTGCTTTTTTACATTAGAAATTCAGCTTTTGCCCATTGTGAATAAGGCAGTACAATAACATCAGGGAAACAAGACGTAAAACATACATTTAAAAATTGGATCTTCTTCACAGTTTTGATTAGTTATTCTTCATGTTTATTATATAGAAGACTAGGGAAAAGAGCTTGCTTTTTTTATTTTTTATATATGCAACACCCCCAAATTGCTATGTTAAAGTTGGAAAAACTTCCAATCAAAACGAGTCAGCAAACCACTCCTCCAACAAGAATAAAAAAAAGGCAAGACTTAATGTTGCCCTGGTTTATTTTTGCTTAGAAATATCATTAGGAAAAGTGATTGAAAGTGATAAAATATTCAGACTTTATCCCTCTAGGAGAATTATTACAATTTTTTCATTCCTCTGTTAATGTGCTTGAGAAAGCACATAAGGGGACTAGATAAATAAAAGGCCAGGTCTAGAAGAAGTGTAAATTAAATTATTTTATGCTACGTTTAGCTATGTCCAAAGATCCTCTTAAAAATCTAGCTGGAACAGTTGTAAAAGCTACTAAACGCAGCATCTGTAGGTGTATAAATCCCTAGAGTACTATCAAGATCATTGAGGATATCAGCGTAATTCTAAAGAGAGAAAAAATGGCTTTCCTACAGTTCTACTTGTTCCACTGACTGAACAGGCAGAATGACAATTCTCAACCACTAACTTTTAGACAGATTAAATGAATTCTGCCTATTAGTGTCTTCATCTGAGTTGCCAAGCTCCTTTTACCTTAGGCAGGGAAACTGCAGATTCAGGACAGAGTTCAACTCATTACTTTGTTAATCTAATCCCAAACAGGCTGATTTCCCCCAAGTGCTGTCATCCCTCCACCAACAACAAAGACATCTGTGTAACCAGGTTGAATGTGGATGCCTACACTGAAGATATCCACAGGAGATCAAGTGAATCCCACCTTTGCTGTACAGATTCAGGTAGTTGCATCAATTCATATAATCTTCACCCATTTAGTTACCAACTTCTGTTGTCATTTAACGTGGGATTAAAATATCACTTAACATCACCCATCTTTGTGTATTAATGACACCAACACACTTTCCTTCTATAAGGTATAAACAGGGAAAGAAGGCTATGGCTTGGATGGTTTTTTTGTTTGTTTAACAGTAATCACTAGCTGTTCAATTTTTTAAATTACTGTTATTCAATGCAATCCACACATGATGAAGATTAGAACAGGTACTAATATACCTCCACTAGCACATAAATCCCCTTATACAGACGCAAGTCATCAATCACATTAACATTTCATCTTCATTGAAAAAGCAGGTAACATGGACATGGCAAAGTTTGAAGACGGGAAAGGCACAACTAACCAGGGAGAGTATCAGTGGAGAAAAAATGGAGTGCTTATAAAAGTTCAAAGAAAATTGTAAGAAGAGTGCTTAGGCATGTTGTCTGAGAAAAATAATTTTTAAAAAGTAGACAGGAAAAAACAAAGAAATTTCTGTTGTATTTCCTTCTTATCATTCTTATATTTATGCAAAGTAACAAAAGGGATTTTTTTAAGTACTATGGCAAGATAAGCAAAGAAGTACACAACAGCACAGGGAAATTTAAATACTGATGGAAATGCACTCAGGCTGATAAAGTTAAATGGGATAAATCTAAGCAGATACATTTGTGGATTAAGAGACACATACAGGACTGTAAGAACATTTTCAGACCTATAATGCCCCTAATCCCTATTCATATGAAACTTCTGGTTACCAAAAACCTATGATGGGTAAAGGCCATTGTAGAATCAGTATTTTAATTTACTGTCCTAGAAAATATAAAATTTCACGGGGGATAAATATATTGCTACTGTTGGCAGCACAACAGAATCATCAAGGGAGCCACTGTGTTGGTTCCAGAGCATGAGTGCTCCAGAACAGGTACGGCCCCAGTGTGTGTTCTGCAGCCAGGGCCAGGCTCTGAAAAACTCTGGATACTGCCACAGTTACAGCAACCACTATTGACCATTTCTGACTCAATTGTGCATTTCTTTTTTTTTTTTATTTGAACTTTGAAGCTAATACCACACTATCTGTTCACATATGAGCATGTGAACTCCTGACAGAAGACAAGGTTTTAGACACACAGCAGGTTCAAGGAACAGAATCCTCACCAGAAAGACTGAAGTATCTTATAAAAGGGCACATTTTAGTAAACATCAGTTGAAAAGTGTCTGGACAGAACAGTTAAACAATAGAAGACTTAATCCTGTAACCATTCATTGAACTAAGGTTTTAACAAATCTACTAGAAGGCAGCTGAATGATAGAATAAAATTTAATCTTCCACAGTTCAAGTAACAAGCAAAAGAGAAATAGGTCAATCAACAACGATGTCATCTTTTGCTGTGTAGCAAAATTTATCCCAGAGTGCTGACATGTAGTGGTTTTTTGTTCTGACTTATCACTTTTATAATAAATGTTTATATTAAAATAAATAATGCAACATTTTAAAATATAAAGATACAGCTAGAATTCAAACCAAGAGTGTGACCACTGAAGTGAAAATATTACCTAAATTGTAGCTAGCTTTTATTATTAAACCATGTCACAAAGTATAAATTATTTTTTTCTGCCAATTAGCCTGCAGTCTCAGATACTGAAATATCTTTAAAGAAGCTAATGAGAGGCCGTCTAGCAATGGCACAGGTGGCTCATGCCTTGATACTGCCATGCATAGAGATTGGTGCCACAGCAGTTTAAATTACCTCTCCATTACACTCCTGACAACAGTATACAGATACTGAGTGTCCAAGCAAGAATAGTTGCATGAGATAATCAGAGTTTAAAAACAAACACACACAAAATACAACCATACTCTAACTACTTTCTGTGCATTTCTGGCACAGCACCCACAAAAACTAGTCAGCTGGAGGATAACTGGATGATTTTGTTTCCCTCTTTTTTTCTTTTCTGTTATTTTATTTTATCTTCTCTGAGATGGGGACATCAGTGTTTTGCCAAACAGCCTGAAAGAGCAGAGGGTTCACACAGATGTGGGATTTTTAGTCATTGCAAGTCATCTAAGGCACTACAAAACACCAGAAATGACTAACTTGACTATTTGGCCCTACTTGTACAGCACTGGTGTATGTGCAACCGGGGCAGAGCCTATTTTTGCCTCCTCCCTCTTGCCCTTGGACAGCCACAACCATCAAATATTCAAGAGTGCTGCTTATTTCACAAATTTTGCCCTGAGTCTTTCAAACTTTACAGCCAAGATTTGTCCCTCTTTGCTAGGTAAGGAGGTTTTGGTGATGCTAAAATTGGCACAAGTATGAGACTGAAATGTAACCACACTTGGGAGTTACTAGCAGAAATAAAATCCTGCATATCATTAGCTGCTAACACATACCAAAAGCAAACCTGTGATCAGCATGTATTTACTCACAAGTGGTGTCATTAGTCACAATCCCAGTTTAAGCCCTCTGGCAGGCCTTTACTCGTCTTTCCTTACTTCAGTGTGAGTACGTGGTCTTGAATAATGCCAAGGATTCCTTTTTTTTTTTGCCTCGTCCTTAATTCTTTTTTTGTATACCAAACAGACTATCATTAAATTTTAAGCTGTGTGTTAACCTCTTAAGATCCGCCCAGAGAGAGCGTGCTCAGAGAAAACATGTTTTAAACTACTCATCTCCTTTATAGTGTTCATTTTCTCAAATAGCTTCGTTACATGGTGGCATTGTTCTGACTGGCTCAAAAAGCAGCAACCTCCTAGCGAATATAAAAAGAATATATAAATTGTTATGTTTGAATGAGGAAAATAAGCATGGTAAATAGCTGTGTTTTCCATTTTTAAACACAAAGCTGTATATCCCACAGCTACCTGAAAATATTGCTCCTGATTAAGTAATAGTCACTTCAATTCGCCTGACCCTGTCGGTCAGTTCGGTGTTTTCCACATTTGTAGAGCTCACAGCAGCTTTCACCACAGGTTTCCAATGCTGAGACAAGAAATACTTCAGTCTTGCTATACCCACAGAGCTAGACTGGCTCTCTGGAAGAGGAGGACATTCATCACTGACCTGAGCTCTGCCCTGTAAGACCCATTTTGACAAAGTACAATGAAAACTTTCATTAGTGTGGCAGAGAGGAAAAAGGGTTGAAATCAATATTTTATTACAGTCCGTGTTTAAATCCCTCTAGTAATTCCTGTTCCTTTGCAGTCTGCTTTACTGTTTAAAAAAAATCATTAGTCATCTTTTTCCTGCGGCATTCCTCAAGGCAGACTGATTATAATACTGCCTTCCCTCTCTTTGTAAGCAAAACGCTGCAGAGGACACTTGGCACCGATGATGCTCTTGAAGCGCCGCTTTCCTTTCATCTCAGAGACAGCTGTACTGCACACAGTTCCTCAAAAAACCACCATCACGCCCAGTAAGTACCAGGATACATTTCTGTTTTATTGACACAACACTGTAGCGTAAAGTCATTCAAAATCCAAAATGCACATTTTTTCAGTGACTGTGAAAAGTGTCAACCGTCAGGGAGATTTTTCCCTTTTGAGGGCTATTATACTACCTTCCAATTAAAATCACTTTCTTTTTCTTTGCACATTAGTAAGTACTTTCTGTACCTTCACAAAGAAATGCTAAAATAAGTGTGCTCCAAGTACATACGTACATTATGGTATTAAAGCCCTTTTAAGACACATTTTCATGCCAAGTCCTTATTTTTATCTCCTTCAACATTATAGCCATGGAGCATTTGTGACAGACTTCAAAGCCTCCTAAGACTCTAGTTTTTCATATTCTAGCTCCAATACTGCCATCAGACACAATTCACAGCAAACACTGAGGATCCCATTTACACCAGCCAAAACATCTTACATAATAATGAAGTATTCTTATACAGAGTTTACATTACGTTACCCTCAGTTAGGGTTAGAACATAGTGTTCCATATAAAAACCCAGAGACAAGACTGCTTCCCTGAATGAAGAGCTTACAGGCTAAGAATACAAGGAGTATACCATGGGGGAAGAGAAGGTAAGCATGGCGAGATAAAAGCATTTCTAAGTGCATCTACACAGGCAACATTTATCATTAGAGTAATGCAATTGCCAACTATATCCATCATCCCCTCAGCTCCTTATGGCTGTGATGGCAGAAATGGCTAAGGATGTTGAAAAAGATGAGTGCAGCAGCTACAAATGTTGGTGATGAAGGGTATTTATAGGACAGGAACACCACGGGAAGAAGAATGGGGCATTTACAGGAGATAAGGAATGAGTGGGCAAGGCTTACAATGCTGACAGATACGAGTAGACAGATGATGCAGTCAGATTTGCACACGAGGGAGGAACACAGTGAGCAACTGCAGATAATAGGGAAAAAAATAATCTGGATCAGCTTAACAGCAAATGTTGATGGAGAAATCTTGAAAGGATACTTCAGTCAAAATAAGAAATAGAATTCACTGTGCATGCTTCTTGGAAGGACTCAAGGGGATGATCCTACAGTGATCAAGTTGGTAGATAAGGCATACATATTTCCTCTCTCACATAAAGTCTACCCACTTGTGAAACTGCCTTTTAGCATATAAATATATTTTACTGCTCTCAGCCTCAATTAAGATGCTCTTCTGCATTTTGTATCTTAAGCCACAGCACAACATCACATACTCCAGGGTTTTTTTGGGTATTTCTTAATTCTTTTAAGAGCTTTCATGATTCCATACTAGCTTCACATGGAATGAACTGGCAGTCTAACACAATTTCATCTGCAATATGGTATCTTTAGCAGCACAGTGTTCTTTAACATACGGAATTAATATTATTGAAAATTTGAAGGAGAAGGGATTGGTAATAATCTTGCTGCAATGCCTCTGAGAGCAGGAATATGAAAATACTATGAATTAAATGACTGTGTCTTCTACAATCATGTACTTTAAAATACCTTCCTAGATGAAAAAAACTACATTGATTTCTTAAATAAATGTGCATTTCTTTAAATCTCTACTGAATTCTGTATTCACTTAATTATATGGTGAATAGTAGGATATCTCAGTATTATTTAACCTTTAAAACAACGGTGCATACATTTAACACTATGTATATCTGCTTTTTGCCTCTAAGTATGCAGCAATACTTAGAGGCAAAGAAGAAGAAACTGCTATGTTAAATAACTATTCTAATGCTTTTCTTCAATCACACATTTCTGTATCATGAAGTGGGCAGCTGCACCGTGTCATTGACGGCTAGTAATTATCAACAGTCACATGACCAGTCAACATTTCCTTTCTACAGCTAAACCCAAACCACAAAAGATGCTAAATTATTCAACTAGTTCTCCAAAAGATGATCACGGGTCTCTTTCCCAGATTCTTCAATAGCTACAGAGATCAAAGTAGCCTTCACCCACTCCAACCTTCACTTTGAATCTACTCTCAATTCTCAACATCCAATGTTAAAATAAACTTCTCTATCTAAGAGGGTGCTAAGCATCACTTCAAGAACAAGTCTGGCATGCAGAATTTCTAACTGTATGTGGCTTGCCAAATCATGCACAAGAAATGTTAAATAACTCTATCTATATCTATCTAAAAAAAAAAAGCGAAGGTCATCCACCTAATGGTAAGCTAGAAACAAATATCAGCTAATAAACAAAGATCAAAACCCTTTTTGTCTATTGACTGCTTCTCTTCTCATTCTTGAGCAGAAAGTCTATTTTAAGTCAAATTATGCTAATTAAATGTAACTATCTCATAGCATTGTCACTGTCGTAAGTACTACCTGCTCACTGAGAAGAGCCCCTGAAGACTTCAAGTTGTAATAGTCATCAACACATGGATGAGTGTGTATCACCAGGACAAACCAGTTCAAGGTCCTTGCTTTTCTACCATCAAGACAATCAATTAAAACAAGTTCAATGAGAATAGATCTAGAAGTGAGAAAAACAACATAGAATGAAATTACTCAAACCACTGAGTCTTCAGTGCAGCTCTCAGTGTTAGGGACATCTGCAACATTTATGTCAAAAGGTTTATGTAGATTCTAATGGCTTTACATTCACGTGTAGTCTGCGTACAACCCTGAATCTCAGAAGGTCCTACCTCTTCAATGAGGTCTTAACTGACCAGTGTATTTAATCTATATCCCATTAAAAATACAGAAGGTAAGTAAAAAGGCAGAAATGCAACTTCTGAAACCTAATGAGACAGATTTTCACAGGATAATGCTTTAGTGTTTGTAGATCATCAATCAAAGCATGGAAGGCCACATTTAAGGGAATTCATTTTCAAAGCAATACTTCCTGTAATTACTTAAAAATAAATTAACTATTGTATATTTAATCATTGCAGTCAAAGAATACAGTAATGTAGAAGCACTGTCATTCTCTTTGAATGAAGATATCACAAGCAATCCCCAGACTTGGGTTTGTGCTTGAGGAACTTTTTCCTATGGGAAGGGGACATCTCAAAATTCAGACCTGCTGATACTGATGAGGTAGTTCATGAGTTATCCTGAGTGAGAAATGTCCAACAGGGCTTCAAGACCTCTCAGCCCATACTTTCTTTCAAGAAGGAGGCAAATAAAGAATATAAAACTAAGAGGGCAATTCTGGAGAATGCAAAGTATTTTTCTCTGTTGGAGAGCCAGCATATGGTGAGCTATCACAATATTCAGTGTTATTTAGAGAAAACAGTTACAGAGCTTCCCATCAGCTGAAAGGTACGTCACTACACCAGGTTTAAACTCCTGCAAAATGAAATACAGGTATAGGGGAAAAAATGAAACAAAAAAAAGACATCACTCTCAATGTTAGAGCAAAAAACATATATACAGTACGACAGCTTAGTGTGTCTCTGCAACCCTGTGCATTGTGCTCTAGGATGACCCTGCCTGGCAGTCCCTGTACAAAAGCCAGTGGCCTTATACCAGTGGCCTGTGGTCTGAAAGCTAAAATCAATGCCAGCAGGGAAATCCTTTAGATAAAAACTTTGAAGTAATGAGGTTCAAACCAAAATTTTTCCCTTGAAAGGCAGACTAAAAATCAAATACTGCTCCAAATTTAAACACCTTGAGAATATAGGAATTTATCTTTTCCCTTTACTTACAGGTTATTATTAGTTATTTTCTTGCCAAAGTACTGGAAAAGCTTGCTTTTACCTATGATGTATTAGGGACAAATTAGTCTGACAAACAATTCTACTTTGGAAATTCTGTAGTACACAGATCTATCACTTGAAGGAATAAAAAAATAAATAACATTTTTTCTGTTTAAAACATCACAAGTGTTAAACCCACCCTCTTATTTTTGATCTTCTTTAGATCTGACAAGCAATTCCTGCTTTGATGGAGAATCTGATTGTACAAATATTCTGAGTGCCTAGGACAGTATTTAACTTTCATTTGGTAATTTAATAACTGTAAATGAGATGCACATAAACAAAGAATTTGTTTGGAGAGCCCCATCAGCTGATGTCTGAGATGGGAATGAAAGGTCTCCTTTGTCTACCTAAAAGATGTTTTTCCAAGTGACCTCTGGCATGTCACTTAAATTGAAAGGAGGAGCCTGAAGCTTTCATGAATCTGAGGTTATATTCCTGTGTGACCTTTGCTAAAGGCTTTGAGTCTACCTAGCGTAAGTTATTACAAAAAACACTAGTTTGTTAAATTTAGAATATCAAATGTGCTACGAGTAACATCAAAAATTAACAACATGTAGAGTCCAAAACAAAATTAAATGTAGGTCTCATGCAACACAAAATTGTCTGGTTTACTGATGTCTTTCAAATAATGATTCAAGAACACTTGATTCAAATACATGCATCACTGAAAGTAGCTAAAAATCAGTACAAGACAGATTATAAATCTAATCATATTCATCTCCTTATATGGATTTATTAAATTACCAAAGGTCTTGATTTCAGTTCACCACCAGCAGCAGCACAATCAAATAATGAAGCAAATTCAGACTGGCTCATGCTGGAATAATCCACATTGACTTAGTATTTTAATTACTCATGTTTCAGCCAGCTACAAGCTACTGTAGGGTTTACCTTTAAAAGTCAGATTTTTTTTTCTTCTCCCATCAGTGTCTAAATAAGTAGCTAAGTATTCCTAGTTGCTTTGAGTTTATATTTTCATGGAAGTCTCCACAAATATAAATAAATGCCCTAATGCCTGGTTTAAAACTTCATTCCCCAAATCTGACCCAGAAAAACTTAATATGCCAATTTCTCTGATTAGTTTTTTTTAAATAATTCCCAAGCAGCCTCCTTGGTGATCTAATTTATTTAAAGTAAAATTAGCTTTCTCTCCCTGTTCTTCTGGTATTAAAATTAAGCTGTGTCCCATTGCAGTTTTTGGTGTTTTAACTAGATATAGTAAGACTGACTAGCACTTTGATTGCTCTTCTCACACAACTGAATACAAAGCCTTTCAACCACTTCTACCCACTCCATACTTTTCATCTCAGCACAAGTGCAAAATGCCACATCTAAGGCAGTTACATCACCCTAATGGTATTCCAAAAACCAAATAACACAATATTAACTTCACTCACACTAGTCATTTCTTTACACATTGTTATATAATAGCACACACACTAAAGAACAGCATAAAATTCATAACTATGGCTCTCTGAAATTATAACCCTGGTGGACCATAACACATACTGCAGTCCTGAAACACATCTTCAAAGCCATATCCACACTCCTGATCACTGCAGTTAAGATATGCAGACAGACCTGTAGTCTAAAGCCAAAAATAAAGCAGTATAGGAATACCTAATTCTTGCCTAAAGTTCCAGTTTTAAAACTATAGTGATGAGATTTCCCTAAGTTTTGCTTTCGACAGCCATTCCACCATAGCCTGGCAGTGAGTCACAGATGCAGTCACAAGTCACAAAACCCTGTTAGACAAAAGTTCCAGGTTTGCAGAACACAAAAGCCATTTTCCAAAGCAGCACAGCACAGCATAAGAACAATCTTCACAGCAGCACAGCTCCCCCTCCAGCACAAGGTAAATCCGCAGGAAATGGAGTAACAAGGTTATCCAGGAGTGGTTTTTACTTAATGGCAATTCTGATTAATATTTATGGTGATCTTAGGAAAAATTTAACCAACTAAACAATTTAAACAAGACAGAAGTACCCTTTTCACCTCCTTCCCAAACTAATTTTCACATTTAGTAATATTTATTAAGATAAATTTGGATTATATATTTTAATTGTTAAAATACTGAGATTTTGAGTGTGTTCACTAAATAAATTCAAAAGGGTGGGTAGGAATACTTGCAAAAATAACATCACAAGAACACTGTCATAAGCAAATTACATAATTAATAGAACCTGATTTCCTATGATTTGAACCTTTTACCCCACTACTCTCTTACTCCAGTTACTGCAAGCTTCTCCAACACCCTTCAAATACTCCTTCCTGACACAGGACAGCAAAACTCTGACACCTGCCCAAACCAGAGGTGTTAATTCAACACTCCCTGCCCAGCAGGCAATTCCAATGCATTTTCATGGTTTGTCTTTGAGACCCAGATCTCCTGATTTGGTTTTAAGACTAGTCCACAAAAAGTTGTTGCTTGCAAAGCCTGTTAGGTCCCTGGAAGATTTTGAAAGTCTCAACTTCTCTGGAATATTACCTGTACGTAGAAGTTACAAAAATAGGTATTTTAGCATTCGCTACTATTTTCACTCTAGGACTGATTTATATGCACATCAAGGGATTTATTAACATGTAATGCTCATCTTAGCCCCTCAACATGTTAACATGGAGATTAGTTACATTAGCTGATGAAGTTTAAAGCAAATTAAAATAGTATTTTAAAGATACCACAGCATGAAGAAGTGAGACCCCTTTTACTTCACAGATTATTTCAGACAAAAGCATAAGCCAGTGTCTTCTTGGCTCTTAAATCCCCCAAAGCAAAATGTGATTTCTATGCTGAAGAATAAAAAGAAAAGTTTTGTTCAAAGAAAACCTCACTGTAGAAGAGGATAGCACTCACAGAAAATTTGAACAGGACAATAGGTGGGACCTTTCACCTATCTTAGACTAGCACATTACTTAAGTGGCTCATTCTTCAAGTGAAAAAAATCAGGCTGTGTACTATATCATGGCAGTTACAAGGACAGTTGCATTTTTATTATATACTCCCCATGCTCCTAGGAACAAACTACAAAATACCTAATTCTGCAAAACATTCTAAATAGTGCATTTTTGACTGATTTTATCAGTCATGCAATACAAACAAAAGTAGGAAAGAGGTCAACCCAAGCATGCAGCTGACTGATGGCCAGTATTCTGCTTGCTACCACAGAACTGTCAAACCTTTGTGGGAGGATAAAAAAAAAAATGGCCCAATTTTAAAAATGCACTAAAGGGTATTAAAGATGCAGCTTTTTTTTTTTGTGGTTGTGAAACTGACTTCCCTTTACTATTTGCATTTGTGTTTATATACTAATAGTTCATAAGCACACAGATAGCTGGCTGCTTTGCCAGCTAAAATTTCAATTTTAACCCTTTATAAACATGACTTATCTTTTACACAGCTCTTTATATGTCAAACTTCATTCATGTTTGTCAGAGTAGTCACCTTTTATTGCAGGAGAAATGAAGTAAAATTCAACATGTAACTAGTAAACATAATTACTTGGACACACGGAAACAAAGCTTAATTTAATGGGAACACAATAGATTCTGTAGCATGTAACTTGATTGCCTTTCAAGACAAGACCTTTGGCCTAGGCTACTTGGATAATTTGCCTAAGACAAGATAAACATACAGGAGAAAACTCAATACAGTAGAAACACTACTTTAGTTTGTATTCAGGACTTAACTAAATGAGCCCTGTAGCCAAACTGCATTGCATTTGCTTTTCTTTTTCAAAGTAAAACAACAAGTAAGGAAAATATTTCTGCTACACACAAAGAAATGTTTTCATATTGCAGCTATCAAAAATAGATCCGTATTTTGCTGAACCCATTTCTCAAAATCATGCAGTACTGAATAGGAATGAAAATCCATACAGGGAGCAGATGGATTCAGATGATTTTGGAGCAAAGATCACTGCCATCCTCCAAAATTTCTCAGACCACCACCAAAATTCATTGTCAACTTTGTGTTTAATTGTAGTTCTGCAAAGTCACTGCAAATCATTTTTACCTGCCTGTCAGGTCACAGTTCGGGAGCCACTGGAACACAGATGAACCAGAAACACTTCTTATTTCAGGGTCTACAAAACACACACATACTGGTAGCACCTCCTGAGCACAAATCCTAAGGTACAGGAAGAAGCAGTGAACTCTTTTACCCACTTCTGGTGGTTTTAAAGAAACAACAGATCAGTCAGCTTGGGTGCTGAGTGTTCAACTGCTTTCAAGGATCTCCTCCTCCCCAGGAGCCACATCTCCCTCACTGCAGAAGCTGCCTGCAGTCCCTGCTCCCAGGGGCTATATTGCTGCTAGACACAAAACCAGGTACTGCTTTGTTGGATAACTGGGAGACATAAACCAAGGGCACACCCACAGAATTTACTCTATCTTCAAGAGGCAGAAGGGAAAATAACAAAACTGTTATTTGCATAGGGAAAAACATTAAAAGCGTGTGCAATCTATAAACTTTAAACTGGAAAGCACTGCAAAAAAATGTTACGATTGCCTTAAATGAAGGGAATTAAAGCATTTGCAGCATGTGAGGCAGACAAAAAAACAGACATTGCATAAAGCATCCCACTTTCTGATGGTCTTAGACAAAAGCACAGGGCTGTCTACAGAGCACCATTCCTGATAGGATACTTGCTGAGCCAGGTAGTGCAAGCAGTCCGTCTGCTGGCTTTTCCTATGTTTTCGGGTTTTTTAACTTACTTGAAGATTCTTGTTTCCAAAGGAAAAAAAGCTCTCTCAGATATAAATGTGATCAGGGACCTGCTTACTGATTATCCCAGCTTAAACCAGTAAAAGAAGACCCAGCCTTTACAAGAACAAAGGCATTCAGGAATTATTCTTAAAGGGACTCCTCAGTAGAAAAAAAAATTCTAATGAAGGACCATTAAAATATCAGAAAAAAAATTCACAACGAGGGAAGTATGATGGACACTGAAGTACAAGGAATCTTCAGGTTGTGTCATGGCTATCCTTGTCCCTATAAAAACCAGGAGCTGCCTGAAGAGGCAAGGCAGCAACACTAAGGTAGAAAATCACAGAAAAGTGTTAGAAAACTGTCAAAGGAGACTCGTTTGAAAAGACTCAGACACAGTAAGCCTGTGGTAACACAGACACCAGACCATCACAGAAAGCAAAGCACTCAGAACAAGAATGCCAGGAGGGCATGGACACACACTGCACAAAGTACATGCAACACCTGGAAGAAAAACTGTTAATCAGAAATGACATAACATTATTTTTGGCTACAATATACCCTGAGAAAAAGGACAGCCAAGAGAATTGTAAGTGTTTCTTTGTAGTAGAAGAAACACCACAAGGATTCAAAGTTAACACAATCACAGAAAACACACCCTAATATATAACACAGGCAACTTTCTGCCTTACACTAACACAGGCCTCAAACATAGCCAGGATACTTCATCTACAGAAACATGCAACAGTGAAAACCAATAAGAGGAAAAACAGCAAGAAAGTCAGCACTGGACTCTGGGTCAGTCTAAAAACCTTTAACAGCATTTGCCAACTCATTTTGCCTGCTAAGTGAATTTTAGCATTTACATTCCCTGCTCAGTTATCCCAGATACAATATTGATGTGGCTTTACTGATCCTTATGCCTAAGACAGCCTGTAACCATGAAGCACTTTCTACACAGCTTCTGACAGTGTAGTGTAGAAATTATAAATTATTAAACTTAATAAAACCCTAATAGCAGCAGACTCGACGGGCATAGGTCTTACCACAAAATAAAGTTTTGGAATTATTTCCTTTTATCCCAGTAGTGTTTAAATGTCTACTGTAGTACAGTAAGATTAAACTACCTGCACTTACAGAGGCAGTGCATGCACAGAACCAAGTTACAGCGACAATACCGCCATGTATGATGTAATTACTTATCTTAAAAAGAAAATGGAAAAGAAACGGAAGTTAAACCTGTAAAAAAACTTGAACAAGCAAACAAAAAAACCCCAAAAAATCCAATCCTTAAGGGCCTGATCCTTAATTGCCTAGACCTCGTATACTAGACATAGCAACTTATGGGACGCTGACTTTAGGAAGCACCACTCACAACCTCTCTAACAGGCAGTCCAGTCTGATCTATGAGAGTTCACTGGGCACAAAGACCACCAAATCAAGAATTTTCAACACCACTTGAAAAGCAGGACTTGAAGGGAATGCTTGTGCTGTATCAACCACACCAGAAATAGATCAGGAGAAATTGCTTGACATAAGGACTGAGAAGCACAGTCACTGCAAAACCCTAATACACGGAAGACAAACAGAACCGAGAAAGGCAAAATATAAATCACTCCAAGATAAATTAGTTCCTCTAGCCACTGCCTAATAAAATGATTATAAATCCAACAAAATAAAGACCAAGTATTAAAGCAATAGACAGCACTACCTCCTCAAAAATATCCAAGGGCCACAGCAGGGTTACTGACATGCCCATTACTGACAAAACAAAGCATTGGAAATAAATCCCAAAAAATTAAAGCACCCAGGAAGAAAGCCTAACAAGAGAACAGCATACTACATAGATGTTCCAAAAACATATGTGGAGTGGTACAGGCAGGATGGAGCAGGCAGTCAGGAGCTCCAGTAAAACCACTGAAGCAGAAATGCCACTGTTACCGCATGCCAGCAATTTCATTATATGTATTACCAAAGTAATAACCAAAACAGGAGCTTGAACAGTTCCTGAGCAGGAACACCAGCAAAAGCATCCTCAATAAACATGCTGAAAAAGGATATACATATCTAAGTAAAAGGACCAGACACCTCTGATAAGACAAGCCCTGTAACATGGGATATGGTTTCTGTGCATGCTAAGCTGTGCTCACAAGCTATTTAATGGCAAGTCTCTTCAGTCTTCTCTCTCACATACAAACCCAGCCTGTGTGTTGTGCAGTGGCACCTACACCAAAGAAGATACAATCAGCACATCCATTAATAAGTGTCTATTTGTAACAGACACTTACTAAATATTTCATCATTTCATCCACAGACATAAGTAAATTCATACTGATTTTAAATTAACTAGTTTTAAATGTTTCATATTCATACCAGTGAGGATTTGTTTCTCAAGTAACACTGATACAACCCAACAGATTCTAACTGGTAGGTTAAAACAAGTTTCATCAAGAAGCAGTATGATAATAATTCAACTTCGCAAATATCTAACAAATATTGCAGACATATAAAAAAGGGAAAACCATGTTTCTTCTCTATCCAAGCAAATACACCCAGATGTCCTCAGTCACCAATCACGCACACCAAGTGCTTTGGTAGAACACTTCCTCTCTACATCAAGAAAATTTTGCATACAACAATTTGTGATGTTTTTACTTTAATCAAACATACTCCTTAGTGCCCCATTTTAGTTGACAACTTGAATTGCACATCTTGGAAATTTTTTAATTGATATTGCCACCTAGTGGCTTCTTTCAACAATATTAAATAGTCTTAAAAGCCAGCAGGAGAACAACAACATCTCCAGTAAGTTTCCCAAAACCCATCAGATATGGTTTTCACCAGTACAGAAAAATCTAATACTGCTTTCCACCCAAAAAAAGGAAATCCCCAAGGACTTCTTATAGAACTAAGCCTAAGATAGTACGTACTCCTTAAAATAAAATTATTTCTATGGGCAGACTAAAATAGCATCATAAAATCATTTGGTTTATGTTACATAATAATGCAATATTGAAAAACTCTCCAAACACATAATTTCAGAGGAAAAGTACCACTACAAAAATTCATAAAGATTACTTTTTTCACTTTCTTGAATACAAAATAGAGAAGAGGAACATATTTCCCATCTCTCTGGTATTCAGTGTGCTCTAGGTCTACTGTTGTACATTTCATGTCAAGACGATCCGCATACCCTAAATACAGAAAATAAAATGCACAACAAGCCCTAATATATGGGAAACCAACTTCCAAAATACTTCTGCTGGCAAGTGCATCTTAGTTGTAAAAGAAAATAAAAACTAGACAAGTTCTTAGGATTCATGCAGCTTTTCCATTGCTATTTCATGTGATAGTAAAATTGTTTAGGTTGGAAAAGACCTTTCAGATCATCAACTGGAACCATTGACATAGCAACACCATGTTCACCACTAAACCATGTCAGTAAGTGCCACATCCACATGCCTTTTGAGCACTTCCACAGATGGTGATTCCATCTTTTCACTGGGCAGCCCATTCCTTTGGCAACCTGACCACCCCTTCAGTGAAGAAATCTCTCCTAATACCCAACCTAAGCCTCCCCTGGTGCAAATTGAGGCCATTTCCTCTGGTCCTGTCACCTGTTCCCTGGGACAAAGAAGCCGACACCCACCTGGCTACAGCCTCCTTTTAGGCAGTTGTAGAGTGGGATAAGGTCACACCCCCGAGCCACCTTTTCTCCAGGCTGAACAACTCCAGCTCCCTCAGCTGGTCCTCAACACACTTGTACTCCAGACTCTTCCCAGCTCTATTCCATTCTCTGACCTTGCTCCAGCACCTTTGTCCCTCTTGTAGTGAGGGGCCCAAAACCCAACACAGGATTTGAGGTGTGGCCTCACCAGTGCTGAGTACAGAGGGACAATCACTGCCCTGGTCCTGCTGGCCACACAGTTGCTTATACAAGCCAGGATGACTTTGGCCTTCTTGGCCAGCCAGGCACACACAGGCTCATTCTGACCCAAAACAACATACACACAAAATACAGTCCTACAGTTACAGATAACCCTGCTCTTTATTCAGAAGACAGCCATCTTCAGTATCTGGTGGAAACACTGGTGCTTATTATTAATGGTGCAGCATTAGTAAAAGCTGATTGACAAGACTGTAATTTTCATCCTTTCTGCTTCTACGTCCCTATTTCTAATGGACAAAGACTTTCTTTTTACCTTGCTGCTTTAAAAACCTACATAATTTTCGTGTGTCTATCCATCCCAGCATTTTTAACAGCATGAGGTTCAACAAGAAAAATGCCAGGTCCTACACTTTGGTCACAGGCAGCGCCACAGGCTTGGGGCAGTGGCTGGAAAGCAGCCCAGTGGAAAAGGACCTGGGGGTGCTGGTCTACAGCAGCTGAACATGAACCACTGCATGCTCAGGTGGCCAAGAAGGCCAATGGTATTATTATAGTACAGCCCACGAATATACATATATTCACATACACATAGAGAGGAAGACTGGTTATTACTCCACATTTTTTTACACATTTTATATAAAAATGATACTGATGTCATAATCAGGAAAGAAAAAAAGAAAAAACTGGTTTTTTCCTTAACCTTGAGTAGATACATAGACCAGGTCTTTTGCTTGTAATATTATCCTCTAAAATACTCAAAAGATCTCTCCATTATTTGCTGCCATGTTTCTGATCTACTTTAGAATACTAAGTATTTCTATAATGAAGGAAGATAATACCTTGAAAATGCATTCAAGCCCTTTCAACTATATTGAGCTAAAATGTTTATTCAATACACAATGCTACATAGCTTTGTCCTCTTATACCTCAAAGCCCTTAGAGCTTCTTTCATGACTGCAAGTACAAAAGTTCTATTGAGAGAAGAAATAACAGCTTTCTTATGAGGTGCTGAATAACTATATGTTAAATGTAAATAAAACCAACAGCTACTCTGCAAACCACCAATATTTAAAGACAGTACTTCAACAAGATCCAGCCTTCACAGGTCTTCCCATCCTCTCATAAAATTTCTGCTTGTACTTTCCGCAAATACTTTCTCAGATGTGCTGATTTAAGTACCATCTTTTGAATTCCTACATCATCCAACTTCCTGGAAAAAGGCCCAGAATGCCACTTCATTCAGCCACCACCAGATTAACACTAAATTTATGCCTCATCACTTCCTAACTGCCTCATGCCAGCTTTAAAATCACCTGAGAGGCTGCAAGTTCAGAACAGCAATTTTATGTATTCAGCATATTTGCATCCAAGCTACCCAAACAGAGAACAGTGATCACTGCTCACCACGGATCACACTGAGCTAGACCATGGAGCCAGTAAAAAACACTGCTGCCATTGTTTGTAGTGGGCCACAGCCTTTGTGTTAAGGTGAGCCTTGGGACTTACCATGCTCTGTCTGAAGATTTGACCTGCCTGGAGATTTGTTTTAGCATTGAACAGCAATAGCCCACTGATCAAAGGACTATTACCCACGTTGTTTCAGCTGTTGCTTCACCTTGTACAGTTGTGTAGTGCAGCACCCATTGTTATACATGTATTTGGAACTAATATAGTAATAATAATTAGTCTGTGTAAATAAATATTTAAGATGCTGGAATAAAATGCACTATAAAGAGTTCAAGCTATGGAACCACTGCAGAGGACTAGAAAGGGGCTACAAACACCTCACCAGTGGTCAGCTGCTGGCTGCAGAACTGCCACCTGGGAGCTGGGCAAAACCACTCAAAGGAGGAACTAAGAACAAGCATCAAACTGATGTAAAATACACCACCATATAGTAAATCCGGATGGTGTGACATGGATTGTAACATGGATTTACAAGGCAGCACAGAAACAACTTGTAGAATCACACAAAAATTATTCAAGTGGATTTCAGAATAAGGAGTAAAAAGCTACCAACATCAACATCATAGACCTCTCAGCAGGGCCAGAAGGCTGATGACTGGCCACATCCCTCCCTTCTCCCGAATGAAAGCATCCACCCGAGAAGGGCAGGCATAGCACCGGGGAAAGAGCAGGTACTACAAAGTTTGGGCATGTATTATTTTGTCTGTAAGCAACTGGAAACAAATACTGGTATCACTGTAACTCAACTACCAATAAGTATTTTATTAGACCTTTAAGACTTTCTAGCAACCTCTCTGAAACCTGTGTGCAACAAAGCAGTGAGGAGAGACTCCAAGATTTGGAAGGGCAGATACAGATGGATCCATTAGTAGCTATTTAACCTGCAGAGAAAAACAGGTCCAAGCTGCATTAATAGAATACCTCAGGAGCTGGCGGGTGCGGATCATGCTGCAAACACGGGAGACAGGCAGTGAAGAACTTCAGGCTCAGAAAGCACACAGCTGGAATAGTCACTGGATTCCCTCCTTCCCAGCCTCCACAAAGAGAAGAGTGAGTTCAGAATTAACTTATCATCCTCTAAATAAGACAATGTATTATTAGGAGGGGAAATAACAAGCCATTTTATTTATACGTACAAACACACAGACATGTTCTCTTCACCTCACTAAGTTCCCATTTCCAATTTTCACAGACTTGTTAGAGCATTTTGGGTGCCTGTTCACATTAATGGGAGCGCATGCACATTTTTTCCCCCATCAGTGAAACCCTACACTGTAAATCAGTCTTTCCATCTTCTGCTAAAGTAATAGTCCCCTTACTCTGGCTCTGCCCTATTTCGTTTCTCCAAAGACACCCCCCTATATATTCATGTATATCTGCTAAGACAACGCAATGTCACTATATGCTCACTGACTTTTCATTCTGATATTCTAGGTATATTCTATTTACTGGCAGCAAATCTGGGCCTTGCTGCTTTCCATTGCTGCTGATAAAAGCCAAAATTAAATTCTATGCTGTGAAATGGGCTGAACATGCTTTTAATTCTTGATTAGGTTTTATTTCCACGTGAATAATTCAGTTTGAAGGAAACCATATCATCTTAAAAACAAGGCAGATTGCTCCTTTTTATTTCACTTGCTTGTAACATTGCCATACATTGATGAGAACACCACAAGAAGCAGACCCAAGAAGAAAGGTGATAACACTGGACAAAGTGAGCGGGGACCTATTTTTCTACTTTGTGGTTTTCAGCCTCTCTTGGAACATTAAAAGATTACACACTTCATCCCTTCATCATTCATTTATGAGACTAAAGGAACTTTATTTACTGAGTTTGAATGATATTTAAAGACTCCCAAATTAAGTTTCTTATGTAAAGGCAGTATTTTATGTACGCACACATACCTGTTACTTATTACCTATACCAATGCAAATGAACCGTAAAATATGCAGCATAACATATATTTTCTCAAAAATAATATATTGGCAGAATTGGCACAAACTGTGGAGAAAAAAACTGGTTAAGGATACGAGCACTGAAAAGCAATAGAATATTTCTCTTAGCTCTGCAGTATTATTTTAAACCAGCTCCTTTATTATCAATGTAAATTTCATGGCATCAAAATCGAAATACACTACAAAACAAAATCTGAGAAAAAGTTTAAAAAGCAGACCCTGAAAATTAAGATTCTTCTTGCTGGAGATTGCTGCTTTGCAGAAATCATTGCTAAATCAGACATGCCAGCATCTGGTGCACCACAGTTCAGAGTTTAACACAGCAATTTAAACCATGCACAGCTTCAATTCAGCTTAATACCTCGGGCTGTGAACTGTAATCAGGAAGAAGCTGGCACTCATTCAGTTCCATTGCCCTTGCATATTAACATCACTGTGTCTTAAAAACACTCTGAATAAACTAACAAGACAAGCATGTGCTCTGCACTTTGCCCATCAGGTCCTGATGCTAAGAAACAACTCTCAGAGATCCCATGTGGTTTGGTTTGCTTTTTAAAGTTCTTGCTAACTCTTGCATTATTTTCATTATTTTTGCCATAATTAAACACATACTGTATAGATTTAAGAGAGACACTGTCAACATATATATAATGCCACTTTCTGATTTAAAAACTCAGTCACGTTCTTCTAGTTAAATGTATGAACTCCATAAAAATTCCCACTTACTGAAGAAATCTAGCTAAAGTGATTTTTACCAATCTATGCACGTCACAAATAAACTGAAAAGATAATTATTTGCTGACACTTAACTTTCTGGTGTTAAAACCATCATAAGAGGACCTTCTTTTACAGTTTCATAGATTTATTTTTAAAGAGGCTTTACTACTTGACATACTTATCTAAACCATTGATTGTTTTTAAGTGGGAAAGCAGATAGCATAACAATGCAATATGTCAAATTGTTTGATTTAGATTGCAGCACAATTACAAGAGTGAATTACTCCTTTTTACATGTATAGGCCCCAAGTTAGTGTGTTCCTTTTTCATCATCAGCAAAGGCAGAATAGCAGACAAAGCCATCAAGAGAGGCCTAGAATTTTAACTATGAGTTCTGCTCACCAGAGACTGATACATACAGTGATCCCACACACTGATGTGTAGAAAAAACTATAATGAAAACAGCAAAGCTTTCAAAATAAATCTATGTAGCTTTGTTTCAATATATGTATTCAGCTGTGGTTTATTTTAATGTTCCTTTTAGTTGCAGCTATTAAAAATTCTCTGTTTTCACTGGCATGGCAAAGCACAAGGCAAGGATTAAGACAAGCAGCTACTGCAGAGAAGGTACAAGCCGAAGAGAAAGAGTCTGATCTATTTAAACTTTATCTCAAATTTTCATAATGCTACAGTTAGGATAAGATATGGCACCCTGTGAGACACAAGCTTCTGAGAGTCATTTTGGAAACAAAAAATTAGATCAAAATGATCATTTTAAAAGAGTAACATCTTTATTCCCAAGACAAATAGTCTTATTACACAAAACTGATTTTCTGGTTTCAGAAATAAACACTAGAGAATACAAATATACTACTTCTCAATTAAAAGAACAGGATAAATAAATTTATTTCCTGCACCATGTTTCTTATACAATTTGTCAAACTTTATTGCAACATTTTTAGATAAACCAATCAATTCTCAATAACACTTGTTTTAGACAACTGAAGAAAAATAGGTATTGTCTATTGGAATAAATAGTTTCAACCTTGTTTTTAAATGCTGGATTTACTAAACAACCTTGATTAGCAGTGAGAACGCAGCACTTAAAAGTAACTGATCCACACTAAACACCAAAGCAGTTATTTAACAGGTATCTGGTGATCTAAAACAGTGGTAGCTTCAGCATAGTTCTTTATAGCTCTATTTCACATTTTGAGTCCACTTGAGATTCACATACTGTGCTTTCGCATCCAGCTTCTTCAAGAGCCTTGACTGGCTGGTGTGCCCACATTATGTCTGCCCACAAGAGCATTGCAGAGTTCATCACAAAGCTCCCAATTCCCAGAACAGCTCGTTCCTGATTATAAAGAGTGTCTCTGTGAAATGCACAGTGTGGAAGCAAATACCAGAATCGCTGTGTGTTATCTTCTCAACACTGTTGACACAATCAAACTTACAAGTTGCTATATAGCAAACATTTCTGAGAAACAAGAAAATAAACATTAAAATCTCTAATTAACGTTAAAAAGAGAGGCAGTGCTCTAAGCATTTGAGTGGAATTTGAGTAGATGTCTAGGGACCAGCATCATGGACTTGGACACCAATATGTGCTGAGGTACCGTGTTACTAATACACAAAACAGGTCACCCCAAGCAATAGACTACCTTAAGAAAAAAGTAAAATGCTTTTTTCAGATACTATTATCCGTGAAGATGATTTTTATTCTTTTGAGCCAGAACTCGTAATAGTATCATGAAGCTCCTGGTTGTATCCAGGTTTCCCTGACACTTTACAACATTCATCTGGGAATAGATTCTGGCAAAAGGGGTCTGTCATACTCTGCCTTCTGCCACCAGGAAAGGGAATTTGAAAGAAAGCTTAAGCCTCTGATCTCCTCAGGGCTCCCTCTTTCATAAAAACGCTGAATTGTGACCGCTGTGCTAAAAAGAAAAATCATTTAATGACCCATACAGCCTCATTCTAACCAAATCACCATGTGCTTGTTTTGTAACTCAGAGTTACCTGGCAGCAGTCAAGCAGCATGCTGATACCTGTTTATTAGTGAAACTTGATAGCAACGCTTCCCTTTTCATCACTCGCCTTCCAACTCCATCAGTCTGTTACTCTTGATTATTCTGCAGAAGGGTGGTAAAGCTACTGGCCATCCTTTACACACCAAAGCCTAGCACGGCCTATAAGCTTGTGATTGACACCTGCATGTGGCAGGTTGAAATAAGAAGTTTGAAATTCCTCAGGCATCTTAACTCTTACTTCACAGGTGAGTGAACTACTGAGCTATTACATAAGCATGAGAACTGAAACTTAAATTAAAAGCTACTTGTTCACATATAAAGCTTAAAATAAAGCCACTTGTTCACAGCTACTGATGAAATAATCTGGATTCTTAGATTCACAACTTTAAGGCAATGCCAGGCTCATTTTGGCATCAAACTCAGACCTGCAGATGGCATCAAAGCCTACAGGAAAGTAGCATTTCAAGCATGCCCATTTCTTCAGTATTTTTCACTCCCTGGAAAGCCTCCCCTTCCATCATCATTACCTTACTGGTTTTGGGCATGAAAGCTCTTCTCAAACACACCTCTACTGTACACTTAACTGTACACTCAGATTTAGTAGCTTACTCCAGTTTCACAGCTCCTTCTTGAGCCAGGGACAGAAGTGCCACACATTAGATCACCCTGTTTGGATCTAGGCTCACAGATCCTGTCAGGCTTGTGCATACTGTCAGATGCTGCAAGTGACCCACAGAGGTGGCCTTGAAAATCTCAGGGCTGCCACACTAATTTAGGTCAAACAAGTACCTAGGCCAGTATTATACCACTGGGTGCCAGAAACATATGCTTAGAGATGAGTATACAAGTGGATCACTCTGTATTAGGACAAATTTACTTGACAGGGCTTCAGCAAACAGGGGCTTGGAAAAAATCACACTGCACTGACAACAGCATTCTTAAAAACTACTGATGGTTCTAGTTACCCTTCTTAAACCCACCTGTAACTTGGACTCTACAACATATTGCAAAGCCACATTCTGTCTTTTGTACTGTACAAAAAGAAGTTGGGCTGGGTTTTCATTCCACTGAAGTCATTCTTTGGATAACACTGTTTTATAGTGAATAAAGGCAAGTTATTTCTTCTTCCCTTTCTATACGTGTAATGATTTTGCAGGCGTATCAAAATGTTCCTTAACCACCTTTACATACCTGAAAAGTACTAGTTATAAATTAAGCTGCCAAATATCCTCAATCACCTTTGCTACCTCCTTCTTTGTGCAGTTTTTAGTTCTATGTAGACTTTTTTGAAATAGTAAAATGTGAACTATGTAACCACCACAAATGTAAACCACAATTTATAGAGAAGCACTATTTCTTTCAAAACATTAGCTTTCAAACATTAAAATAGCCATTAAAAAAAAGTTTGCTTTATTACATTTTTAGTCAAGTACCTTACTTAACTAAAGTCTCAGCTGCACTTAACTGCCATTCTTTTAATTGCTTTCTACTTGGATTTTAAGAACTTATGCTTTCTTTTCCCAGGATTCTGTGTCCTATGGTTTTATTTCTATAGGGCACACGATCTCAAATTCCAAAGGTGCTAAGTGACCACTCTGGCAGGAGAAAGGAATAAAACCAGCTGCCTTAAAGCACACAGAGCGGGCTCAGCCTGTGCAACTGCCCACCTGGCAGCAGGATGAATCCCAGCCAAAGAAAAGGAATATGGAATTGTTTCTCTCCTAACCACTCTAGAAGAGGGAGGAGTCACCCTCTCCATTGACTGTACCTTCTCTTTTGAAGATACCCCTCAATCATGCATTTGCTCACCTTATACCAACCTTTCAGGCAACCAGTCACAGAAACAGCACTTCCATCACACCCATCTCCAGGCTCCAAGCAGCTACCTAAGAACTTCTTCTATAATGATTCTGTACAAACATCTATGTCCCAGTCTGTGATGAAGGAATAACATCACCTACAGGTGAGCAACAACAGGAAGGTAACAAGCAGGAGACAAACACAATTATTACACAGAGAAATTACTGGGGTGAAACATGAGACTAGAAAAAGCAGAGCAATGTGAAGGGAAGAAATAAGTCCCAAGAGAGCTTTCTTCAGAAACATGAATATGAAATTTTATCAATACAATTTTAATACAGTTTGAAAAGTAATAAACAACTGATTCTAACACCAGACTTTAGGGTAGTTATGCTGTAGCTAGACAGCTCTGACCTCTATCACTGCAACAAGAACAGGAGAGATATAAATTTTTTTCCTCAGGGATAGGAAAATATAATTGACCTCTACTATGGAATACTCCCTTCCATTTTAGAAAACTGCAAACTAAGCATTGACAATAGCTCAGGGCAACTGAAGCCCTTGATTCTTTTAACCTCCTACATTCAAATTATCGACTTTTAATTGACTAACTTCTGTTGAGGAAAAACAGTGAGGCACCAATACTGTCAAGAAGCATTATTTCACTAGGATCTATTCAGTGGTTTGTCTTTAACCAAGGCACTCAAGATAAGATTCCTTTAGCATTAACACTCAAAGAGACTTCCTTAGCAGAACATTACTTCATTATGCAGGACATAGATATAAAAGTCAAAAGTCTGCCAGCTGCTTTGCTGGACAAAACCAGAGTATGTGTTACTTAGACATGCACACTATTTTAATCATAGGTTTTCCAATATATAGCCTAAAATAAAAACAGTACACATGAAATGCAAAAAAATTAGTACCTTTACAGAGGTACACTTTGAAACTTGGACCACCTTTTTCAGCCAAAAAGCTTGTTCAGAATATTTTCCTTTAAATACAAAAACTTATTCTATGGTTATCTTAGGCTCAGATGCAGACTGCTGCAATTCTGGCCTGTAACATGTGCTTTATTATATTGGGCTTATTTTTCCAGCCAATTCTCTACGTATCTTCCACACATTATCAGAGATCCATCCAAACACAATAGTTTCCAAAAGCAGAGTTCATCCTAAAAGGTGTATTACTGGGGTAGAGAGTGGACACAAGAAGACTGCTATCAAAGCTCTGCCAACTTCAAATAGGACCATCCCTCTCACACTCACCATGTGCTGTAACTGCTAACAGATTAAAAGTGAAAAATGAGAAAACAAGGATTAGGGCTGTAGAGAGGGGGATAAAGAGAAATCTTGCTAGGAAAATTGGGAAGCGAGGGCTATCACTTCAAATATATGAAGGATGAGACAAACAGTACTTTAAAGATACAAATACTAGGAACTGTAAGGACAGGTAGAGAGATAATTTTTTGTTTCTTCAAATATTAATAAAATATTTAATTTTTTTTTAACAGCCTAGTAGAACACTGCTCATTCCCAAAGTCCCCACCAGCAATAAGAACAGAATTAGTTATTGATTATAAAACTATAGGCTAGATTGCAAAGACAACAATCTGGTAGAATCACAACAAAAGCAATTACTGCTAAAAGGGAAGGGATCAATTATGAATAGAACAGCATAGTATTTTTATCAGTCCTATCCCTTTCTTTTGTAGAGAACTGAGGTCACCTCATTCGTTTTCATTAGATACTGGCATAACTTTGGGTTCTATCCTTCTGAATCTGTCCTAATCCTCCTCTTTAAAAGCTTTTAAAACTTTAACATTAGGTTCTCTGACATTCTTCAGTAAATAATCCCAAGAAGAAGAAGAAAAAACCAACCAACAACTTCAGAAACATTACACTTGAGGGGCCGATACAAGACCACTGCAGACTGTGAGAGTGTATGGTCATTCTCATATAGAAAGGCCAAGAGCTACATCTGTAGCCTTTGGTCAGTGCCCAGAATACATTCAGTCAATACTCATGGGAACAGGAACTACCTAACATGCTGCTTCTAAGAAAAGAAACTTACTGAAAGAGGCTGAAAAACACTGTGGTAGAGAAACACTGACAAACAAAAGCAGTGAATGACTTCTACGCATTTAAGATTCCATAAAAATGTCATATATCCTAAACCTTGATAGCCATACAATACTTGTGGGTTCAAGAAATTAAGACATCTGGAAGTTCACAGTACAGAAATCTGGCATTTCCCATGTTAGCCAACATGGATATACTGCACCACTATAAAGTAGTATCACATGGTCTGTATCACCTGTTCTCAAGTACTGCTTAAAAACAAAACCAAAATCAGTCTTTTGTATCTGGATTTACACATTTGTATCAAAATATGCAGCACACATAATCCTCTCTCCATAGGTAAACACACCATCATCTGGATTTTTTTTTTTACTTACAAAATGCTTTCTTTTAACTTTGGACAAAAATGTACAGTTGGCAAAGAGGACAAGTCTAACTGGTTTTTGTCATATTCACCTAGAAAAAAAGTCAAGCAAAAAAAAATCCAAGGTAGAAGTTTACCCCAGTTGAAGCCACTACTAGTCTGAACACAAAGAGCCTACCAGTCTGCTGAATGCAAAAGGTAACATACCTGAGGCCATCTGTTAGCACTAAGTGAAGGACAGTAAACAGGCTTGTCTGTCTGTAAACAAGTTTATCTCTGAACAGACTCAGGCATCTGTCAAAATCACAATTTCACAGACATCTCTCAATGCAGACCTCCACTTCAAGGAGAAATGCAGAGGACCCAAATTAACAATTTTGATTCATCTTCTGTCCAGCTAAATACATAAGTAGTTTGCACACACTGCATGCAAGTCCATCTATTACAACCAAAATCAAGTGTTAATTTACCTTAATACAGTGAGATATTCTGTTTCAGTAGCCTGGATGTTTGATTTCAAACTAAGGCCGCATTAAGTAAATTTCACTATTATATGCAACTATAGATACAGTTTTGATTCAAGACAAAGCACTTTCTCTTCAGAATATGAGACACTTAGCTTCTATTTGCTTTTTTTTCCCCACCCTATTGCAAAAAAAATATGTATTCACCTCCACCAGCCCTCATTATTGACTTAGGGGGTCAACACTGAGCAGTTACTGGACCAACCTCACAGCCTTCTTTGGCAAATAAGGTCGTAACAGACAAAAAGCTATTCAGAGTACTGCATTTTTTCTTCTTGTGTCATCATCATAATACTCTTCAAACAAAAGTCTGCAAGTAAGCTACAATACGATATAACTCTCGTAGCCAATTTTACAGGAGGGATCCTGCAGTTCCCTTTGAAGCACATTGTTACCAGCAACAATGGAAGTTACTCCATAAAGCTATGACCTGGCAGAGAAAAGTTTTCCTAAGAACCACAGTTAAGAAGAGAGAGAAAAAAAACAAAAAACAAAAAAACCCCACACAACCTGCTTTGGATTCAAAACTAAGTCACAATTTTCATGTAGTGAACAAGTTCACTGCAGGGAACTTATGGCATAAAATCTCCACCCCTCCAGTCAACATTTTCATTTCCAGATACTGTGCATTTGATGTGCATCACAGATACCATATGCCTCTAAAACACTAGTATATGCTGTAGCAGTTGAATTTAAAGCAAGGCTAGGAACAGGACAAAAGAGATACTGAAGAAAGGTCTGATGCTGGCTTTACTTTGGTGGCCTCAACTATTTGCAAGGAGACTTAAAAACTTGAAAAGAGTTTTGCTTTTATATAGAAGCATAAGACAGAGTAGGTCTCCAGAACATAAAAGTGGTTTGAAAAGAAAACATACGTAGCAGAAGAGTTGACAAGATGGCTGTTGTCAACTACAGCAAAACCACTTGTTTCATGAGGCAACTGATCAGATTGGAGCATTGCATCTGGAAATGCCGACTCAGTAAGGCAAATGGCCAGCTCCTGACTGTGCACCCCGACTTAACAGTAGCCAGTTTCTTCAGCAAAAACAAAGACTACCAGTTCTGTACTTATTAAGTGTCTGTGAAAGCAAACTTTTAACAAACTCATTCAGCAAAACATCCCCAAGCAGCTCCACTAAGAAGTGTATTAAATGTTCTATCACCTAAGAATAGAAGTTTATTAACAACCTTGTGGTTAAGACTTAACTGAAAGCTTCAAAAATAAATCTGAACCTAGAGCTACAATGAAATTCAACCTATTTCCATATTCAAACTGGCAAAAAACAAATCCATGTAACACTACAAACTGAATTTCCAAAAGGTTTCTGGAAACAAGGGAATCAATTACTGCATATCTTGCACTTAACATTTGTTTCCATTGCAGTAACTCCAAATTCAAACAACTGAAAGCATAATACAGCTTTTACACAATGCTGGAGGAAACAGCACTAGCGGAACAGGATGTGAACAGAAGTTAGCTGTTGAAGTCTGATCACTGCTACACCAGCACCTCATCCTATGTTATTTTTACCCATATAAAGGGGGAAAAAGCACCCATTCACTGTAACTGGAAAAAAAACCAAACCAAACACTTCATGGTCAGAGATATATATTTTTTTTCCAATAGAAGTCATAAAGAAAAAGACCTTGCCCGTTGAATCATTTGCCATAGCAACATCTCTACCCAGCACATATATATCCACCATACACTGCTTCCCAGTTCTAAGACTGGCCAACTAGGAGGAGAGGGGAATGAATGACATCAGGACATATTTCCCTGTCAGAACAAAGCAGGTAGACTGGACCCCCAAGTAACAAAAACAAAGACAAGAGCCTACTGGCAACTTAATGAGTCACCAATGAAGTCCCACTGAACAAAACACAGTGAAAGTTAGTGACAGAAGCATGTAACCCTTCAAGGAGAAAAAATGCAATAGTCCAAAGCCACATTGTCCTAGGAAAGAGTAAAGCATGAACACTACAGAGATGGAAGGATGTTCCTATGGGGTTCAGTGAACACAAGTATCATGAGAATGGGAAAAGATCAAGTGGACAGTGACAAGGACATGAAGGGCTAGCAGAAGACAAGGAAGGAAAAACAGAGAGCGACTTCTGTCCTTATGTGTAAGATTAACAGAGACTTAAACCAAAGCGATACTGGTATCAGCATCATTGACGATTAGACACATCTGGGAAGGGGAAATAGTCTGATGGTACCGAGGAGGATGAGAAAACTACTACCTATAGATGGGACAATGCTGCAGAAAGAAACGTCGGAGCAGAAAGCACTGGGACTCCACAAAGAGCAGAGAACTGGAGGGAGAATCAAGAGGAACACGTGGGCTGGGCAGATCCCCGACAAACCGGGGGTTCTCAGGGCCGGCGGCCGGAGTGCCTGCATGCCCCCTGAGCACGGGGCACCGGGCGGCCCTGCCCGAAGGATGCTGAGCCCGACACCCGGGCTGGGGACGGTCCCCGAGCGGCCGTGGCGACATCCCCCGTGGGAGGGCCGGGCCCGGGCGGGTGCTGTGCCCTGCCGGGGCAGCCGCCGTGTGTCCCGCGGGCGGCGGGAGCGGGCAGCCGGGACCGCCCGCAGGGGCGTTACGGGGCGCCGGGAGCCACGCG
>VZRQ01009660.1:322433-342191 GCA_013397975.1 Machaerirhynchus nigripectus
CCGCCGAGGGGCTTTGTCGGGCTGTCGAGCCAAATCGGAGTTATTTCTGCTAAGTTTTGGGTCGTGGTCGGAGTAGCGGAGCGATCCGCCCTGTTGCTGTGCCACGTTGGGAGCTGTGGCAAGGGGCAGAGGGGAGCAGCATGATGCTCTCTCCACGGCAGCAGCTGGGGCGAGATGAGCTTTAGCTTGTCCCGAAACTTGTGTGGGGTGAGATGCCAGAACCAATTAACCTCATGGCCAAATCCAGGGAAATTAGATTTCCTTGATTCTGATTCCCACTAAGTTGTTTGATTATCATGACGGACAACTCTTGGCAATTGTTTTTTTCCTGCCAACGGCATTTTGTTGCCCATGGTACCGACATTTCTCAGATCTGGCATAGTAATGACCCACTGAACACTGTCCCTTCTTACTTAGTGTGCACAGCATGGCTCAATGTTTGACAGTGTTACTACTGAAATTTTGTGCCATCTCTACCTTAATGCCTGGGGCCAACTATGATCTGGGTAGTATCCAAAGCTCCAGTCTGTTCGAGGCTTGACGGGCTTATCTTCACATGGGACTGGAATTCCAAGGCATAGTAACTGAAAGATAACAGGGGACAGTCATTAAAATTTGAGGCAGAACCGCCTCCATAAATGGCAACACAAAGAATCCGTAAGGATGGAGATCCTAAAAGCAGCTGCAGTCAAGGCATTATGAGAGTGAAGGGAACTAGCAGTAATTGCTGGTCTTAAGTAATTGGATCATTGAGATTTCATCTAGACAGAAAATTGAATCCCTAGGTCTGGTTAGTTCAGCTTAGGAGGGGGAGAGCCACAGAAAGATAAAGCTAGACAACCCAAAAAGGAGGCTTTTTTGTATAATGCTTTTTTGTCTTGACTAGACAGCCTGGTGAACAGAAAACAATAGGACCATGAAGTTTCTAAACTGCAGCTCTCATAAGGCATCCCAGCTGCATTTCTAAATCAAAACATTTTCTGTGTCCCATCCTCCATCATAAAAGTACATAGGAAAAAACTTTTCCAGAATAAACTGCTACCAGTAATATGCAACACTGGCAGGTTACATTTCTCCCTTGCTGTAGTTAGTCTTTTAGTTCAGTGGGATAGGTTAGGTAATAGAAGGCTTTACTGAAATTTTGAAGGCTTTCTGCCAAACAAGTTCAGGTGCATGAGAATTAATAATAGCTGAATGTTTAAAAAGCAGATTATGTATTTACTCATTGTTTCCAGCCTAATTTTAACTCCACTGGGTAAATTGTGGGCCTGCATGAATACTTGTTCCTGTGTAGAGAATGACAGACAAGCAGCTGATGATGGTGAAAACAGTGAGACTTACTTCTACTCTTTGTCAGGGCAGTGCTGCATTGAAGTTATCTTGTAGCTATAGTTCTAGAGCTGAAACCATACCAGGGTCCTGATCATCTTTTCAGCAACTTGTGTGCCATTCTATTTACTTTAACTAGAGTTTTATATGTAGAACTGATTGGACAATTGGGTCTTAGATAAGTAAAGGGAGCTTTGCTTACATCAACAGGATTATAAATCCACCAGATCAGGAGTCAGGAAGGAATTTCCCTCACGAGCATAATGTCAGCAACATAATCGGGGCTAGGGAACAATCTGCCAGCACACAGAGAAAGGAATTGTTAGGACCAGGTGGGTGTACACTACACACACAATTTCATTCAGTTCTAGTGGAAACATATTTTGGGACTGTATTCTTTAAGGGTTTTGTTGTTTTCTTCCTCCCCTACCCTGCCAAGAGTCACTCAGAGGATGATCATGCAGAAGTGCAAAGAAATCACTGAGACTCTCTGTGTATGTATAGAGGATTACCATGTGCAATTAACTGACTGGAGAGTAAATTAAGGTCAGTAGAGGCTAAACATATTTCAGAAAATGAAAAAAAAAAAACAACAAACCCCCACCCTATGTCTCAGACTCAAGAGAATAACTCCCTGAGAACACAAATAGTAAATGAAATTTTTAAAAAATTACAAGAATAATTTTATTTATGTGCTTTTTAAGAAAGAATCTAGCCTGTTTCTTTGAATCCACTCATTTCAGGGAAATGTTACATTTCTGTTTAAATAGATGTCTTTATCTAAAGGAAATGATGAGCCAGGAGAGAAGACAGACTAAATAGCAAAAGGCAGCATTTGCAAAATCAGTGTACAATATAAAGGTGGACTGAGCCAGAATGTATGTGCCTGTCTCTCTCTGAACACTATAAAGGAACAGGTGTCTGTTTTGTTGCAGGAATTACCATAGAGCTAATTCACTCTGGGAAAGGTGCTGTGAGGTCCAGGTGATATGACCTAGGTGGAAAGGAGGGACAACAGCAGATTTAGGTGATCTTATGTGCAAACGTCAGGAGAGAAGAAGAATTAAGTATCAAATTATGGAATGGTATTTTTGCCTGTCTATAATATAGTTTGGAGCAGTCACCTGATACTCACAGATGTTTGGTTTGCTTCCTTTTGACCTAGCTTGGAAATATGCCCCTTACACATGAAGACATTAACTTTTCCTTTTGTACAGAATAAGAAGTTACCTAGCAGCAGTCCTGTAAACATGATACTGTCATCCTTCTGAGAATAATTGAAAATTCTTCCTTCAGCAGAGGGATGTTAGAAAATTTTGCCCTGATTTCTGTACCAGTTCCTTTTAGCACTGCTTTTCCCACTGAGTAGTAGCAAAGGCTCATATTCTGACTTCTGCATTTCCCAGAAATCAGGATATGAGCCAACTTCACGCTGCTCTTGCACAGAATGGAACAAACACGAAATAACACATAAGGCAGAGGAAGAAAAAAACCCAACCAAACGTAAGTGGTGGAAAAAGGAAAAAGAAAAATGTAGTGAAAGGAAATTCCCAAGTACAGGCGAGCTCTCATTAATATGCAAGTCCAGCCTTCTCATCCTCTCGCCTTTCATTGTTGTCTCTTGTTCCTTCAATTCCCACCCCCATTCTGAATTTCTTTAAGTATGACACACCCAAGTACGCATACGAACAATGAGTCTGTCTTTCTCTTGCTCACTTGAAGAATTTTCTGTCTACCAGAGTGGTTTTTTCCTCCTCTGGTATGTAAACAAAGCAAAGAGTACAATTCTCAGCTTGGTTTTCAGCAACACAGACAACAAACTTAAAGATAGGAAGGATTAAGCAACAGTAACTAACAAGCCGAGTTTCATGTAAGGTCAAGACCATTGGCTCATCTGTGCCTAAGTATAACCATTTAACATTAATAGGAGCATTGCACAAGTTAAAAAAGAAAAGTAGGCCTTTTATCTCCGTAGTGTAAGGAGAAAAAAAATAGCAGGAAGCATGAGTTGGGATTTCCAAAAAAAACAGGAGGTCAGAAATTCCTCAGTTTAGATTCTTGGCTCATTCACTGGTTCATTGTGCCCTTCCTAAAGTAAATTACATTACTCACCTGACTGATTTTCTTCATCTTTAAATGGTACAGCGCATGCCAGCTACACAGAGTTTACATTGGTAGAGAACTTCTGTTTATCAAGTTAATTTGGATTACTAATAAAAGAAGAAAGACATAAAGGACAAAGCAGACCGGTTTAACACCAATTTGGCATGAAATTAAAGACTAACCTATGCCCAGAAATAGCTGCATCAACCCAGATATGTATTGAATGTTGTCTAAAATAGGGCATGAACTGGCACGACTTAACTCAGATCTGAAATAGAATTAAAACAGATTCTGGCAATATTTTTAGGAAAATATTTCTTTTAGTGTCGAAGCACTCAGGTTTTCAGAATGACTCATTCTAGCTTCCCCCATTACTTCCAGCAGGCTCCTAAACACCCCTTCAATTAAACTACCTCCGGTTTCCTGGGTCCTTGTCTTAAATTTCTTCAATATACTCCACTCCTGGTTCCCAGCTCTTTACCCAGTTTGCCCTTCTCATCTTGACCTGCATCATCTCCTTTTTCAAATATATTGTCTTTTTTGAAATTCTGTTTAAATTGGATGGTTTCTTCCTTCATGCTGATTAGAGGTCAGCAAGGGAAGAAAGGATCACTGAAAGATTAGCAACAGCTTTCATTTTTCTGTTCAACCTCAACAAAAGCAATTATAGGGGAAGTTTTTCAGCAGTGATGCAGTGGTGTTTTGGACTCAGTCCTACTATTTCTTTCTGATTGGCAGCTATGCAGTCTGGTCGTGCATGTGAGAGATTCATCTGCTAAGTAAGCACGGAATATTTTCAAACCTAAGTATTAAACTCTCACATGTCTCCAACATGCGCAAAATGCTGCTTTACAAAGTCTCATAATTTGCCCAAATTTAAACAGATTTTCTTAAGGATTTCAATGGCACGTCTTTGATATTAAGGCCCCTTTCTGTGAATCTCAGCCTCCTACTCAAAGGTAGGGATTGCCAACCAGTGAGATGAGAATCAGATGTAGGGCTTGCCCTGTTTCCCTTTCTCTTGACTTGGACTACACAAACAATAATCACAATGAAAACAATAAGGGACAAACCATAAGCTTAAGCTTAATGTAAGAGGAAGCAATGGACTCATTTTCTCTAGCAGAATAAAGCTTCTTTCTTCCCTTTAAGCTCCCCTGTACTTCTACTTGATACAAGATGTTTTCACAGCCTTCAGGAAAATCAGACACCAGCTGACTAGTAGGATGATGCCATGTTATGTCAGTAGTACCCCAAACATCCTTTCTTCACACATCCTGCAGTGTGACATTGCTACAACGCCCTCGCCATCACCCTCTGGGAAATTAACAGCCATTACCCTACTGCCGCTCAGTGAGGACCAGTGTTCCTTTACAAACTTCCAGACTACAATGCATTCTGCAATAAACTTCTGTGAGGGGAATGGCCAGTAAAGAAGCACTGGCCAAACAAGTTTGTCTGGATACAGTTCCAGAGCTTCATCTTGGCCGCAGAGTAAGCTTGTCCTGTTTTGTAGGAAGCAACCATTTGGTAAAGGATGGCTCAGTTACGCAGGCAACGTGCATTAGCAGCTACTGTTATCAGTGTACTATTGTTTGCCATTAATGCACAGAACATTGCCTCTTTTGCTTAATTAGTTTTGACTGCATACTGAATCCAAGGAACTACTGGGCTAGAGGGACATTTCTGAAAAGTGACTGAGGATTCTTTTCATATTATCAAAAGAGCATTCTTTTAAAAGTATGAATTATTTCATTACTCAGCATGGGTTATTTCATTCCATATGATTAAAGTTTTACAAAGTTAACAGTAACTGGATCTTACAAAGTGAAATGTCAGCCAGCTTCAAGAGTCATAGGCATTACCAGCCTAGTTCATAACAGGTATGAACTAGCCTTTCAGTTTCATTCCATCGGGATAGGTCTATAACATATCTAAACCATGTAAAAAAGCAATATGAATTTTTTCAAAAGCAGAAAATCTTACAGCTAGTTGTTAAAATAAAAGCAGAAATAGCTTAACTTGTTAGTCAACCTTGTTAGCCTTCACAAAGGACACTCATGAATGAACCTTGTTATTTTCAAAGAACTGAAGAAAGACTGATTATCCACCTCTAGGCATGGGAAATTCCCCTTGCTCCTACTATACGATGTGTAACATCAAATCGCAGTGAAAATATTATAAACAGTCAGCTATGTTCATTCAAAGCACAGAGAATTAATCTACTGCAATTTGGCCTTGTGCATTGTTTCTTAGAAATTAATTCCGTGGGCTTGATATTTTGGGTTTGATTTAATCATGTTTTACGCCCACTTTGCCATTCATTGTAATAACACAAATGACTGTGGTAGGAAAAATTCACATGCTTTTGCTTTCAAAGCTTCAAACTATTATAATAAACATTAAGAATGTAAATATTGTCACCAAAGAGTATGTCTTCATTGCACTGTTTACTCAAGTCAGGCCTTTAAAATCACTACACTGTTAAAATATATTCACACAATAAGTCTGTCTATTTACAGTAACTTCTAAGACATCAAGATTTTTACCTATTTTCCAGAACCCTCAGTGCCTTACTATCTGGACTGCCTTGGTACAGATAAACCACAAAACTAAAGGATTGTGGTTATATCAGTTCCTAGTGAGGAAGAAATCCAGGGTAGGACAATGATTTCTTCTTTGTTCAGATACCTGAATTTAACTTGTCTTGGAAATAAGGAGTTTTATTTTCTTCAAACACTAATTACAATAGGCATCTAAGTCCATTTCCTAAAACCTCCTCCTCTGTCCTAACTTATGCATTATTCTTAAAGTAAGCAGAAAATTGCAAAAAACTGCAGATGAAAGCAGAATGGCAAGAACCAGTTGCAAATAGAATGTGCATCTGATTAGTTGATGGTAGGATACATCCAAATCAACGTGTTTACCAATATGCTTGGCACTATTTGCATTCAGTGGAACAATGCACTGGACCATTTATGTGGGAACAGAAGCAAGAAATGATACTGTGAACTCAATACACTCACAGCATGCCTCTTATCATTGAAAACACAGGAGAACAGAGTACTTTTTCTGTCTCTTCCTTTGAATAGTAGTTGAAATCCATGTGGAAATACGATGCTGATGTTGATGGTTTTTTGTACATACGGATTTATGTAAGACTGTTCCGGTTACAACAATGGTTGGACTTGATGATCTTAAAGGTCTTCTCCAACCTAAACAATTCTAAGAGACTACAATCTTTGTCTGCCCTGATCAAATTTTTGAATAAGGCTCCTTGTCCTTTCTTTTCCCCAAAATGAAACATAGTTCAAGATTAAGAATTCTGTTACAAACTAACGTATTGTATGAAATAGTACTGGGAATTTACCTGCAAATAAAAAAAGTATGCAAAAATCTTATTTGCAGTGAAATATTGTAATGGAAGTCTGCATTGCCAGCATACTATTGTCCTTTTCTCTAGTGTCAGCCTAGTCCTCATACAAAAGAATTACATATGTCCAAATGGTCTTTCATTTCAGGAGTTAATGATTGGCTATTACTCTTTAAAATCTGGAATTGCCTAGCCAGCTGAAGAACGTGATTATGTGAAATACATGTCCCCTGTATATCACATACAACCTGGTAGAATGTGGTTGCTACAGCTTATTGGACATGAGGGGAAAGAGCAACTCAAGAAACTGTTCTTGATTTTGTAATATGTTTTTTTTAACTTTCCAGTTGTTCTCTAAACTATTGGCAACTACTTCTGCCCATCTTCTTTTTCATTAGAACTCAACATGCACATTAGGCCCATGTCCAAGGTTTATTTGCAGCAAGTTAACCTTGAATCTTTGTTGGTTTTGTTTCGTTTGAGTTTTTATTGTTGCTGGATAAGGGTCCTTTTCACCACATGTGTATCTGATCTGGCCCACAGAGAGAAGAAAGAAAAAAAGTGTCACCCTGTAACACTTTGTATCATGCTGAGCCTTAAATTAATATTTTATGTGCTTACTGTGCTTTCATTTCATCTCTTTTTTCTGTTCAGAAACAGTTGTATCCCATGCTGCCAGTGTACAGAGCCTATAGTATTTCATATTAATGAATTCTTACACAGAGATTGTGATGGTTAGGGAGGCCCTTGCTAAGGGACTGAAGCTGTCAGATAAAAGGGATGTTTACCAGTTAAGGTTTCAAACAGCAGCGCCATGAGAATATATTAATCAGTTGGAGATCCTAGATTGGAAGAGGAAACAACTTTTCCCAGTATCTGGCAGAAGACTGTTTTAGTCTAGAGGGTGATTAGCAAACCACTGAATGGAGAGAGACAGTAAGCTGTAGAACAGATACAGGGACTTCTCTACAACAGTGTCACTCACCACTGTGATTTTCCTCATATTTCAGTCATTTGTAAGACTCAGCAAGCAAGAGCAGGGAAAATACACAGCTGAACATTAAAAGGATCCTGAATTATAATGGTAAGGCTAGCTAAAAATAGATCTGATTCTTATCTTTTTGGCTGGAAGGCATCCTGTGAACTAAAAGAGACAAGAGGCCAGACACAGCAAATACAAAATTATTTCTTCACTTAGCACAAGTGGGACGTAGCATGGACATTCCCTGGAATGGTGCTTTAATGCTAGTACTTCTGTGACACTCACAGAATTCAGGTGTAGATAAAAATATAGGCACTTGGTTCTCACCAAGCATCTAATCCCAGCTTTGAGTAAGTTTAATAGTTACCAGTTAAACCATGCCCAGAGAAAATCTTTAACTGCATATGTAAATTTGCACCAGTTGGAATTTATATTGGATTCTACGTGCACATACCCAACAGAATAAGGGTCCCAAGGGGAAAAAGGAGACAGAAGTTACAACGCCTGCGGTTAACCAAAGGAACAGTCATAATATGCCATCTGCTATCCCCCATACTAATTAATACCTGCACAGGTTATATTGTGGTGATGCTGTAATTCTATCCATTTTATGCAGTGGCTCTGTTATCAGTTCTGTGTGAGTCTGTGCTTTAGTAATGTCAAGGGCTCTGGCCATTTGGTTGTTTTTGAGACCTGTTCCATTATCCCAGTTACCTCTTCACTGCCTCTGGTGCTGGAATTTCTTACAGAACAGCCCTTTTTGCCCTAGTCTAAAATTTGTTACAAACTGTTCTGCCTCAAAAGCTGTCCAATGTGAATGGACAAGTTGATGTACTTTATTTCCTTTTTTGGCATCGAATGACTCCCTGCTTGACTCTTTCACTATCAAACTTACAAAAAGTGTTTATCTGTAAGGGTTTGCCACCCTGAATTATCTTTTTTTCCTGTGCTCACCCTAGAGGACCACTAGAAGGTTGTGCAAGTCTCCAGCTAGCTCACAGCATGCCTGGACACAGCTGTCCCAGAAGTCTCGTTTTGCATTGTTTAGATGAAATAGCTGTACAGAAATGGAGAAAGTCATGTGAAAACAAGGGCTTCAACTGCTGTATGGTCCCTCATGGAAAATGAGTAAGCAGACAGACAAAAAAAAAAGTTGTCTTGAAGTGTGTAAGGCCACAGAATAGTATCACAGTGCACATGTTGCAATTGATGTTCACTCCACTTAATAGGTGGGATGGATATCAAATTACTTTAATTTATCTGCTTAGCTAGGCAGATAAGACTAGACTCAGGGGACCTCAAGAACATTTCCTAATACAACTTTTTCAGGAAGAGATTGCAAGGCATAAAAGTATAAGCCAAGCTTCCTCTCCTGTCCCATTTTTGGACATCAGTGGCCTTGTGTAACTCTTAACTTTTCCTCTCTCTGGGAAGAAACGGGTCAGAGTTTCATCATAGTAATTTTAGTTTTTTGTGGTCAGGAATAAACATGCCTTCCTGAATGAATTTTTTTACATGCCCACTGCAGACAAAGATCCAGGTGCAACTTGCACAAGCAGGTCTGTGCTAGCTCTAAATGAGCTAGTCCAGGTACTATAGCAGCAGCCTGTTATTGGGGACCTGTGGTTACTCTGCACTAAATTAGTGAATTAATGAACTAGTAACCTAGAAAATTAGCAGGCTACACTGCTGAATAAATGCAAGCCAACTAGTTAAAATTAGCTTAAATTTGGTAGGACAATCTGTAGTTACTCAGATCTACAGAGCTGAGAACTGTATCTGTGATCTTGGACCTTAAATTACACTCTGCCACATAGCAATACATTACAGTCTCACTGGCCAGCAGACCACTGAGTCGATCTGAAATTCAGGACCCAGAATCCCCAGCTATTTCTCAGCCTTACACTGAAATGAAATCCAGCCAGGCTTGACCTTCTCCACCACCTGGTTTCATGGGTGGAATAAGAATTGGGCATGAGGCCAGGAAGCAGCTATACTGTGCTGTGGTATGGTCTCTGATCTGGAGGAACTAAGGAACCAGAGTTTGGTTATACTGCACAGAACAACAGTTTGCAGTTTAGACTGGACTTGAAAAAGTTTAGACTGTTTTAGATTAATAATGTGTTTGTTGAATACTGTGTGTATGAAAACCTGTGTTTTTTCTAAATTTAATCACTGCTTAATCATGCTCCCCCAGCAAACAGTGAAAGAGCATAAACACTTTAGATTTTTCCCTATTTTCCTTAGTGTACCATTAATTTCCTGTTTCTTAAGAGTTCCTTTTGGGGGTTTTCTAGGCTTGACCTCTGGATAATCATGCCTCTTTGTATATAGCAACAATTCACCCCGTGTATTTAAGCACTTACACTTACACATCGCTATTTTTACTACACTCATTTTTTAAGGAAGGTTTACTTTAATTAATGAGGTCATGGTACCCTAACTCCCAACTTCTGTTTGCAATGTCCAAAGACTTTGCAAAAAATTTATCCGAAAAGTATCCTGTTTGTTGTCATGATGCATTTATGTTTGTTTCCTAAGCAATACAACAAAGACATTTATTAATGAAGAGCAGACATTCAGGTAACAACAGACACAGTTTTTTTAATCAAGTAGCATTTAATTAAATTGGAAAATCATCCATTTGTAGGGCCAAAAGTGTGGAACATAAACAGAAATATATATCAAATTGCTCTCATTTGAATAAGTACTATAGCTCTCAAGACAGTAATTTTAAAATATCAAGAAACATTAGCACTAGAACATTTGAAAAGCCAGAAATTTTTAGTTAAGTTTTTAGAGTTTTCATGCTAAATAACTTATTCATCTCATAACTCATTTAACCTCCATCTTAATTGCTTTCTCTGAAGTGGATAATTATTTGTTTCTACTAAGTGCAAGCAATCCCATACTCTAAGCTAATTAAAATATCTACATGAAACATCCATAAAACTACTTTGTTTTTTTTTTTACTCCTGTTTTAATTTTTAGTAAGATTTCTATTAGTATTTTCTTAGCATATTTTCCAAGAAAACAAGGTTTGTATGAAGGGTTGGTCTCCCTCTGGTATATTTTTAATTAATTGCCTGATTTCAAATGAAGCTGGCAGTGGGTTAGTCTGCCAGTTATTAAGTCTCAAAGTTACAGTGAGGACACTAGGGATGGCCACTACTAATGTGTCTCTTGACAGCAAATGAAGGAGAACTGAAAAGCCTTCTACTCTATTTGGCAGAATTTGAATGAGTCAACCCATTCTCCTACTGTGGTCCAGGAAACAAGCTGGAAAAAGGCAAGCAGAGGGTGTACAAATGATGTACAAATGACTAGAATTGTGTACAAATTAGTAGAATTACTAGGTGGGGGGAAGGCATCTGAGATATAGAAGGGAGCTGAGGGTATTGGAAGGAAGTACAGGAAGCAAAGAGAAAGAGTGGAAGAATATTTTGACAGCATCATGGTGGGAAGTTGTAAGGAACGCAGAACACAAATTTATCAAAAAGCAACCTACAGTGGTTTTACTACTCATGAAACACAGTAGTGGTTTCATAGTTCAGCATCATCTTTGTTTTAATGGAACCTATCTGCAGATAAATTATTTTCAACTAATGAACATATTGTGACTTATATGTAAGAGAGGTTTTAAAAAGGACATTGAATCTTAAGCCTTCATTCTGATTGAAAGATCCAATAAAAATTGCAAAGTTAAAATTTTAAGATAATTCTCTCTCATTTGCACCAAGTTCAAGGTCATCTCATTTACTCTGTCATGGACCAGCTGAACTGCATTCTTCCCAAGTCTAAATCTGTTCATATTTTACCAGTGTGTACAAATGTATCTGAAGTAAAAAAAAATAAAGATCTTTTGTGGGTATTCTTAGCTTCAAAAGTACACCTGTCTCTATGTCAGTTATGTGAACCATCTAGACTTAAAGAACAAAAACAGAATTTACCATCTTGTTCTTTAAAGCAAATAATGGATGTTAGTCTGAGCTGCAGCTCTGCTTAAGGCACATTGTTTCAGCTGCAGCCATGCAGTGACTCAAGCTGCCTGCTTGTTGTGTGTGTTTATTTGGCAAGCCTTGCTGAGAAAAACTGAGCATGCCTTTGTCAATACGCTGTTACTGAGCATGGGGGGCACTCAAGCTACTTGCCCTTGTAATTTTTGCATTTTTAAAAGTTATGAAAAATCCTGAACCTAAATTCTTTTAACTTGGGTACAGCACTGTGAGCTGGTTACCTTGAGCTACCTGGTGCTGCTCCAGATACGTGGAGCAAAACCCTTCTAAAAATCTGTCTGCAGTGTGTTGTAGGGCATTTTTTCTCAGTAGCAGATCAATGACAAATACTGTATGTTGGTAGAGGATGCAGATGCTGTTCACACACTATGTAAATGCGTTTTGTAAAAATACACACTTAGGAAGGTTTTTTAAAGGGATCTCTTCTGAATCTATCTAAGGAAGTATGTGATTGAACAGCTCTGCAGAGGGGTGCTTCAAAATGTGTTAAGAAGCTTTGGTGGTTTATTAGATTGTATGGTTGTCAGCAAGAGAGAAAGCTCTGGAAATACAATGTATTTGTACATGATTATTTACATTGTAATTGCCACTCTATCCTCAACTGCATTTCTGTAATGGGAAAAGTAACACCAAGAAAATGATTGGAATTATTATTTGTAGACCTGCAGTGACTAACAGTGGCATGAAAACTTAATGGACCTATGAAAGAAGACTCTGTCTAGAGAGGAGTGTGTTGTCCATAGAAAAGTCTCTGTACAGAAACTGCCCACACAGGGCTGCTGTGTGGTGTTACAGTGCAGCAGTGAGCACAGTGTTTCTGTGGAGGCTGTTTACCTAGTTCAGCTATCGTGATTTTCAAATGGGACTTTCATAGTGCACTGGAGAGAGTTTTTCACACTTTCTCACTTTGTAAAAGGCAGTTCCAGACCCTATTGTAAGGTGGTGTGTAGAGCCAAATAGCTGCTGATTAATGCCTTCTGTTCTGTGCCTGGAGAATTTTATGGATTACAGTAAACAAAAGGCTAATTTGTCTCCTAAAGCATATATTGATATAAACGTGATCACTTTCCTGCACTACCTAACTTGGGTTAATGGAGTGTTGCTTCAATGTATTCTGTTTCTGGCATGTTCTGACTGTATCCATAATGTCTTTGTGTGGCCTGAACTTCCTATGCATTACAAATCAGTGAACAGCAGTAAGCAGTTCAACAAACAGATATTTCTTAAGCTGTCAAACTCAAAGCCTGAATAACCTAAAGAGAAGTGCAATTAGACCTGCCAACTGTAAACAATAAACACTCTTCTAAAATGCAGAATGACTTACAAATAAAATAAAACTGAAAAGTTAAGTTGACCTGCAACTCAGCTGTAGTTTATGAAAACATAAATACACAAAAGAATGAAGGCAGCACCAGTGCCTGGTAACAACTCCCTGCTCTTCTGCTTTTTTCTCTTTTCTCTTTCTGCTGCTTTCATGCACAGTGCAACACACTACAAGCATACAAAAGTAAAGGGCTGCAGGGTTCCCTGAATTGTTCCAGTCAACTCTCTTCATGTTTGACTGCTAACTCCCATGCATAGAGATTAGAAGGAGACTGGAATAGATTTTAAGGTCTTACTAAGCAGCTGAAGCAGCAGCAGAGCAAGAAGTAGGTGTTCACTGCTCCATACAGAAGCCTGCAAAATGTACAGGTACTCTCCCTGTGAGTTTGGCCCTTCCTTTTACCTTCTCTCGGTAAGAAATTATTCTGAATTTTTTGGGTCTGCACACACCTATACCTGAATTTGAAAAGATAATGTCAGTTTCTTAGTTAACTTTTCCTCCAGAATCTCCATTCTTCCAAACTGCTTTATCTGTTCCAGCAGAATCTGTTCCAGAATTACTTTGGACACAATGTTATGTGCTTCACATTTCCATTTGATTTTCTGAAGCAGCATTTACTGAGGCTAGATAAGAAAATGCCCAGGCTTTCCAGCCTGGAGCACCAGACTGCAATGATAGTCCAATCATTTTTTTTTGTGTGTATGTGGTAGAAACAGATCCACCCCTGCTTCTATTTCTACAGAATAAAGCCATCAGTCCCAACTGTATCATTGTAGAATTTTCACCTGGACCCACACCCACAGGCAGCAGGCAAATCCTGGTCAACAACAGAAAAAAAATCACAATATATTAAGATGTTAATTTAGTCATTATTTTAAAGAAAGGTTTTTATTCTTGGGAAAAGCAGTATGATTGGCAGTGAACCAGTTATCAGGGAGCAGAAAATATGGAGCCGAGTTTATTAGTCAAGGCTGTCTGTCTTTCATAGCAATTCATCAGAAACGTGCATGTGTTGGAAGCCCTAGAAAGATGAAAAGGTATCTTTTCAGTCCCAGAAGAGGAGACTGTCCTTTCAAGGACACAATGGTGCTTTTCAGAAGAGCAGACTGTGCAACATGTCCATCAATGGAAGGCTCCTTTCAGAGCAAATCTTGCTCTACTGCTGTAGGCAGCTATTCTCTAACATTCCCGATTGACTAAAATTATTGTTGCATACAATATTTGTAAATATTACTTCTTTAATATGAGTAAAAACCAGGAAAACCAAGATAAATTGCTTAAGCAACCACTTTCTGAATGGTGTCTGTTGAACCAGGCTCCTCCCTCACCACAAGTTAAGATGAGGAGGAAAGAAAACTCTGGACTTCAATACTGAGGGCTTGCTTGTATGACCTACCCCAGCTCAAACTGTGACTGGCCAACGGGACTTCAGCCAAAACCACTTCACCTCTCATTCTCTCTCCCCTATTTTTTTATTCCACTTCAACACCCAGTTTCCACAGAAACAGAGTAGCACAAATAGCACAGGTTTTGGGTGCCTTTCTGCAGAAGTAAATGCAACAAAACAGTCTGCATATAACATCCCATTTTGGTGAAACGTTTTATTAGATTCAGAGGTTATTTGGATACTAAAAATTATATTTAGACTTCTCTCTCCACTTTTTAAACCTTGTGTAGTAACTCCATGGATTGTCTGACAAACTGGCAGCAGAAATATGAATCTAATATTCTATTTTTTCACTTAGTTTAGGGCTTTTTCAGATTTCTTTCCTCCCTACTATTCATCAGGCAGCCTTGGCAAGTGTCTAACAGAAGAAACAGAATCAAGCAAACCACTGTACCAGCCCATTATCCAGCTTCCACTGGGCCCCACAGCCAAGCTCAGTGTTATCCCTAACACTGCACTTATTTCATAGCTACAAAGTAATTTTGTACACTGAAAAATACAGTGAAGGTGGTTGCTCTCAGAACATATTTCATGTTCCCAGCTGACCACCTAGCAGGTACCTGAGAGGATTCAGGATTCTGCTCCTCATCCTTGCCTGCATAGGATGGCTTATTTGTGTGCTCCTAGTATGGATGCACTGGCCCAGTGAATGCTCAGATAAACAAGCTGCTGTGAAATGACATTTAATATTACCTATTTCCTATTTGAAATCATGAATGTTTTTGGTACTGCTTCTACAGAGTAGCCTGAAGTCAGGGGTGCTCTTTTTGTCGAGCAGCCAGGAGGACCCAGGGATTACTTTTTTTTACCCAGTGCTCCTCAGTTTGAACAACTCCATAGGTGAATGATGAATGCCAGAGGTCTCCTTTATATATCCCAGTATCTTCAGACAGCGGGAAAGAGATGGGTGATACGAAGGTGAAGGATTACTTGTATTTTGGATTTTACTGTCCACGAACTACATGCAAAATCAGGCACGTAAAGTAGGAGTACTACACTGTGGCTGTAGTCAAGAAATTCTCCAAACTTAGGTACCAGGATTTTCGGTATGGATGATGAGGAATGAGACTTTAAAGTCATTCACAGCTTTGAGTAAAAAATACCCCAGGTATTCCCATAATCCATTTCAGTTTCACATCTGTGAATCTTTGATACAAATGCTGTGACTTCTAAACAGTTTTCAGTGGCCAGATCCAGTTGCACTGCGAAAAACAGGCATTTTACCAGGAGCTTAATAGGGTACAAAATTTCACAGCAATAGCAGTGATCAAAGGCAGCTAATATAATTCATGGAAAACCCAGTGTGACAACAGGCAAAGGCAAGGCAGGCAGGCCTGTAAAGAGCACACTCTGCTACCCTGCAGGCCAGCACTTGAGCAGCATGAGCTGACAGGAGAGCTCATTTTCTCCCTCCACCTTTGTAGCCTTCGCTTTTCCTGCCGTGTGCGAGGCAGTAGCTTTGCTGCAGGAGAGGGTCCTGCCCGGCATCACTCCCCACCCTCTCTCTTTCATGGCCCTCATCAGCCCTGCAGGCAGCTCACACCTCAGCCTCTGTCCTGTCCCAGCTGTTCTCCTCCTCCTCTGCACAAATACACAGAAAGGTCTTTCAGCCCTTAAAGGCCTTCTGAGATAATTGTGAATAGGGGCAGAAATATATAATTATTCCCCCAGCTCAGGTTCCTATTTCATATTGTACTTGCTTTTTAGCATCTTTGCACAAATGGAACGCTGTCACTCAGACAGTTGATCTGTGGGTGATTGCATCCTGTTTTGTCTACACTGCTACAAAGCTTTACAACATCCCTGAATCAAAAGTCTAACAAATATCTTACCTTGAAATTAAGGTAAAACAAGAGAATATATTTCACAGTTACCTCCCAATCCTATGCTTAAGGTTGATCTTCTATAGTCATATACATTCTTAATCAAAAAACACCCTGTAGAGCACATTCATTTTTTTTAGAGATGAACAGACTTGGTAAAAAAAAACCCTCTCTGCCTAAAATTCTCCTTGTCTGTCTAGATAAGATGCTTTTCCACATTTCTTCTATTACCAACTAATTGACCCATTAGATTTAGAGAGGAATTTGAAAAATAAGCAGCTTTTCATTAAAAAAAAATAGTAGGTGAAGGGAAAAAGGGAAGAATCAACTTAAAGGTGATGGCCTATTAAAGTCCTATAAACTTTGATAATTTATGTTCTCTAAAAACCCTTTTTTTTCATTATTTTGGAAATCTGTATGATTCATTTTGGACTGTCTTCAAGATTCCTCAAATAACCTTCTTGCTGAAATTGCCTTGTGAACTAAATCCTGTATTTTCAAAAAAAATCCATTTTCATAACATTCTATTTGCAAATTCTGCATGGTAATGAGTTATCACCCCCACTTTTTGCTTCATGCAAGGCCTCAAAATAAGCATGAAAAATGCAAACAACCTACATATGAAAAACACATTAGGCTTTTAATAGTTGTTTCATTTTAATTCTCTGTGGTGCTATTAGTGACAGGTAAAAATCAGACTAGTTACGTGCAGCTCGTGCAAAGGGGTGTAAAATTACAACGTATCTGCCTGATTGTCTGTGCCCCTGGGAGGCATGAAACTGAAGAAGAGGGAGAGCAGTTATTGCTGCTCTATTCTATTTGCTTTTTCTATGGACTCGGAACATCTCAACTTTGTAGCTTAAGATTTTCAACGAGCATCTTTGGAGGAGACTGACTCAACATGCTTCTCACTTGCGTTCTCTCCTTAGCCAGATTTATGCTCCCATCTGCTGAGATGTGCTATCCTGATTTCCCCTCCCGGGGAGCCTGAGAATAGGAAGACATTACAAACTTATTACAGACCATAACTATGGTTGGTCATATTTTTTTTTCCACAAAACCTCCTTTAGCTTACATTAAACAAAGTTTCTAGGGGAACATATTGATACTCACATTGTAATAAAGATTAAAATAATATTTTAATGATACCACCCAATGGATATATTAGATAATTTGTAATAGAGGGGCTTTTAATCGTTAAACCAACCAGAGGAGGAAAAAAAATCAAGCTCAAGTTGCAGCCATATTATTATTTTCTTTTTATATTTTACACTATAGTTCTGTATGTAAAAGGAGCCCTTGAATAATGGAAAGAGAAAGTGGTGATAACTGCGAGCCCTTTGCCAGCTCACACTTGGAAACCATTTTAAGGGTAGATCATAACAGAAGGTGACTGAGCAAGCCATCTTCAGTGGTCTCTACTAATGATCTCTACTAATGGTCTCTACTTGTCAGAGTGGGTCAGTTTTATCTCTGAAGCAGAACTAGCATTTCCCTCCTTCCAGCTCCTGAACCATAGGAAGGGTGTCTCAAGGATTTTGTCTGTAGATTCTCAGACACAGGCAGACAGTTCTTTAATATGTCAGAGAATGCTTACTGGTATTGAGAAAGGAGTAATAAACTTTGCTGAATATATTAGAAGACTCGGGAAACACATAGCAATGATCTTATTAAGCTATTTACCTTGTGGTAGCACCTGCAGGTCCTTCAAATTGCTGGTTCTTCAGTGTATGAGGCACTTCATACCACTCCAAATTCTATGTGAGCTGATGGTAAGGGATGATAGATGAACACATAGTCAATAGGGAGAACTAAGAGAAGGGTAATTATCATACCATGCACAGTTGTAACATACAAGCTACTTAATTACTGACAAGGATTTTGTAGACAAGGAGGTACTTAATGTAGGAATTTGGAGGAGGAAAAGTATTTTAGGGAAGCTCTAATGCACAAAATTGAATAAGCAAGAAGTTACATTACAAAAAAAGCGGGACCAATGCATGATAGAAGTCTTGCTGAAGGTTTCCGCCAGCCAGATATTTTCAGCTAGATATTTTTGCCTGGGAGAGGTGAAGAAACGACTTTTCAACATACCACAGCCATAGTCATTGGCCAAATGATGGCAATGTTCAAATGACACATAGTTCTTTCTGTGTTGCCCCTACCACTTGGACAGCCTGGAGTTGGGTCCTAGTGCTGGCTTCCTCCGTGACACTACAGCCTTCAGAAGTGCCATAATCTGCCTTGTTATGGCACTAACCTCCATTGCTGTTTCCAGTCCACTGTCGACCTCTCCTCAGAAGTATACTAAACCCATTCCTGATACCCCTACTGGTATCTGGGAGGTTAATTAAATTCCAAGTGTGAAGGGCGGACAGGGGGTAAACTAAAGCTCTGTGGAAAAGACAAAGATTTGATTCCCTAGTGCTTTATAAAAGAAATCTCTGTGGATCCATCCCTGCTCAGAACTAAGGAGAACCGCATCTTTGCTCCTTCCTTTTTTTGCTTGATGGGGTCTTTTATGAGCTACTCATTGAGCAATGTATGCATACCTGAGATTTTTTAAATCCAGAGCAAAGTATTCCATTGTGTTACTTTCTTATTCCGCTCCAAGGGGGAAGGTAAGCACAAGAGATGAGAAAATAAGTTACCCATATACATAAACCAGTTATAACTCTCATCACATAAGACTGTGAATACAATACAACTAAGAGAATGAGAAGTATGAGACACTAAATACTGGTATTAATAGCCTGGCAAAGAGGAAGTCTGAGACAAGCTGGGATTAGGACATGACACACAGGGTCTTAAAAATAAGGACAAATCTATGTGTTGAAGTTAATGAAAATACCTTCCTTGCACCAGTGCTTAAAATAGAAAAGAGGGTAGAAGATGACATTCTGACTATGTCAGAAAAGACTGATAGCACAGATTTGGCCCGATTTTTAAAGTGATTTGCATAGGTACAGTGTAGGTTTTGAAATGGTACTCGAACATTCCCTTGTCCTGGGACTAATGTTCCATCAGCGCAATGTGTTTCAGATTCCCTGAGCCAGGGACGCTCAGGAAGGCCACCATCTCGGGTACACGATTCCCTGTTTAGCTATAGCCGTCTTTTGGAAATTAAAGTTTTTTTCTGCACAGTCGCAGTCCTTCTGTAAATCATTGCCTGCCTACCGTAGCCGCTTCACAGGAAGCCGAAGCAGGCCGGCGGTGACGGAAACGTGGGCAGGACCAGGCCCTCGACAGGTACCACCTCCTGCCCCGGCTCCGCACCCCCGCCTGGCGTCAGCGCGGCGGGGCCGGCCGGGGGCGGGCACGGCCTGGGGCCGCCTCCGCACGCGCGGGGCCGGGGCTGGGG
>VZRQ01009660.1:342423-364285 GCA_013397975.1 Machaerirhynchus nigripectus
GGCCCGGCGAGGCCCGCGGGCTCCGAGCGCCGCTGCTCTCCCCTCCCGCGCTCTCCGCGCTGCCCCCGCCGCAAGGGTTGGCCTTGGGGCGCTGCTGCCGCATCATCGCCCTCTCCTCGGTCGCCTTTTAATCCCACGTGCCTCGTCTCATGAGAAACTGGCTTCGTACCCAGCGCTGCCCTGCTCCGGCTCTGTTACTTAGTGCCCTGCAGCCCCCACCGCCCGCCGTGCCTGCTTGACAGGTATCGCGCCAGGAGTAAGCGCACGGCGTTTCTCGTTGCGGAGAATCAAGTCTGTTATTTGTAGTAGTAAACTCAGTCTCCGTTAAAACATTGAAATTGCTGCGGAGTTGATGTTTATGCAGATTCTGGCTTTTATACGAACACCTGTTACGAAAAGGGCCGAGACAGTTGAGCATCTGTCAGAAAAGTAATAGGCGCCTCTCTCTAGCAATCTGCACAAGTGAGGCAGTGTGTGCCCCGCTCACTTCAACGTGCTCCTTCAAACAATTATCCTGCAGAATTTATCCCAGATGATGGCTGCCGTTGGGCACAGGATAGTACTTTGTAGTATGTGAGTCTCTCTTCCACTGTGAGAATAGTCTGTGTATGACAACTTCAGGGCGTTTGTGCCCAACATCGAATTCGTCTAACTGTTTGTTTAATCCAATAACGAGGTATTACAGTTTTATTTAAGAAGCATGAGACTTCTCTTGTTACCACCTTTGGCAGGTGTCTCAGAGGATTTCACTGTGCTGAGTGCTGTTTTGTTCGCCATGTGAAGATACAAGCCATCTAAAAGCCTTTTCCACTTCAGTGCTTTATAACCCATTCTCTGTAAATTTTGGTACATAGGAGGAGAATCTGGAAACAGTGGTGAATTGCTTCATTTGGCTGTGATTTTTATTTTTTGTCCCTATTGAAAGAAGGATTTTATGAACTTTTATTTGAAGACAGACTAAACTTGGTGCTTTCAGCTTGAAGGTACATTGTTTTGCTTATTGTTCTGCTTTCTTCTCTGTGTGTCTTGTCACTCTTCAGGCCATAAGGTTACTTTTATAAGTCACTTACTTTTGTAAGTCTCTCCTTATTTCCCTTTTGTTCATTTATTTTTGTAGCATCCATTTTCAGTTCTTCATTTGAGCAAAACATTTCAGGTGTTTCTGAAACAGTTGTTCCTGCCTCTCTACCCTAAGTTGGTGATCTCTTCAATAGGAAGTCCAGGCCATGAAGTCAGCAGTGGCTAACAGCTAACAATTAGTTACCAAGCCAGCGTGTGCTGATTATCAAGTTAGTAGTGGGACTTCCTTTAAAAACATGCCCTTTAAAATTGGATAGATTATGCTATTCAGTGACTGGAGAAATAATACAGGGTGATGTGATGTGTGTAGCTCTAAAATACTGCTCCATGCCTAGATTAATTTCTCAGTAACAGCTGAATCCTATTACTTTAGAAACTTGGCTATTGTGTACAAAACTGACTTGACATGGGAAATTTAATTTATTACCAGTTAACTTTTAATTACCAGTTGGCTAGTGATATACAAAGAAGATCACTGCCTAAACCCAGACTTGGGGAAAACTCCTTTCCTCCCCTTTTCATCTTGGTCCCTCAGGTTATGCTCTGTCCCTGGGACAAGGCAGTGGTAGTGCCAGAGGTTGGGGTTGCTACATGGACGTTTCTTTCTTCTGGTCCTGTGTGATCCTCTCCACGGGCCCCTCAGGGGTGTCCCTGTCCCAGCGTGGGTACCTTCACAGGCCACAGTCCCTTCAGGGCTGTCCCTTCTCCAGTCTGGAGAGTCTCCTTTGAAGAATGCATCTCCAGCTGTTTGCCCAACAGTTGTCCCCTTCTCCACACTTCTCCTTGCCTTTTTTAGCACTCTCACATGTCTCCTCCTGCGCTTTGTTTTGTATTTGCTGCCACTGGCAGCTTCTCCCTTTCTCAAATAAACTGGAGCAGAGGCACCATGTGCTCATCTGATGAGTTGGAGGATGGCAGGCAGTGGGTTTGTGGAGTCAGCTGGAACTGGCCATGGCCTACACAGGGCAGTTTATGGCCTCCTCCCAGGCAGCCCCTGCTACCGAAACCTGTGCTTAATCCCCAGTACACACCCATGTGCCAGTTGGGTGATGCTGGAAGAAAGGTCCTGTTCATGCCTAATTATAGGAACTCCAGTTTCCTTTTATACACTTGACATAAAAACAAAGTTCTCTCCTGTAGCTTGCTAAATAGCAATAATGTGTTGTGTCACTAGGATGGTAATACTTTTGCAATTGTATTTATTAATGTGTCCATCTCAGTAGTTGTGTTTGCTCCTATGCTGCTGCTGATACCTGGGTCAGGGGTGGCTGCTTTCTCTAATGATTGTATTCATACATGTTTTCATAATCTTTTTTTTTTCATAAAGCTTTCTCAAGAGTTATGTTTTCCTCGTTTTTTTTCAGATCTGAAGGCAGTGATTCTGCTGACACAAAGGTGGCAGCTCTGAGCCCTATTCCACCAGCGTGAGTAGCCATATTCTTCTCAGAGATCGTTTCATTTCCTTGTTGTTTTGTTTGTTCCACTGATTCAATGATTTTGGTATCCCACCTGTCTTATCTTTTTGGGCTGACTTGCTGCCACCTTGAGTTCTGTGTGGCATTGTGTGTTGGAAGAATGTAGAAAAGGAAGACATGAGATTTCAGGTTTGGGGGAACTCAGCCATTCTCTCTCGGTCTTTGCAAGATGGAATCTTGATAAAGAAGGCAATAATTGAGAATATTCATGTTTAAGAGAAGGCTTGGAAACAAAAAGTTTCTTAGGCACTAAACTGCTGTTGACAGCACAGCCTGTGTGTGCATAGGCCTGGAGGCAGCTGTGGTAAGGGTGGGCAAGAGTGATGGTTGTAAATGGTCAGTGTAGTACTGAATCCTGCTCTGCTGTATCCCAGCATGCATGCTGCCCTGGGTGGGTATTAAACCCTCATAATATCTTCCTTCTCTCTCCCCAAGTACATATTGTTTCTATGTCTTCAAAATGTTTACTTGATGTTTAACTTAAATGCAGAAAGTTTATGGTTTTCCTGAACAATTGCAGGGGGCAGAGTCCTTGGAATGAAATTACTAAGTATTCATATTGCTCTCATCAGACAGAAAATCAGCCTTCTTCTTCTTTCTCAGGGCTTTCTATCCTACCCTGTGCCTTAAACATGGAAACTGTAGAAATTAGTAGTGTATCCTTGAAACGTCCTCGTTCTGAGGATGATGTGGCCAACGCAGATGAAGTTAAAAGACAGAAGATCTTGGAGAAGTCTCAGGCGGGGAACAACTCCGGGCAGAATATTGAGACTGTAACAGAACAACCTGAGGACACGAAAAATGAAATAATCCCCAATGAGGAAAGTGAGGAGCAGGAAGAAGAGGAACTAGAGGACAGTGATGAAGATGGAGATCCAGAGAGCTTTGCAGACATGATGAAGCATGGACTGACAGAAAGCGATGTTGGCATAACTAAATTTGTTAGCTCTCATAAAGGGTTTTCTGGAATCTTAAAAGAGAGGTAACTCTTTGTCTTGTTACATATGTTAATTCCTTGTGTAACACAGCTGTAGTTCCCCATTTTCCTTTTCAGATTCGCAGATTGCAATTGGATTACATGTAGCCCCTAGAGAGGTTCGTTACTTCTTTTACTGCTGAGAGTGAAAGAAAGGTTTAATTTGGGACTTTTCTAGGTCGTGGGTTGTTCAGGGTTTTTTTTGTTTTGCTTTTTAATTCATATTCCTGTCAACTGGAGCTCTGAAGAAGGAGGCTGTGTATGAGTAGAGATACATGATTACACTGACCTTTGCTGTTTCCTTTGCTCTCTGGCAGCAGCACACATAAAACCATATGCAGTACACCCACCTTTTGTACCTCTCCTCAGTGCTGGCACAAGATGCACTGAAAAATGGCATCAAAACCATCCTTCTTTGGTTCTTTGCTTTGTTCTGACTTTTTTGTCGTAATGTCTGTAAACAAGTATAGTTAGGCTTTAAATTATTGTCTGTTCAGGTAATGTCATTTACATAGAAGGGAGTTTTAAAATTCAGGATGTGGAATTTATTATATATATACATTATATATTTAATAAGATGTTTGGGGTTTAGTAGCTTTTTAAAGTGAAACTTATAGGTTTTTAAAATTAAAGAATATCTTTGAATAAAACAAAATGCAAATACAAAAGCTCACTGGAGTGAGAATCACTGTTTCCCTGACTTAGTAAAGCAGTTAAGGTTTGTTTACACACCGAAAAGTCCCTGTTTTTAAGTACTGGCTTCATATATAGATAATTTTACATAATAAAATCATACGTGCATATTATGTATGTATTTAATCTTTATGTGCAGCATTAAGCAGCTAGTGGAATCATTCTCTGGGAAACATAGTCTGTGCTGAACCTTCTTCTGGGAAATCTGCCAATTTTGGTTGGCCAAAGGTAGCAGTGTGGTAGAAAACTCATGGGATTGTGGGGGTTTTTTGGATCCTAGTTTTTAACACCTATTATTAATTCATTCTTGGCATTTTTACAGTACTGTCGCTAGCATGTCTAGACAGCTACAGACAATACAAGAGAGGACACATAACACTGCTCAGGAGGGAATGCTACAAATATGATGTAGCACAGAGGGGTGGCAAAAGGGGTTTTGGGGGAGGTACAGTAGAAAGCTTCCCATGGTGAAGTTTTATTCATCTTTCAACAGTGATAGAATAGGAATTGTTGGGGTTTTTTTTTTCCCCACTTTGCTAGCAAATGCGACTTAAAATCATTTAACAGTTGCAAAAAAACCAACTGTCCTCTGTTACAGCTGGGCTGTTTTTACTGTTAGACATGAGTGACTGGATTGAAAATGTCAGAGTAAAATTCTTTCTTGCTGTCACAGAGTATGCAGAGTAACTTTATTTGAACGATATTCTCTATAACTGAATATATAAACAAAGCTGAATTTGTCATGCCTTCTGTAGAGTGGCTGAAATGCACTTTATTTTGCAGGTTGTTTGAAGTGACAGAGTTAATGCAGTAGTTAACGCATTGCACACTGTGGCAATTCAGTAGAGTCTTAATTGCCAGTAATGACTGGGATTTGAGGATAAGCATTACTGATCTCTTCAAGCTAGTGAGAAAATGACTCAGAATAACTACAGCAGGTGTTTGGTGATCTGCAAAGAAGTCTGCTGTGCTTAGATATGTGTTCTTGTGGTATCCTTCTGGGGGGTGGGAATAGGTACAGCTTTCTCATGGTAAAGTTTGTTTTATGTGAATTCAGAATTCGTCAGTGAATTCTGCTAACAAATAGCCTTTTAGGAAAGGACTTTATGTGATGGGGGATTTTTATTACAAATGTAATACATGTTTCTTTCTATCAGATACTCAGACTTTGTTGTCCACGAAATAGGCAAAGATGGACATGTGAGCCATTTAGATGACTTTTCTGTTCCACTGGATGATGAGGTAAATTTTGAGGTAAAGATTTGGTAATGGCTATACTTCTTAATGCTCCTTAAGCAACATTAAAAGACTGTAAGTTGCTCCATGAGGTTTATTGGATGTTTGTTTGTTCTTCCCAATATATTTTAGGACCCATCGGAAGAAACATTCACGGTTTTGTCAGACGAAGACAAGCAGCGTTTAGAGGAGCTCCAGCTTTTTAAGAATAAGGAAACTAGTGTTGCCATAGAGGTAAAATTAGTAAATGATACGAAGTTTGGGGTGGGGGCAAAGGGAGGATGAGGGAAGGAAGGAGTGAGTGGAAAGTACGTGCTTGCTAATGCACGTAGGGTGTAAGAGCAGTTTGAACGTGATGTGACAGATAACACCAAACTGTGTCCAGTTTAGGGGTTAATTCTGTAAAGTCTTAGAGTTGTACTCAAATTCATGCATGTGTGAGTTGTCATTTTGATTTTGGTGAGACTGTACAGAGGAACTTAAATATAAGTTTTAATTCCTGTGGTGTTAAAATTACCTTGCAGTATTTTGGTTTCCTGTCTAGTATTGTTTTAAAGAATAAGAAGGTTTACATAAAACATCTATCCTGATGAAGCACTACTTTCAAGGTCAGTGTTTAGTGGTTTAATAGAAAAGAAGATAAATATGGTCTTCTGTAACAAGGAAGTTAAGAAAGTACAAAGTGAAATTAAAACCTCGATACTTTTAAACATTCAAATATTCCACATATTCAAAGAATAACTGTTGAGCTAAATTTGGAACACAGAGGTGAGTAGGATTAAATCTGGTAGTTTCAATTAAGCATTCACACAATAAATAATCTTACCTAGCTAATTTTTTTTTCCTTAAGGCACCCTCCCCTTTAGTATTCATTTATTTGGTTTCTGCATGTATGTGTATTAACACAGGTAATTGAAGACACCAAAGAAAAAAGAACTGTCATCCATCAGGCTGTGAAGTCCTTGTTTCCAGGACTGGAGACTAAAACAGAAGATCGAGATGGAAAGAAATACATTATTGCTTACCATGCTGCTGGGAAAAAAGCATTGGCAAGTGAGTTTCAGTATCACAGCAGATGGGTAAAGTAAATGCTAAAATTATCCCCAAAGTAAGAATTGTTAGTAAGTACTTCAAGTGAGTGTGCTTCCTAATGTAGACTGGCTTCACTTTTTCCTTGTTGCAGCTGATGCATCTAAAATGATTCAGACCACAAGAAATGTTTTAAATTTAAATTTCTACATGTTTTTCTTTCTGAATAATATATCCAGTACAACCATATTAGAAGAGAGAACGTTATCTTCTACTTCAGTGGGAACAGGCAGAACAGAGGCTTTATTTTCAGTATTTTTTGAATTTAAGTTTCTTGGTCTTAACTGTGTGTGTAAGTGTGCATTGTGGAAGTAAGAGGTTGTAGTTGGAACGTATACATTACATTGATAGTTGGTGTAATGTTGATTGTCTTCAATATTCATGACAAAATTCTCAATGACGTGAATAGAGATAAGCATCTATTTGTTTTCTTAGACTTATAGTTTCATATAAACATAGTTTATTTGCCATGATCATTACTGCTGCCTCCAAGGCTAATTATATTTGCAGAAAATTACCTTTATTCATTATAGATCACAGTTACTCTTTTGGAATAGTCAAAGTAATGAAGGATTTTCAAAATGAAGTGTTATCCACTTTAATCTTGCAAAATACAGTTTTGGGTACTGGGAATAAATTAATGTGTTCCACAACTTTTAATGTTACTAAAAATTTGTTGCTACTGTAAGTTTAGAGGACCATCTACATGCAGAATGGTGCACATTTAACAAAACGTACTAAGGTTTGATTTAAATTGGTTGCATTCCTCTGTCATTTCGACCTACTACAAGTGATGTAAACCTAACCCTTTAATTTTAAAGACGAAGGAGATAGAGGAAGGATCAGGAAATAGAGTAATTTAAAATGGGAAATAAAATAATTTACCCTTTAATTTAGTTGTTTGTTTAAGGCTTATTGTAAGCAAATATGGGAATGTTGTATTTTTATTGGTCCAATTATAATGTGTTTGTGTCTTATTTAATCATGTTTAGAAAGTGTGTATGTTTGCATGCTTTATGCATGGAGTATGTATACTTACCAGCACAAAATTCTCCTCAGCCAGTTTTGTTCTCTGTTGGTTTGTAATGGTGTTTCCTCCACCTTTTCCTTCTGCTGCTTCTATTCTCTGACCATTGTTAGTCAAGTGGATGTTGTTAAGCTGATTTAAGGGATACTATTAAAAGAATTTCAGTATTTGAAATATGCTGAAAAGAATTTAGTGATGTGTCTCTAGGATTAAAACATTATGTGGAGCACCGTCTTGTGATGCAGAGAAGCATCATCTATTTAAACTTAGATTCCCCAGCTTTGATGCTGCAGGCACCTGTGCATGTTGGTGGAGATGTGTCAGTTTCTGTGAGTGTATGCAAATGCTTATGGATGTAAGATTGAAGTTCTTTTTTTCTTTCTTGTTTATATAGCCACAAACATATCTTAGTCCTGATATATATTTATCTTTCTTGTTTATATAACCACAAACATATCTTAGTCCTGAATGGGCTCCCCAGGCAAGAAACATTTCAGAAGTGTAGAATATTGGATTATTAGCTGAGATACTTGATTACTTTTGTTGATAACATAAAACATTACCAAACATACTTCATAAAATTTAAAATCAGAAGCTGCTTTTTGTCTCTAGTCAGTTTACCCCCCAAATACTTAAAATACTGTCTTACTAAATTTTCAGTAAACTGTTATTTCATCATTGTCCACAAATTAAGTTTGTTGCATCTCCGATTGAAGCTTTCCGTATGTTCACTGTTTGCCTCTGCACGATTCCATTCCATGACTGTCTAAATTGCTGTCATCCACCACCTAGCTGTTGGATGCTCCCTGAAGCATAAACAATCCCATAACCATAAACCTGCATGTTCACCTCTAAAAACCCTTCGACAGTCTAAAAATTAAATGCTACTCTTTTGTACTCTTTATGCTCTGCATTGGGACAGAGGTCAGAACTGCAACAGGTAAGAGATGTTGACATTTCATACTAACAAAAATGAAATGCCAACCATTATGACCTCCTAAGTAGCAACAGGACTGGCCAAACTAGTAACAATTTCTTAAAAATCTCTACAGATACATATTGCTTAAAAAGCCCTGAAAGAGCCAAGAATTAGGCTTGTTCTACCTCTTTTGTGCAGTGCAGTATAGGCAGTATTCATTTGGTGCAGAGAAAGTCTGCTAGTAATACGTGATGTGAATTATCAATTTTGACAGTACATGTTGACAACTACGGTAAATTTTCCATGGATTTCAGTTAGCCAAGCCTTTGCCCTTTAGCCTGTATTTCAGATAAACTATCTGTCTTTATACAACTTTAAAAGCATGTATCACGCATCCTGCTATTAAAACAGAGCTTCCACCCCTCGAGTTTCAGCAAAAGGTTTGGAAAAAGGGCTTGGAAATACAATGTTCTTGTCAAAAATGTAACACGACTCTGAAACACAGCAACAAGGACTGCAAGTTGTCCCACTGCTCCATCTACCCAGTTGAATGCTTTGAAGTATTGGGTGAGGCATGGTTGAGTATCAGGACTGTGGCTGCAGCCTCCACTGGATAGGCTCATGGCAGTGATGCCCAAGGCATGAGGAGCCCGTTGGTCTGTATAGTACCTACAGAATCCTTTTAGTGTAGATCACATTAGGGCTCACTTCTACAAGTGTGTTGAAATGACCATGTGCAAGATGTATTGGTTAAATATAAAGAACGGTTCCAGCTGGAGAAGGTTCTCCTTGTGAATTGAGTTCTGTCTTACTCTCTTCCCTTATAATTGCCGAGATCTCCGTGGAGAGCCTTGCTCTTGCAGCTGAATGCAAAGTTTCACTGACTGAGTTTAAGAGCAGTGGTGGCTCAGAAGGGGAGACCAGCAGAAGCATGAGGTCTCCAGTTCAGGTCCTATGAAACTGTGCGGGAGGGGGGCTGTGCTTAGAAACTGGTGGTACAAGGCAAGTGGTACAATAATTCTAAGGGACTAAAACCTCTACATGTAGTGTTTTATGCTGTAGCACCCAAAATTATCTTTGGAGAAGTGTGTGCAGGAATGGCAGCTTCACAAAAACAAGCAAGAATGAAACATACTTACTATCTGTGTGGGATATCTGGACTTTATAAAACTAATGTGAAAAAAAGAGCAGTATTTCCCAAGAACTTCCTTCCTGCATTGGTGTTTGTATATTGAAATGAGGCTGGCTTTTTCAGTTAGCTTTTGCTGTTACAAGAGATGCTTATGCCCTTTTTTTACAAAACCAGGAATGTCTGCTTAGTGGCTAGCAAGAGATAAGGGACTTCTTATTTAAAACAAAACAAATTCTTAGTTTTGTTCTTAAAAACCAAGGAATTGATAAACCTCAGAATTGAAGGAACTTCACAACTGGTTGCTAAACCTGTATAGAATCAGTCCCTCTTCCCAATAGTATCATTAACAGTGGATTATTGGAAAAGTCAAGTTTTACCTCTGGTGGTTTTTATTTGCAAAAAAAGCTTGACAAATCATTGACAGCCTTCTTCCTTCTCCAGAGAATGTCAAAGAGTAGCACAGAATTGTACATCAGTTGTTAGTCTGTGGGATTTGAAGTTCTTTCAACCTCTGGCCTTCTCTAGGCATGGCACAATACCTGCCATGGGTTGTATGTTAATGTCTCTATTGTACCAGATTTCTCACTCCCATTGGATTTAAAAAAAAAATCATATTAAAGCAATCTTTTTGAGTATGACTTTTTAGTTTTGTAGTGATACGATTCATTCTTTTGCATGACACACAGATAAAATCCTGCAGAAATAAAGAATATGTCTGTATTATCAATAATAATGGTAGTCTTCCCACAAACAAGGCTCTAGTGGTCCTCAACTATTAATTATAGAAGGAGTTAGAAGAAATGTGGTGTAGCTTCTATTGCTGAAAGTCAGTATACTGTTTTTGAGAAATTTAATCAGGTGATACAACAATTAAATGACTAGGGTATATTTTCAGATAATCTCATGACAAAGGAACTGTCAGTATCTCAGGATTTTCTAGGTGACAGAACTGATTAAAGAGAAGTTTACAGTCCACTGGAAGGGGAGGTCTTTTTCAATGTGCTTTACAGCTTTTGCTGTCAGTAATTAACTCTTTCCTTTTAATTTCTTTAAAGCAGATGGAAATAAGCAGAAATTGAATATTTCATATTTAAAATAAATGTAGCTGCAATGGCAAATGTATTACATTTTTTTTAAAGTGACACTTTAACCTTTTTGCTTTTAAAGATCCAAGAAAACACTCTTGGCCAAAATCTAGGGGAAGCTACTGCCATTTTGTACTGTACAAGGAGAATAAGGACACTATGGATGCCATTAATGTCCTGTCCAAATTTCTAAGGTAAGGCTGTTTTTTCTGCCATCCTGGCTGGCATGCAGCCCTCCCCCTCCATGTTTCTTGTTGCTGTAAATGTTATGCTTCAAAATTATGTAAGAGCAACACAAGTGATTGCTATTCTCTAATTTGTAAACAGTTTAAAATGGAAAGTTATTTTAGAACATCAAATTTAAAACTTAGAAGTTTTGTGAGGAGGTGAGAATGGAACAAAATGAGCCTAAGAAATTTAGAAGACTACTGCTTCAATAGAAGAAGTCCACAATTGACATTGGCTGATCCGAGAAAGGCTTGGCAGCTCAAAGCCTCAATGTGCATAATCTGAATTAAAAGCCATTTTTTCCCCAGTGTGTGAATATATGCAAGTATGTTACGAATCTGTCAGATACTGTTGTGATAATATGCTGGTCAGTTCTAAAGCAGTAACAGTTGATAAACTGTCGTTCCGTGTATTAATTTCTCCATGGCAACACAGGCTTAGTTCCTTTCACCCCATCAAGTGCAGAAACAAAAAGATTTGCCAAGGCGTGACACGAACACAGTGAATTGCAGAGGAAGAGCAGTTTTAAAATTGGGTCATTTCAGTGATCTACTCATAGGGAAACTTCCCCACTTCTCCCATCCTTTTTCCCTTTGCCCTTCTTGTCCAAAAAAATATATTTGTAATCGAGACTGTAACCAGTGAACTATTTAGTATTGGTAATGAGAACAGATTGGCAAGAGCATAGGTGGAAAACTGTGTGTAATGGCAATCCTGCTGCCCCCTGGTGCCCTTAACTGCAATAACTGGAAGTACTCCCCTGTCTAACTCAGGCTGCAAAGTGTAAAGGAAAGGAAATTTTCCTCTCAAGGAAAGGAGTGGATGAAATTTTAAATTGATTTCTCATACTCTCTCATAACATGCACGCATGGTATTCAGACAGACACGTTTGAAGTTAAGAAGTGGATGTGAATTTTTTTAGTGAAGTTGGTGGTGGCTGTGCATTTTTACATTGAGTGAATGTATATAAAGAAGTACTTCAAAGCTCATATTTTGAAAGCACTGTTGTGTTAAAAGTGAACTGTCTACATATAATTAAGACAGAAGTTTCCTTGTATTTTATGTACTCATGGATGAGATTAGAAAATGTCACACACATGTCAAATTGTAACCCAGTTCTGAGGAATGGAGGTATATTTTTCTATTTTTAATTTATAAGATTAATAATTCTAGGTAATTATGCTGAAAATTGTTTGATCTGTTGCTATTTTAATATACATAATATGTGTTGCTGTTGCTTTTAAGAGTGAAGCCAAACATATTTTCCTACATGGGAACTAAAGATAAAAGGGCTATAACAGTTCAAGAGATCGCTGTTCTCAGGTGAGTAAAAGTACAATTTGTATTTGCACTTCTGCTGTGGTAGCTTGGATATCTCACTTAATACCTAAAAGACTCAGTGACACCAATGGCACGTTCAGATCCTGACCTTGTAAAGCACAGGTGTTAATGAAGCTGCCACAATTATTCTGTGGTGATTGCCGATATTTTCAGTGAGTGGTGCTCTGAGTCATAGGCTGGTTACGTGTACTTGGCTGCGGCAGCGGGACAGATTGCCTACGTGCTCTTAGGCTGCTTGGATCTCATGCAACAGCAGAAAAACAGAATGACATGGTGAAAATTATGTCCCACTTCCTTCCTGGCTTTTGTTTCCCCCTTTCTACAGCTAGAATCCTATTTTCTTTCTCACTGAACTCTCTGAACAGCGCCAGAGAAGGCTGACACTGCCCTTGCTCATCTGTGAGTAGCCAGAAGGGGAAAAAAAATGATGAGGAATTCTTCCTGCCTTAACCTGCTCTCTTAAGTCACCTTCTAAGAGAAAATAAAATTAACTTTGTCATATTCTAAGACAATTATATGGTTTCTGGGCACTTGAATGTTAGTTCCATAACTAAAAATGACAGATGTCTCCCAGTCATGTATTACAGTGTCATTTTAGGTGGCTGGAATATCCTGTCTGCACTTCTTTTTACAACTTTTTGAAAACCACACTCCTTGAATGAGGAATTCACAGTTTGAAAGCCAGAAGTTTGATCAAATCCTTGTTAAAAGGGGGGCATCCACTACTGAATTGTTCATATATTTCCTCCCAGTGTTCTGTGTGTGCATGTGTTAGCACATATAAAAGGAAATACTGATTGGTGATTTCTAAGAAGCCCCAGGTTCTTGTTGCTGCAAAGTAGCTTTGCGAAGTGGTGACAATTAACCAAATGTGTGGTGTAACCATCTCAGGTGCTGTTCCTTTTACTTTTTAACATCATCACATTCAATCTTGTGTCCAAGAGCTCCAGAGTGTGTTAAGTGTTGATTGTGTAGCGTCTGCTCAGTGGTGCCATAGCACCCGACTCTCCTGCACAAGAGAGGGGACACTGCCAGTTGCCAACCTGCTCTGAGCTGAGAATGCTGGCCATGTGGTTCATAAACTTCACTATCCTGCTAAAATTTTAGCAGAAGTGTCCAAGAGCAGCTTGGTGATGCCAAGAACAGGATATGCTTCCACAAATACTAGTAACAAAAATGGCAGGTATCAGTGACAGATTGGATTCCATGTTCCTTCATCTGCACTAAGCATACACAGTAGCTAATTTTACTTAACTCTGTGTCTATGACTGTGCTAACTGGGGTGTATTCATGAAGTAGTTACCCAAATAACGCAGAGTTCAGCTTGTGGGGTACAGTATGCATCAATATTGCAACATACTTTATTTGGAGTGCATGTTTTAACATAGATGTGAAAAGACAGTGCTAACAGTCTATCACAGTATACATTTTCTTTTGTATGAGTACCCTCAAGAGTTAGGTGCTATTTCCTTTTAGCTGTTTCATTAAAATACTTTGAAAAGACAACAGTAGAAAATTGGGGAAACTGGACTTACTGGTTTTTGTTTTGTAATGCCAGCATTTCTATATTTATCTGCTTTTCTAAGCATAAGTTGGTCACTGTTGTCTGTTTCTTTTTAGAATCACTGCACAAAGACTTGCTCATTTAAATAAATGTTTGATGAACTTCAAATTAGGAAATTTCAGTTACAAGAACCATCCTCTGAAATTGGGAGAGCTTCAAGGGAACCATTTCACTGTTGTTCTCAGGTAGTGTGTTAGTATGTATTCTGATGGTTCTGTTACAATTTTTTTTCTTTAAATAGGTAAGCAATATCAGTGCAACTTGTGTTACGAAAAAAGTCCTGTTGGCAGGAGACTGTTGAATTTGATGCATGCTATATAATATTGATGTTGAGCTTTAATATAATGGGCATCACAAAATAGCATAAACCCTTAATCTGTCTATTACCATTTTTTTTTAATGCTAGAAACATAACAGGAACTGATGACCAGATAGAGCAAGCAATGCATTCACTCAGGGAAATTGGATTCATTAATTACTATGGAATGCAAAGATTTGGAACCACAGCTGTTCCTACTTATCAAATTGGCAGGTATGTGTTGCTTTCATCCTCCCCCACCCCTTAAAAAAAAATTATTCTTATCACCATGTAACTTAATGTATTTTTGGGAACATTTTTCTAGCATATTGCATGTACCAGTTTTAATTTTAGATTCAAGAAAGAAGGATCTTGTTTCTGAACTTGCTTCAGCAGTTATCTTGCATAATAGCACTACTTTTAATATTGTCTAAGCCTAAACACTAATACTTATTTTTTTGGTAAGTTGGCTAAAATGTGTTTAGAATGTATTCCCTTTAAAATCTATTTAGTCAGTTCTTAATACACTTTCCTGTTTGAATCCTAGAGCTATTCTACAGAACAACTGGAATGAAGTAATGGATTTGATATTAAAGCCAAGACCAGGAGGTGAGAACTGAAAAACGATACATCACGTGTTTCTGCCTCTTCTCCAAGAAGTGTATGTTTAGGAAAAACCTTGAGCCATTTTAGCAATGGAGAAGCAATCTTCAGACTCTTCCTTTTTGCCTTGCTTTCCTTGCTGTGCAATTTCTTGCAGTGGGGCTGAAAAGGGACCTTAATACTTAGTGTCTGCTCAAGCTCCATCTGAAGCCTTCCAGCCTCAAGTGTTCTGTGAATCTGTTCATCTCTAATTACCATGACTGAAACTTTAATTTTTCAACTGTTTTAACAAAAGGTGAGATGGATGCTTTTTTTGGTGTATAGTTAATATATTTTTATTTTACATCCTTGTTCTAGCTGAAAAGGGATACTTAGTCAAATGCAGAGAAGAATGGGCAAAGACTAAAGATCCAGCAGCAGCTCTCAAGAAACTACCTGTAAAAAGGTGCGTGGAAGGACAGCTTCTACGTGGACTCTTAAAGTTTGGAATGAAGAACATAATCTCTGCATTTGGCATAGTGAGTGTAAAAGTGCTGGGCGGTATTTACTTGAATAAAGATTCTTTTGATGATATAAGGATGAATTTGAAGTAGACTCATAGATGCTTGATGAGTAGAAGGTTGAGTTTTAAAATCTTGACATTTATCCTGCCTTTTTGCTGGTAGTACTGCTGCATAGTAACTGATGACTTCTCTAATTAATGTGTGCATAATGAGCTTTCCAATTTATACAACAATCTCCCTGGTATGTGGGCAGCAATACAGTTATACTTAGTAGCTATGTATAATACGGATCTGAGAATTGTGCAAATGTTCAGTTTCAGTGTTTTCCTGTTGCTTTAACAGTATAAATCAAACTGATGCTGGACTAATGAATCAGCCTGGTATAGAGGTGATGGATTCACTTGTCATTTTCAAGTGCTGTAATCAAGATCAAGTCTTTGGAGAAAATACCTCATCACCAGTAAACTACTGGGCCCATTGTAGGAGCTGGGGGATAATTTCTTGTTTACGAAGAAGATAATTAGAATAACACTGTGCTTTCACAGCTGCAAAGTTTACTTAAGATTTCAGGAGGCTGAGTATGAATTCAGTATTTTATAATAGACCCACGTGTTTGAGCTGTACAATTAAAAAAAATGGGGGTTTTTTTGTGAGTTTAAGCACAGTTCTTCTTTTGTGCTGATTTCACATGTATAAAAGCATTATTTCTTCATATATCCTTTTCCCAAACAATGAACAAAAATCAAATCTGTATACCAAGAAATTGTGTAAGTCTTGTTGCCAGATAAGGTAGCATTTCAAATTTACGCCTTTTTGGTTATGATTGTGAGAAAAACCAAAAAAATGTCTTTCTAGTGTTTAATTTTTTTTCTTTACCTCTAGATACCAAGAAATAATCGTTTAATGTATATTCATAGCTACCAGAGTTATGTGTGGAATAATATGGTGAGCAAGAGAATAGAAGAATATGGACTTAGAGCTGTACCAGGAGATCTCATACTTAAAGGAGGTAAAGTCAGACAAAGCCAGTGACGCTATGTAGTTCAGATTCCTAAGAAAACAAGGCATGTAGCTGTTTGTCTGATAGTGCTTACATAGTTTCTTTTCTCTTGCCCATTTTGTCCCATTGATATCTGAATCCATTGGTCTGTTTTAGACAAATTGTGCAAGGAATTGGAAGTTAGGTATTACACTTCCATGAGCTGTTTGTCTGTTTTTTCAAATAACTGGGTAGAGAAGAGAGACTATGGAGGACTGATTGTTCTCAAAATGACCTCAAACCTAGTTGAGCTATGAAGAACTGTGGAAGGCTGTTATGAAGTTTTAACCAAAGAAGATTTTGATTGCATCTTGTAAAGCAGAAGCTCCACTCAGTTAAAAGTTTCTGTGCTTGGATTTGCTCTGGCATTTCCTACAGTATTTCTCCTTTATGTATGCCTGATGCATGTAAGGGGGCTGTTCCTCTAGCAGTCCTTGCTTCATGTAGCTTTAAGTCACTGGAAGCCAGGCTGTGATTCTGCCAGTAACTGTGACAGCCTTGGAGGCTGTTACTTCTTTTCTTGGAAATGTTTTCTATTAAGTGGAGATAAAACATGGTAGTTATCCCTCTCAGAGTAAGCTTATTTCAATCAAAGGCTTAGTTTTAAATTTAGCTGAAGTTAGCTATTACAGACATCCATACTGGTAACTTCATTGTTCTGTCCTGACTGTAGCCACAGCTGTTCACATTGAAGAAGGAGATGTTGATAACTACACTATCCATGATGTTGTGATGCCGTTGCCTGGATTTGATGTTACTTATCCAAAGCATAAAAGTAAGTCTGACTCTTAACTGATATATTTACTCTGAAAATGTAAGCTTTAAGATTGTTCTTAAAAGGAAGATTGGATCTACTCAACCTTGGTGACTTTTAAAGCAATACATTACTTCAGGTCTCTGATACATTAATGTCAGCCTTTTGTTGCTGCCAGGGCGCTCTGTTCAGTCTCCTTCCCACTGGGAATCCCAGATGACTGTCAGCAGAGCAGAGTTTCTCACTAGCCTGTACCACTGCAAGGAGTTAATCAGGTACAGGATTTTGTCCTTGATGAATTTCATGAGGTTCCTCTTGGCCCATTCCTGTAGTGCACCTCGGTCCCTCTGAATGGCAGTCCTGTCCTTGCATGTATTGAATGCCACCCCAGCTTGGTTTAGCCCACAGATTGGTTGGGGTAAATTCCGGCTCTTCTCCACTATTTCACAGGACACATCCCAGTTCCTTGAGGAGCTCTGCTTCTAGGTGGAGCTCAAACCAGTAGTGACTATACTTTGAGATGATGAGCCAGACAGCTGTTACCCACTTATCAGTCCACCCACTGTAATGTTCTAACCTTGGACACAAAGATGCTGTGGGAATATGTTGACAGCCTTGCTAAAGGCAAGGCAGGCAACAGTCCCTGCTCTCCCCTCATCCACAGGTGTACTAATTTCATCATAGAACACAGTAAGGTTGGTGGGTTTTTTCTCTTCCTTTTTCTCCCCCTTATTAAAACCCCAGTCATTGTGTGCCCAAGGGATTAGCTCCATTATTTTTCCCAGGGACCAGAATGAGCCTGAATGGTCTGTAATTCCGTAATTATCTTTCCTGGTCTTCCTGAAGTTGGGTGCAACACTTGGTTTTCTTCAGTTGTCTGGGCATCCCTAGGTCTGCACAATCTTTCAGAGATGATCGAGAAAAAACTTCACCATGATGTGAGCCAGCTCTCTCAGCCTGTATCTTCTCCCACTACTGGTAGTCCTTCTCTTTCTTGAACCTTGCCTCTAAGAAGAGAGGCCTGGGGCACCTGGCTGGTCAAGGCTGAAGCAAAAGAGGCACTGAGACCGTCAGCCTTATGTCTGTCACTAGACCAGCTGCCCCGTTTAGAACCAGGCCAGCATTTCCCTTGTATTCTTTCATTCCTTATGTTGCAGCTTAACTCTTGTTGGTCTTGATGTCTGTTGCTGCTTTCAACTGTAGCTGATCTTTGGCTTTCCTAACAGCATCTCTGTGTGCCTGGACAATGCTGGTATAGTCCCTCTTTATAGCTGGCCCTAGCTTTTACCTTCTCTGTGTCCTTATATATGAGGTTAGTCATGAGTTCCCTGCACGTTTTCCTCAATATTTGATTGAACTGTTCTTGTACTTGGTTGTCAAATTGTCAACTCATTTCTCTCTGCTGCCTTTCAATGAGAGAGTAATGGGTAATCTAGCCCTTTATTTTAATTCTTTTTTCTATATACCTGAGATTAGTCCTGTGAAGTCTAGAAAATTGGAAAGCATATATGAGATGGCAATTAAATGTCAATAAAGCCATTGTCAAAGTATATTGTAAATTTTGTTTTCAGCCGAAATTTGATTTGATGCTTTGTTACTGCCTCTACTAATCAGGGTGTAGAAGCAAACAGGTAATAAGATTTGTAGTAATTTTAAACTTCTGTGTGGCATTTATCCCATATATGCTGTAAACGACTAAATGTAAGGGAAGGGAACAATTCATGAAAACAGGGTGTTTAAATTGGCCACACTACATTCTCTCCTATTAAATATTTTCCTCTCTTGCAGTTGGTGAGGCCTACAAGGAGATGCTGATAGCTGACAATCTTGATATCAACAACATGAGGCATAAAATCAGAGATTACTCACTTTCTGGAGCATACAGAAAGATTATCATTCGGCCTCAGAATGTCAATTGGTGAGTGGGAGCATAAAGGAAGTTGCACTTGAATTGACAGCATAGAGTTTATTTAAGTACAGAATTAAATGAGACTGATCCATGGGACATCCACACAGACTGAAACATAAGTAGAAAGGAATCTCTCTGCACTTCTCTCATGTTTTTAATGCACTTGAAGTGGAGCTATACCCTTATTTCTTCCTTGGTTCTCTGGTTCTGTGGTGGAGGAGTATCAAGACATCTATCTAGTTGTTCACTCCTTACAAGGGCTTGCCTGAACACTTCATAGGTAATTACTTATGTTGAAACAATGATAGATAATATTCAAAACAGGGGATTTTTGTAGTCTTTCTGTGATAAAGTTGGTCTCATATTACCTGTCAGTCAGAAAAATTTGTATCACTTAATCCTACTAAATCACTGTTGTTAGAGATACGACCTAGTTTTCACATGGTAACTGAATAAATACCTTTTATATGGGGAACTGTTCAGATGTCCAGAAAGATATGATCACTGATGCATAGAATAAAATATAGAGGGTTTAGGAGGGAGCCCGAAAATACAAATATTTATACACTTGAAACATCAGCACTAACTAATGTTAACCTTATTTACTTCCCATTTAGTTTTTCAGCCTCACGGTTACAAATTTAATTTCTGTTAAATGAATGGCAGAAACTGTAGAATGTGTTTAAACCCTTTCAAAGTTTAGATGACTGTATTGAAAGGCTTTGCTCCTGCTAGGTACACTTGAAGTTGACACCATTCTTCCCTTAAGTTCATGAACTATACTTCTTGTATAGTTGGAAATTCTGACAGTCCACAAGGGCAAACCAGATGAGTTATGCAAAGAAACTTCTCACTAACTTACAATTGTTTTTTAATAATCTTCATAACGCCAAGGCAAGCCTTCTACATAAAGCTGTACCTGTTATTTTACCATAAATGCCACATAATTTCTTAATTACAAAAACAGTTCCATTTCAGTTGTAAATGCCAAATTGGAATAATAATAATAAATAATATTAAAATAAATACACATTTATACGAAATGTTAATCTAAATAACTTTAAATATAATAATAAATTTTATGTATATTATAAAGGGAAGTTGTTGCATACGATGATCCTAAAATCCCATTATTTACTACGGATTTGGATAAACTGGAAGGAAAACCATTACCAGTTCTCCCTACAGGTAAGTTGATTTTTCTGCTGGTTTGCTAAATGGAAGTTTGATCTGGCTGTTGCTTTCCACTGCTACATACTGAAAGCTCCTTTAAGGAAGAACATTCATTTAACTATAGGCTGTTAAGCAATTGTAACGACGACCTCCAAAACCAGGTATATAAATAAGGACCCTTATTTCTCAAGGGTGCAAGCCATTCCTGCAGCATCTGTATTGACTGTTATATTTTCCTACAGGCATCTGTAAAATCAAGAAAATGCCTAGCAGTAAATGTCTGCAACTACCAAGGGTGGAATTAAGTCACAAATTGTCTATATATTGAACTTGTATTATTGGTGCTAAAGACAGGAGATGACTCAAATACTTAACTCTGGTCACAAGGTGTTTTGACACTGCTTTCCAGAAAAGTGAAGACAGGCTAGGAATTCAATCTGAAAGAACAAATGTTTGCTTTTAAAAGAAGAAAACTCTCAAACCACCACTTTGTGCTGTGAGAAAATGTTAAAAAGTTGTTTCATGATATTTTTCACTGTGGATTATAAATGGGAGTGTGATGGTGGTGGTTGTTTTGCTTTATGGGCTGGGGAAGTTGGTTGTGGAAGCTGTTAGTACAGTTTAGATGGCATCCAGAATAAGCATATATATGCCCTTAACCACTTGTTCTTGCTTTTTGTCTCTTACACCTTCTCACAGATGGTAAATTCAGGGCACTAAAGATGGAGTTCTCCCTTCCCCCATCCACTTACGCGACGATGGCGATTCGAGAAGTTTTGAAAATGGACACAAGCATAAAAAACCAGACACAACTGAATACAACCTGGTTGCGCTGAATGAACTGCAAAATTACTTAATTTTAAAAAGTTTTTCGTATTATTTACATGTTCTGTACAAATCTTTAAAGAGTCACAGTAAGAGATTTGTATTTTTTAAAGTTTTTTTTAGTGCTAGCATTTAACTTCAGTAGTCCTTTGCAAGATGGTGGCTGTAATATAATATAGATATTAGTGACTGGTGCTTTTTACTGAATGAGTAAGTTGCTTGAGCTGTAACATGGGTGCATCTTTAGACTTGAGCTTATAATGACATCAGACCTGGAAGAATGTTTAGCTTGCTGTCTTTGGACAAGCACTGAATGTTTTCACGAGTTCAACACACCTTGAAGTCTTTTCAAATACGAGGAGTTACACGGAGAAAGATGTATTACAACGCAGTCAAGATACTGATGAACATACATATTGTGGGGTTTTGCTGGTAGCATTTCCACTGATGCGGTAGCAGATTCTGTTAGCAAGGCTTTTGTGTGCTGTAAAGCTGTACAGCTCTTTTAAATAGTTCGACTTTTCATTGAGAAAATACTTGTATTTTCCAGCTAGTACCTGTACCAAAGAACAGGTACTAAAAATAAATTAACCTGAAACTCTGAGCGTGTGTCAGTAGGTGCTTCCTTTGCGCCTGTCCACTGCTGGGGGCGGGAAATGATCCGGGCTTCCGGCCGGGAAAAAAAAATACTGTGGAGCTGTTCTAAAAAGACCTGGCATTTTCAGACAAATCCAAAGCCTGTGTTGCTTAAGTCCTGTCGCCGGCCACGGCGGCTGCGTGCGGAGGGGGCGGGGAGGCCGTGAGGGGCCTCCGCAAGGCAGTGTCCGTCGGAGCACAAGGCGGGGACAGCCCCCGGGCCGTGTCCCTCGGAGCACGGGGCGGGGACAGCCCTGGAGCCGTGGGACGCGGCTCT
>VZRQ01009660.1:364340-497520 GCA_013397975.1 Machaerirhynchus nigripectus
TCGGCTTCGGAAGGGCTCGCCGAGCCGCCGCCGGGCTGAGGAGCTGCCTGGCCGCCCAGCCCGGGCCGTGGTCGGCGGCGCCTCGCCCGCAACCTCCCGGAGCCTTCAGCCGGCCCTTGGAAGGGTTCGGCCCTCAGGCCGAGGTGGGTGCTGAGTCGCGGGGCTGAGCAGGCAGCTGCTGGGAGGGATGTGCCCAGAGTCCTGTTCCTCTCTCCTGTAAGCCGATCCTTTCCTTTAAGTATGAAAAGAGCACCGCTTGGTTAGTTTTTTCCTGCCGTATTATGTTTACATTGCTGCAAACAGGAGTTTCACTACTCTGGTTTTTTTTGTTCGCTTCTTCCTCTGCAGCACGCTTGGCCACCTAGTTTGTTCTCCCTGGTGCTCTCTATTGCCTCTGCAACTATGGCTCAACAACTGGACCATTTTCACACTCGTGTTGTCAGTTTAATAGGGTGTTTAGCTTAATTAAAGCTTGTAGCAGATAAAGTGCAAGTGTATAGGTTTTTATTTTTAAATACTGTTTTGAAAGTGATACTAAGAAGTTGAGGATTGAACTAGCCAAACACTTGTCATTGTTGCCTTTTTTGTTTCACTGTGAACATCCTCTCAATGTCAGGTTTTCTCTGGATGCTGCCAAATGTGTGGAGCAGCAAGTGTCTTTTATGTTATACTGTGTGGGTTTTTTTAGTAAATATTTCAGTGATATATTTACTTTCCAAATCATTGTAAGGCCCACGTGGATACTTTGCTACTAACACATCAGTCATGAGCTGGTATCTCTGAAATATCCTAAACTTGTGAAAAGGTAAAGTGGAACATTATCTTCCGTTGAATTTTACAGAATTTTTTGTTGTTGTTTTTATTAAGTTTTCTGTATTATATATTATTAAGTTTTCTGTATTATATATGTAGGAATTACATTTATATTGTACTAATTTAAATGAAATTCACACTTTTGGGGAAGGAAGAAGTATCCAGATGTATTTCTCATCAGTAGTTAATATATAATAAATCACCAGTTGGATAGGTAAGCAAGGTTTTACCAGATCTCAGATAATACTTAAGCCAGCAAATAGTCTCACTTAAAGCAATATGATTAAGGAAAGTGGTGTTTAAGTCTCAGTTTAAATTGAACTTCCCAGCTTTTCGTGGAGTTTTGTTCCTCAGTAGATAATATGTGTTTGTGCTATCTTATTGTCGGCTAATTAGAAATTGTATACTCAGTATTGCAGAGAAAGAAAACATGGCAAGCATTGCTGTTAGAGAGAAAGAAGTCACAAGAGATCTAGATCACTGTGATATTCCATACTATGTTTCTGAATTTCTGGAAAGAGAACTTGGAAATGACTATGATTCCCTGGGGAAGCTAGACAGCCTGATTGAAAAGCTGTCTGAAAACAAAAAGCAGTTAGAAGAACAGGTAAGCATCTTTCTTTTTTGTTTTTTTGTTCTTCTGAACATGCTGTATGACTGATTAGGAATATGAAACTAAATTAAATGTATCAGTATCTGAAATGGTACTGCTCTACACAGTGCAGTGTTTTTATGTCTGCCTTAATACTTCTCTGTCAATACAGGTACTTACAGTTTCATCAGAAGTCCCTAAAAGAATTCAGAATGTCTTAAAGAAAGCAGAAGATTCCAAAAAGTCTCTGAGTCGACTTTTAGAAGAAGAAGCTGTTCTGTCTGAATCCATCAACAGCCACTTGCTGAAAGCTCAGCCGTGGATGGAGGATCTCGATGTAGTGATTGGTCAGGTAGAAGAGCTCGAGCGACACCTGGCCTACCTCAAATGGATTTCTCGCATAGAAGAGCTGAGGTGACGTTTCTGAGTACTGTATATATGTTCTGAGACTGCTAACCTGGTTTATCCCATTATTAAAATATTTTAAATTCAAGAAAGTTTCATCTTTACTTTTCAATATGCAAATGATTCTTTTCTGTTATCATTAATGAATATTTGGCCTTGTCTTTTCTGTGTTTTGTAGTGATAGCATTCAGCAATATCTGATGACCAACAATGTTCCAGAGGCAGCCAGTACTCTAGCATGCATGGCAGAACTGGATATTAAACTTCAGGAGTCATCTTGTTCTCATCTTCTTGCTTTTGTGAGATCCACTGTTAAATTCTGGCATAAAATCCTTAAGGACAAATTGACGAGGTAAGAGAGAGATACTGTGACTCCCTCATCTTCACTTGGTACTGTGAGTTCATGTCCAAGAGCTTATTTTGTGTTGCAGTGACTTTGAGGAGGTGCTGACGCAGCTCCGCTGGCCCTTTGTGGGGCCACCTCAGTCCCAGGCATTTGGCCTTGCTGCACCAGCCAACGCTCCTGATGTGTACAGCAACTTGGAGATGCTGTTCTGTCAGCTTCTGAAACTGCAAACCTCGTATCCTTTTAAATTGTTGTGGTGTATTTTAGCAAGAACAAAAACTGTGAGAGATGCCCATTCTCAAAGAGAATTATTAAAAATTTTGTTCTCCCTGAAAATGGAAGATAATTTATGTTACTTTTTATTAACATTAGAATGTTGTGGGGATTTTTGTTTGGGTTTTTTTGTCATTTAGAAAATGCAAAGTGCCAAAGTTGTCCTTTCTGGCAGTAGCAACATTTTAACTCCAAGTCGTCAGATCCAGTGCTGTCATGGTAGCTGGCGGTTCAGGTTGCATGAGGATTAGGCCTTACCCTGCTTGGTACCATTACCCATGTATGTTAATTAAAAAATGGTGATGTGTGTTTCATTAGATACAGTTAATGCTTTTTGTTTTATAGTCTTATATGAAATCAGCTTTAATCACTGTAATATGTCCCACCTGAGAAGGAAAAGAGGGAAAAGTAAAGATACATGTCTTGGAAGGAGACTTTGAGGTTGCTCAGAAGGCACTGCTGCCCATTCTGTCCCTGATTTTTGTGAATTAAATAGTTCACAAAAAATTATTTAAAATTAAAGCTCAACTAAGCCCTTTTTTGTGTGTCACTGTGGCAGCCTTTTTTTTTTTAAATCATGTAGTGGAAAGATGCAAGGCCATTGTGCACAACCCTGAGTTGGTGGTAACAATTTTGGTTTGGCAGAGTGGCTCACTTAAATCCATTACATGAAAATGGGAAATCATGTGTTGCATTTATTAATCCCAGGAGTCTTTATCCTCCTTTAACAAATATGAATAAGTGTGTCTCTTGGACAGCCATTGTTTGTTTCTGACAGTGGTGGTTTGCTGGATTCTTATAAGTTTCCCAAATTAAACTGGCTTAAGGGACTTGTATTGTCATTGAATAAATAATCCCTAAAGGCCTGAGTTATATTAAGTGTTACATAAAGTGGAATATTTTGAGTATCTTTTATATTTGAGGAATTTCAGTTTTCATAATACTGCCTTCAGTCAATGGTCTCAAACTAAGCAGTGTTCAGTTTTATAAGCACATTCTATAGAAATGATGATGTGGGAGTAATTCACCACTTAAGTCCATCCTTGACTGTCAAACTTAGAGATGAGCTGTTAACCAAACCTAAACAATTGCCAGAAAAGTACCCTTTACCCCCTTCACCACCAATTGTCCTCCCAATACAGATCATGCTGAATCCTCTTCAGAAAAGGTTCAAGTATCATTTCACTGGAAATAAACAAACCAATGTTCTAAACAAGGTATGGGAGAAAGTGGTTTGACATTTCTAAATTGTTTTGCAATCAACAGTTACATGGCTGTGTTTAAATTGTATAGCTTTTACACTTTCCAAAATTAGGATTCTTCAAAACTGTGTGGTTCTTGTGCCTGCCTAAGTGTGGACCGATGCTGAGATAGCACTTTCAGACCTTCCAGAGGCACAGACGTTTTCTCTGCTCAAAGCAATATTTTTCCCTTGCCCAGATCCCTCATAAAGCATTATTACAATCTTAGACTGACTCACATCAGTTCACAAGTTTTGATTAATTTCCCGTGTCTCGTTGCAAATGGTTTTGCACTGCTCTGTATTTCTTGAGCTCAGAGGCTGTGACTTTGATTTTTGGCATTGTGTTTTGCTACCTTCATGTAACTGAAATTGCTGGGTTCTGCAGGTAAAAATTCTTTTTTTTCATAGATTGAATCTTTTAATTGACATAAAACAAGAGATGCTAAGTTTACCACTTGGAAACTGACTCACTTTTTGTGTGAATTGCCTTCAAAGACTGAGGATTTTTATCTGAGAATTACCATTGGAATGGGTTTCATTGCATTAATGTCACTGTAATACATCTGGAGCAAAGTTTGAGAGCTGTTTTGTAACAGTCCAGTTGCACAAGTCTGCTTGTGACCACCATCTTGTGTAAATCTAAATACATTTGCAATCTTGATAGATTCTACTACAGAGCTTTTAAAAATAGTTGTGTATGTTAGTGGGAAAGAGGTGTTTTAGATATGAACAAAATTATTTTAAAAGCAAATGGAAAAAATATGTTCAAGACAAAATTTGCAAACAACAATAGGTGAACAACTAATTTAAAAAGAAGAACTTGTTAAGAAAGGGCTACAGGTAATTTAGTGTCAGATCAGAAAGATATTTCAACAGGGCCTTTCTGAAATTTGGGTTGGGTTTGTTGGGTTGGGTTGGGTTTTGGAGTATTTTTTAGTAATTACTTGGATAATGCAATAAAGAAAATACCAATGTAAAATACTTGAAAGACAGCAACCTGGACAGGGTTACAAGTATTTCAGAGGAGAGGCTCAGTTCACAATGACCTTGCCCAGTTGGGGAAGGAGTGTCAAAAAAACCCAACAACCCAAGCATGCTAAAATTAATGACAAGTGAAAATGAATACAGAGGTGAGAAAAAAACACACAAAATGTGAATGCACCTCAGCAGAAGGTTCTTTGGCTGTGAGGAAAATGGTTCTTTGGGAATGGTGAATTGATTTTCTACTTCTAGTTGCACTAACACCGAAAGAAGTGTTCATCAAAAACCTGCAGCCCATATTTTTAGGCGTGGAAACTGAAAAAGTTTAAAGGCATTAAAACATGAAATGAGAAGGTAATAGAGTCCCCACTTCTAGGGGGAAGATGGGACTGAGGTTAGGTACAATAACAATGACAGCAGAGCTTTTCTCAGGACTCCATCCTTTTTGTTGTACCAAGAAATAAAAGCCACAAGGGAGAACAGGAGAAGTATATGAAGCAGAAACAAGGCTCTCATGAGTGAGAAACCAGTAGAGAAAGGGGAAATAAAACTGCAGCTTTTGCTTGAGAAACACAAAATTTGATACATTTAAGACAATGAAAATCCAGAAACATTTTTCTGACAATGCTTTTATATAAAACAGTGAAAGACTTGTGTGACCTGAGCTCAAGAGAAGGCAGGGAAAGAAAGCAGTATTTTTAGAAATTTGTTTTAAAATACTAGTAGCACTTGAATAAATGTTGTTTGGATGCATTTAATAATTTCTTTTCTGTTTTAAATAAGCCTGAGTGGTATTTAACACAAGTACTTATGTGGATTGGAAATCATTCAAAGTTTCTTGATGACAAAATCCAGCCAATACTGGACAAGGCAGGATCTTCAGTGAATGCTGGGGTAAGAAATGAAGTGGTTTTATAAATGTGAATATAAATGTCTAAGTCTACTTCAGATAGATATTTGTGTAAGCCCATTTCCACTGAAATCTGTACGTGATGAGACTTAGTCTAGTAGCAGTTTGTTGTGTATATGTTTGCACGTCAGTGTTTCCTATCTCTGACATTCACTTTTTTCCTTTCCAAAGCTTGAATTCTCTCGTGCTCTAGTAATGCTGATTTTGGAGAAGCTGGCTGCTGATATTCCCTGCCTGTTATATGATGATACACTCTTTTGTCACCTTGTGGATGAGGTACTTCTATTTGAGAGAGAGTTATACAGCGTTCATGGTTATCTCAGCAGCTTTCCCAGTTGCATGCATATTCTGTCAGAAGAATCCTGCTTCCAAAGGTGGCTAACAGTGGAAAAAAAATGTAAGACTTCCAGTGGATTTTGTTGGCCTTTATATTGCACAATCAGAAAGTACATGTCTACTTACACAGCTACCCTTCTCAAATAGGATAAGTCACTTGGACAGGATTAGTACCAAAAACATATGTATTTTTATGCCCTGTAATTATTCTGAATAAAAACTGATTAGGTTTCAACAGTGTTTCTGTATTTTTTAGGATGCTTGCCCCTAAGCTGTATGTAATCAAGTAGGCTTATTTTTAGACAAAAGTTAGGTGTGTGCTGACAGAGAGGGACTTTAAATTGAAATAAGGTAGAGTTATTAGTTTTTGAGAAATGAAGAAGACATATATTGGAAAGGAGCAAGCCTACTATTAAAAAACAAAACCAACCCCCCAATCAGTTCTGACGTTTAACTCTGTTAATAGTGTTGCAAATGCAGATACATTGAAGCTGGTTTTGTATTAAACAAGTTGTCAGTAGTTTTTATAACCTGAAAATGCAATATTTATTAAGAGAGATAAGGCCTTTATGTTAATATATTTTAGAGGGGCTTTTGTGGGATTTTTTTTTAAATTAAAAACTTAACTTAAAAGTTTTGTGCATCTCAGTTGCTCTTCAGAAAATGGACTCTATGCTTTCATCAGAGGCTGCATGGATATCACAGTACAAAGATATCACTGATGTAGATGAAATGAAAGTTCCAGACTGTGCTGAAACTTTTATGACTCTCTTGTTAGTTATAACAGGTAATTATATCTATGGGCATTGCTCTTGTTTGTAATGAACAGTAAGAAACCTTCAGCTAACAGATTTCTTTACTAAATATTTATTGTCAGCAGTAATCACCAAATAATATTGCAAAGTTGTGATGTTTGCAGTTTAATAAAAGCTTCCTGTTTTTTTGTATTTTGGACACTAACATGAATAATCTTGAGCTGGTGACATGCTTACAAAATAATTAAAAGTATACTTGTGATATTTACCACACTCTCTCATACTTGGCAGAATATAATTTATTGCAATTCATTAATAAATCTTAATACTACTATTGAATCTGTGGCAATTCAGGAGCTATTAAGTAACTTCTCCCTTTTTGCAACAGAACATAACAGCAAGTATGTTTTCAGGAGACACTTAATCGCATCTTCCATGGCTTGCTTTCTCTGTGTGAGGATGCTTTAGAGGCCGCACTGGAGGGTGTGGTATAACCACACATTGCTTCAAGTGTTAGAATACAAACTGCTTGTGGAATCAGGAGGAGGAAGAAAGTAGTCTCTTTGCATGTTTAGCTTTTGCATGAGCAGTTTCCCTGAAATCAATGCAATATCAGCTGTTTTAAATACTGACATTTAAATATTGACTATGTGATGTTCTCATAGGCGTGAGGTGGTACAGTAAGATGCCTGTAGTGTTTCTTTTTGAAAAGTTTTTATTTAGTTTGGAAAGCCTAAAAACATTTTATTAATGTCTTTCCAGACAGGTATAAGAATCTTCCAACAGCTTCCAGAAAACTACAGTTCCTGGCCCTACAGAAGGAGCTGGTTGATGATTTCAGGATACGATTAACTCAAGTAATGAAGGAAGAGACAAGAGATTCCCTAGGATTCCGATACTGTGCAATCCTTAATGCTGTTAATTATATAGCCACAGTGTTGGCAGACTGGGCTGACAATGTAGTAAGTAATTATTTTTCTTTAGGGAAAAAAAAGATTTAAAAATGGGCTTTGGATGTTTGTTTCATAACAAACATTTTATTTTCAGCACTTTATAGGTGTATTCAGGGGAATGAATTACTGAAAAAGTAGAATGAGATATAAATTTGGATTTAGTAAAAGAGGTATAAATAAGGATAGGTTATTGTTTGAGGTCTAAGCTGCTAATTATAAACTTTCTAGGGAAATGTAGAGAGAGCCTGGAGAATGGAATAATCTGAAGAGACCAAAAAAAGTAGTCTCTTTTACATGTTTTTTATTGTAAAAAAAAAAGTGAATTGATTTTGGAGATGTCTGAATCAGAGCAGCAGCCTTTGCCTGGTCCTTGAACTCCTCCCATGGCAGGAGAGCTTAGACAGATCCAGTGTGGGTTATCTGTGTTGCAACATGGTTCAGGTGTGGCCCAGAAAGGCCACACTGATAACTGGGAATTAGTGACTGCTATACAACAGCCTGGTGGCAGCATGGCCTAGTGCAGAATTCCAGCTTCTCTATGGCTATTGGTGCTAAAGGTCAAAAAACCTGTTACACACAGAGTGTGCAGAATAAGGTATTGTGTGTGCTGTGAGCAGCCTCCAAATTCTTACTGTCTTCACAGGAAGCTGTGGTGCTAGCAGGGGATAATATTAATGTGATAGGACAGCAGCCTTCATGCTGTGCAACTGCATCTGCTACAGTGTCTTGATCTGCTTAAAAGCAAAACCAACAAGCTGCTACCACAATGTCACATTAAACTTGATAAACTCAATTCATTTTCTTGCTGTTGTCAGCACAGTAAATTTATGATTCCATGAATAATTAATGCTAAAAATTACAATTAAAGTTTACTTTTGCAAATCTTAAAGACGTCAGGATAGGATTTTTTAAAAGCATGCTGCTGTCAATCCTAAAATATTTTTTCAGTATTTCTTTAGATCTGTTCCCTTTACCTATCTGCTGTTGTATCTGAAACCTGTTTCAGTTCCATCACTAGAATTAAACCACCATGTTTTGTTTTTCACTAAGTCAGGACCACAGGGAAAGATAAGAAAGTGTTTTTAAAATCTTAAAATTTTAATTTTATAAATGTGCCAGTTCTTTTCTAGAACTGTGCCTAACAAAAGTACCACTGAAAAGTTCAATGGGTAAGATTATTTTTTTGTGGTGTTCCTCTCTGGTTTTGTTTGCCTAGTTCTTCTTGCAGCTGCAGCAGGCCGAGCTGGAGGTTTGTGCAGAAGGTGACACCATGAGCCAGCTCCAGCTGGGACAGCTGGCGTCCATGGAGAGCTCGGTCTTTGATGACATGATCAACCTCCTGGAGCGCCTGAAGCACGACATGCTGACGCGACAAGTGGATCATGTCTTCAGAGAGGTCAAAGATGCTGCCAAGCTGTACAAAAAAGAGAGGTGATTCTGTTTGTTTAATCTCTTCCCATATTACAGTATTGTTTCCTGTTAAAAATATTGAGGCAAGTAAAGGCAAGGATAAATAATAGGCAATATTTATTTTCCTGAGTAGGAAAGCTGCAGGGTAATAAGTTCTGGAAAATTCTCTTAGTTCTTACCTTAGGACTGTTGTCATGGTATGTTTTCTGCTAGTTCCACAATTAGTGGAAGCATTACTTAAAAACCCTAGGAAAAAATCTGGATCGTTCTAGTTTTCTGTTTTGAAGAGGAATTATTTTCTTCATAGTAGTATTGAAGATTTTATGCAAAATGGCCTGTCATGACTATTCTGTCTTCACAGACTCCTAGGGCTTCTTGAGTATTTTCTCCTGAGTAGAATTTCTGAAGTACTTCATAAAAGGAATAGAACTCAGTGATTTCCAGATTAGATGGATTCCCTAGAATGACATGCTCAGAGATTTATAACTAAGCATGAGTTTAATTTTAAATGAAATTCAAACGTAGCATTAGACTGATAACTTTTAGATTAGAAATGGGAAAGAACTGTCTCTGTAACATTGTAAATGAGTTAAGATTTTTTTTTAAAGGATAATTTTATCTTCAGTTGTTGTAATATGAATAATTTCATTCTAATGACTGCAGTGCAATGGTTTCTTTCAGGTGGTTGTCTTTGCCCTCTCAAGCAGAGCAAGCAGTGATGTCTTTGTCGAGCACGGCGTGCCCAATGTTGCAGACACTGCGAGACCGTTTGCTACAACTGGAGCAGCAGCTCTGCCACTCGCTGTTCAAAACTTTCTGGCAAATGCTTGCAGAGAAGGTGGATCTGTACATCTATCAGGAAGTGGGTATCAGTATGACCTGTGCAATGCTGTGTAGGTGTCAGTGACCGGCTTAAACAGTAGATGCCCCTCTTTGTGTTTGTAGATCATTATGGCAAATCATTTCAATGAAGGAGGAGCAGCACAACTCCAGTTTGACATGAGTCGGAATTTGTTCCCCTTATTTTCACACTACTGCAAGAGGCCAGAAAACTACTTCAAGCAGTAAGTAGGCAAATTTCTGATCTATTTGTATTTCAAAAGTGAGTGTCCAGAAAAATACAAGTGTTTTACTTAAAACCAAAACTTCTTTTCACAGTTAGTTTTGATCCACACTTTAAATGTATGGATCATTCATGCTTCTGATGTTTTCAACAAGGAAAGTTGATTCTGCAGCATGTACTCAGACAGCAACAGACTGTGGCTTGTGTCCTGGAGTATTTTGTGCAGTCAGGATGTCTACATAGATTAATTTGTGGAAGGAATATTAAGTAGCACAAAGCTCTGAAACTGGGGCCAAAGAAACTAGTCAAAGATACACAACAAACTTTATTGTTACAAGAAGGACTACTTTAAACTGTGTTCCTCCTCAGAATTGCCTTGTGTAGCAGTCTAGATGCTGTCACGGATGAGAAGCTGCAGCTTCCTTTGTGGTTAGTCTTTTTCACTAGCCCGCAGTCTCCTGAATAGGAGAGTCCAGCATCAAAACCCTTGGCTAACTGGGGCTGAAATCGGAATATTTTTAAACCAACATGGAGCATGGAAGGTTTTTTTGTTACACTTAAATTTGTGCTGCTTACCTTAATTCATGTAACTTTTCCTCTAGCATAAAAGAAGCCTGCATTATCCTGAACCTGAATATTGGCTCTGCCCTGCTTCTGAAGGATGTCCTACAGTCAGCTTCAGAAAATGAACCATCAAAGCCAAGCCAGCCATCTGCAACAGCAGCACTAAATGAACTTGGACTTTATAAACTGGCTCAAAGGGATGTTGAGATTCTTCTTAATTTGAGAGCTAGTTGGCCAAATACAGGAAAATAAAGACTTTTTCAGAAATGGTTAATAACTTGGTCTAGATTACTTATTCCAAGCAAAAGCAAAGCAAATATCTTGTAATATACTTCTTTCATCTCTGTATGCTGAGACATTGTTTTAATCTAATTTTATGCCTTATTCTGTACAGTTCAAAAAAAATTCAAAATGCTACTGCCTTGGTGTCGAACTCTGCAGATCTTATTTCCCATGGCCACCTCGCCATTGCACTCAGAAGCTAAAACTGTGTTCATCTCTAATGAACAGTCTGCCTTGTCCGTGTTTGCTGTATCATTCTGAGGAACACACAGTATTTACGGTGTAAATGCATTTTTGTACACTGTGGGCTACTGTTCCCTATGAACTGGTCAGCCTTCAGTTAAGCACAGATGTTTTACATCTCCAAATTCCAGGTAATGGGCATTCTGTATTAAAATGTATATAATCAATGCAGAAGGAAGGAATATGTCACTTTTTTCTTCATACAAATTAAGATTTTTTTTCTGTATGAGACTAGCTCCTAATTTTTTTAAAAGTTTCTCCTTATAAATTGCATAGTGCGTGTGTGCTAAGTTTGAAAATACCAGTTGGAAGTGCTACCTACCCTTACCTGTGGACATTTGTCATAACTTGAAGTTGCTTTTTCCTTAAAAAACAACCAAAAACCAAAACACAGCACAAACCCATTTTTAAAAAAAAACAATTTAATTTTATTCAGTGGTAGTTAGCCAACAGGTAACAATCCTTTACTGTAAACTATAACCTGAAGGAGCAAACTCCAAAATACTACTGCAGTTGCGTAAGAGATCTTTACTTTTTTTTTAACCATCTAATTACATTAAGAACAGCAGTTCTTAATGATACTCCCTCCAGTGCCTGCTAGACATGAACAAGTTCTTGTCATTTGTCCTTTTCAGCTGATTGCACCTCTGAAGGGCGGGGAAGATGAGAAAAAGAGTACTGCTGAAAATCGACTATTCACAGCTGACAAACCAGAACAAAAATTGGGGAAGATGCCTGTTTTTAATATATATAACACTACAGCTCAAACTAATACACAGACCAGCTCTCCAGCATCTTTTTCTTCCTAAGACAGAAAAAGAAAATCTCTAGTTAGATAATGAGGATAATTAGTTCATTACCTTTCAGCTATTGCAACAGTTACTAAAACATTGCTCCTAGAACCATACCTTGAGTATGAGAAGTTATTAGAACTCTGAACCTATTTCATCTCTAGCTGTGGTACCAGCCCTGACAAAGAAAACAACAGGGCCTCACAGTTCCACATTTCTAGATCAGTATTTTAACCCCTGGGCTGCCTGGTGACCTTTGCTCTGACCTGAGGGGCAGGTACCTTGAGAAGTTTCCTGCAAGAGGATCCTGGAACTGAGGTGGTGGAGGGCGTGGAGTTTGCATCACCTTACAGCAAGGCAAGAAGGTCAGGCAATAACTGACCTTTTTGTAATCTTGCAGTGCAAACGGACACAGTCAAGCTTAAACCAGAAAGTCCTTTAATGATGTAGCTTTGTAAATAAAAAACAAATCTCAGTAAAATATCTCCTATGCATACTCACCCCACAAAAAAACACCCAGAACTTCAATTAAACTTACATTCCTTCCTTGAATACATCCCGTGTGATATTCACATCATCTTCTAGCTCCAAATCCTCGGTGCTCAATCCCAAAGTTTTAAGAGCTAGAGTTAACGTAAGAGAATTTCTTATGTGAGTCTCTGGAAAGACAAATTTAAATGTAAAAGTGCCTAGATCTAACAAAAGGTGTAAACGTGTGTAGCATAACAACATGTAACTTTTTCAACTTTCCATGTTTCAAGTTGTGTGGGCAGGTGCGTGGCTAATTCTGAAGTATACAGATGGGTAACTCTGAAGCTATTTTAATAATTCTGTGCAAGCAAAAAAACAGTTTGCTGGGGTGCAGGTGGTCGCACCTTCCCTGTACTGCGCTGGCCTGATGTGGCCCTGGCCTAGGACATCCAGCAGGCTGAACATGGCGTCCACGTTGGCCTCGTCCATGAGGAACGGGTACTCGCCCTCGGCTCGTCTCCCAGCCTTCACCCTCTCCAGCACCTGGATCAGGAACTCGCGTGGCCTTTCTGCAACGAGGTCAGAATGCCCGCGGGCACCGGGCCCTCAGCCGGGGAGCGAAGGCCGCGCAGCCCCGCTGCCCCCGCTGCCTCCCCGCTCCCGGCGGGGCCGGGCCTGTGCGCACCGGGGCGGTGGAACAGCAGCAGCGCTCCGAGGCGGTGCAGCAGCTCGGGCAGCCGGTGTCGCCGCAGGTACTCGCGGCTCTGCTCCTCGCCCGCCGCCATCCCGCGGTGCCGGGGCGGCCTGAGGCGGCACCGGGACGCGCGGGGCCAGCGGGAGGAGGGCGAGCAACAGGAGCCCCCAGGGAACCGGGAGGCGGGGGGCCGGCGCTCCCTCAAGCGGCTCCTGCCGCGGGACGCTCCCCTGAGGCGGGCAGGAAGGGGGAAGAAAAAACTGACTGTCCTGGAAGTCGTCACGTTAGCACCGGAACAGACACGCCTCGCTCCCGGCAGGGCCCCGGCTCTGCGTTGGTTCGTGGAGAAAGCAAATTACACGCGGTAGTTTTTAACACGTATGCAGGTGTTGAGGGCCTGTTAGTCTGGAGAAGACTAATGATATCCCCTCTTAATGCATATAACTATCTCAAAGGCCGGTGCCAAGAGGATGTGCCAGACTCTTCTCGATGGTGCCAGCGACAGGACGGGTAGCAATGTCCATAAAACAAAATACAAGAAGTTTCACCTCAGTATGAGGAGGAACTTCTTTATGTTGAGGGTGGCAGAGCACTGGAACAGCTGCCCAGGGCGGTGGCGCAGCCTCCCTCTCTGGAGACGTTCCAAACCTGCCTGGATGCGTTCCTGTGTCACTTGTTCCAGGTGACCCTGCCTTGGGATCCTTGGACGGGATGATCTCCAGGGGTCCCTCCCAACCCTAAGGATTTTGTGATTTTGTGTTTTCGCCTCCAGCCACGTTTCCTTCCGTACCTTCTTCACTTCTCACTGCTCCCCAGGCACAGCCCTGGTTCATCTCCGCAGTGTGCAGGGATGCCAGGATGTTCCCAGTGTTCCACACCCGTACGAGGTGCAAAACCAGTGGCCAGCACCTGAGAGTAAGAGAGTTTACATTTTAAAACCACTATTGAGCCTTGCAGCATAGCCTGTGCAAACGGAGAAGAGACATCAAAGAAGATTTTGACTGTACTACCCACTGTTAGTAGGAGAAAAATAACCAAGTAAAGCACCCCACTAAAAAGAATTTAAGGGAATCTACAAAAATATAACTATCTGCCAAATCAAATAAACCAATCAAATAAAACCAGATAATGTTAAATGAGCATATAGTAAAGAAGAATAGTATTCCTGTGAAAAGCCTAGCGCTAAATTTATTTAACTATTTGCCAGAACTAAAATATCACAAGACATTAATAGAATTCACGTATTTTTTCTTCGATTAAGTGGGAGAAAGGCAGCATCCAAAGCTGCAGTGATTGTACAGCCATACGCTCTGTGTATGCTCTAGTATTTCAAACTGACTGTGCTACCTGCTTTGAGTTTCAATTAGGGCTAGAGGAGCTGTTGGTTTCTAACAGTTGCCTCCTATGACAGTTGCCAGGCAGGGATGGAAACCTCCTTTTCCTAAGTAAAACATTCAATCCATTTCTGCATTTGTCCTTCTATGCCTTTCTGCAGAGTGTGCAAAGCATTAGCAAAATTTTTTCCTAAAAGAGAGCCTTAGGAGAAAGTGTAGATTGCAATGTGGAGAAGTACAAACAGGAGAAGAGATGGTCAGCAGAGGAGAAATAAAGGTATGGAAAATACGTTCTTGAAAATGAGAACCTAAGGATAGGAAGATTGACAGGAAAAGAAGGAGCAAGTGAAATACTGGTAGGTAGGTCAGTGTTTGGGTCAAGGAAACCAGCATTTTGCAAAGGATATTTCTCCTTTAGTGGTCAGCAAAGATAGCCAGTATGAAATACACATTAAGGCTAAAATTTTAAGAGTAAGCACAGGAATTACAGATTTAAGTGTGTTTCCCTGAGGAATGGTTAAAAAAAAATCGCTAAACAGCAAACCCCAATTGATTTACAACTAGAGATGCATTTTTTTAAATTCTATTTCACTATTAAGGAAGCACAATTGATTTACTTGAACAAATATTCTGATAATGAATAATGTATTTATTATTTACATAATAAATTATTATCCTCAGTACTATACATAGATATATAGCTGGTACTATAATGATAGTACCAGCTATATATCTATGAATCCTAAAAGTATGATAGCTCAGGATAATTTGTAAGGAGGTATTGTAGGAGAAATTGAACTTCTGGTGGCTGAGAAAAGCAGGATTTGACAAACATCTGAAAGTATTCTGGTTCCATTATAGACATGCTGCTAAATGAGTTTTAATAAAGAGCTAAAGGACCAAATTATTTTCATGTGTTTAAAGTGTCCTGGTTATATAAATTGGATTTGTTTAAAAGGCTTAATACCTGTTGTGACAGAAGCTGAGCCTTCTACAGAATATCATTAGTAATTTAAGCCTTTTATCTAATTTAATAGGACTAAATAGACGAAAGTGAGCCTTTAAGAGTTGTAATGAAGAGAAACAGGGACTGCAGGTCAGATATGCAGCTGGTTCCAGAACAACCATTTGTCTTGCAGGGGAAAACAGGCAGATGGACATATTCTTTCAAATATGAGTGTCAGAAAACTCAAGCCTTGGGCTGTGGTTAAAGACAGGAGCAGTACGATCTGGGAAAGATCCCGAGGTGTGTCATAGGCTTCCTGTGCACATAGCTGCTGAGAGCAGCTCCTTTAAGGCTTTACCTGCCTCTGCTGCTCCTCAGCATGGACACTGGGAAGCACTCTGTTAGACAGCAAAGTGAGCTGTAGGGATAGGTCCTGCCTTTGCTGTAGCTGCTTTGGAAGAGCTCCACTGCACCGTCCCTCTCTGTGTCCCCAAGGACTTCCAAGATACAGGCGAGTTCCTCATCACGGATTTTACACTATACATTTACAGAGGAAAGTGCTTAACTACAGAAATCCTGAGCTTCTGATTAATAATTATGTCAACAGCCAGAACCACTTTCATTGTTATTTTTATTTTATAGATCAGCAGAATAATTAAGTTGGAATGGTCCTCCGGAGATGACGTGGTCAACTCCTTTCCTCCTCAAACTGGGCTAATTTCAAAGACAGCCCAGGCTGTTCACAGCCTTGTGAAGTTTTTCCTGTCTCCAGAATGGAGATTCCACAACATCCTTTGGCCATGTTCTGGTGCTCAGCTACAGGGTAATGCTATCAGCCTGCATCCTTGAATCAAGCCCAGCTTTTCTCATAGGTTTCTGTAGATGCAGGATAAGCAATCCCTCCCTCAGACATCCTGGGGATAGTACCTCACTGCCCATACTGTGCCCAAAGCTTTGAGCACAGATGTCTCCAGTTAAAACCTGAAGCAAGGCAGTGATGAGTGTAATTCCATCACTTCCCTGTCCTCTGTCACCAGGTTACTTGCTCCATGTAGTGGGGCCCACATTTTACTTATTTTCCCTTCCATGTTAATGTACTGGAAGTGTCTTTCACATCCCTCACAAACTCCAACTCCAGCTAAGCTTTGGCTTTCCTGGTTCTGTTTCAGCATGCCTAGGCAGTGTTTATTCCTCTAGGGTAGCCCACCCCTACTTCCACAATCTGTGTACTTGCCTTTTGCCTCTGACTTAGTCAGGAGCTCTCCATTCAGCCATGCTGGCCTTCTCCCATGTCTGCTCAGCTTCCTGCAGATCAGAATGGACTATTCCTGTGCTTCAGCTAGCTCTCCTGGGCCCATCAGGGCAGTCTTCTGTGGGATTCTACCAACAAAATGTCTGCAGGAGACAAAGTCTGCTCTCCTAAATTCCAGGGTTGCAATTCAACAATTTGTCTTCCTCACTTCCCTCAGAATCTTAAGCTTTGCTATCTTGTAGTTGCTGCTGCCAAGGCTGCCACCAATGTCAGTGCTCCCAGCAGCCTTCCTTATGTGTGAGCAGCACGTCTAGCATAGCCCCACTCGGCTTGTTGAGCCCTTCTGTCAAAAAACTGTCCTAGATGTACTACAGAAGTAGCTGGATCACCACTTGTGCCATCCCAGTCCTCTCCACAAGAATGAGAGCCTGTAGTCATCAGTCTAAGCTGAGAATGTTGGCTTCTTTTTTGTTTTTTCTCAGTCAGCTGCAAAATAAAGGCTAAACCTGCCATCAGAAATCATGTACTGGGAAAAAAATAAATCAGGAATTACAAAAATACTTCTTGTTTCTGAGTCAAGGAGAAATAAGAATAGGTCACAAAAAGGCTATTTTTTATCAGAAGACTTTGCTGTCTTACAGAACTGTCCACTTCTCAGTTGGCAGAAAAGCCATGGAATTGATTTCCTGGAACTATGGTTGGACTCTTGCTGAAGGCAAAGGGGAAAAAATAAGTTACTTGAGCAGGAGCCTGCATTCTTTGAGATATACAGTATATTTGCCTGTTTAAGTGTGGCTCTGAGCTCTTCAGAGCACAGATGCTTTTATTCTAGCAGTATCTGTAGAATGAGTTCACACTACACAGGGTGGGGGAGCTCAGAGATCCACCTCCGTCACCTCAGTGTCTCTGACACCCCATAGTTCAAACAGACATTTTGAGCAACGAAAAGGTGGGCATGCAGTTAGGAAGCAGAAGTAAGTATGGATTATGCATCTCCAAAGGTTCGTGTTTCTGAAGAGTAACCCCAGTCTTCTCCTGTACTTGAATGCAAATTCACACATTTACTCTAACAGTACTCACAAAGTCAGTACTTTGTAAAAGCAGAGTTAGCAGGAAGAGCCCTTGTTGATGTTACTGCTCAGATTATGTGAGTACTTGTGTAACACAAATCCTAAAGAAAAGTAACACAGAAGTAGTAGCTCAAGGCAAGATTATAAAAACAACAAAGAGCCAAAATGCCCAAGTAACCACACCACAAAACTCCCCAACTGATAATGAGTCAAAATAAGAGAAAACTAAAGAAAAAGGAAGGCAAATAATTGCAATTTAAGAGCCAAGCTGACCAGAGAAGAAAGTTTCTTGTGTAGACTGTTGAGAGCATCTTAGAACTGAGGTGAGATATATAGGTACACACACACATATATATATATTCTGCACCTGTGGTGGGAAAGGCAAAGAAGTTGAGCCTGTGTAGTCATTTCCCAGCAGTGACCTATCTCACTCACCTGTGCCACAGCTCTCCAAATCAGCACTGAGGAAATTTCCCACTGGGAAGGGATGATGGTTTCTCTTCTGCAATGATATCTCCTCCATCACCATTTCATCCGCTGCCTCAGTAGGGCCAGGCTGGAAGTGAGCGGACACAAACATGGGACTCCTAGGGCTGCACTCATGCTCATCAGGCCATTCTTTGTACTTACAACAAAAGGCCTTCACACCTGTGGATTTTGTAAATGCATTCTGTCCATGATAGCTTTTCTGAAAAACTACCCTTGTGGTGTCACATCAACCATGTTAGCAACTGCTCCAAGTTTCTCAAACCCAGATTGAATTTCAGAGCTAAATCTGTCAGGTTTGGGAAATTTGCAAAGGGCACAGCTGAAGGTAGTGCCCCATCTCAAATCCCTACTCGTGTCCTTACCCTGAAATCAAGTTTTCCTGGATCCTGATTATTATTGCTGGCAAACTTCCCCTAAAGCTTCTCTTCTCCTTTCTGTAGGGAGAAAAGATCACAGACTAGAGCTAAGTATTTCTGGGTCAGCCATAAACAACAAAACCCCCACACAAAAGAATCCAGCCTGTGTCATTTGTGGTGCATTACAAAATGAGAACAAGAGCTCAGTACCTCCTGCCATGGATGCTCCAGTCAAAGGGCAGACTGGGACCTGCTGCTGAATGATCAGCTTTGGCTATCTTCTACTCAGGAAAGTATATTTTACAAGAGATCTGCATTTGTTTTGAGTAGTTGCTTTCAGGAAGTATTCAAGGAGCAAAACATCATAGAAAAATGTGCATGAAATAAACATTATTGTGTTCTGAAGTCTGAATCTGTTGTATGACTCTCCTCCAAATATTTCTGGAATCAGTATTTGGCATTTTTTCCAATTGTGAATCCTGACAGATTTGGAAAAATAAAACAGATCCTGGTTGCACACAGCAATGACGTTCTTCTAAAATAAATAGTTCCATGGTAAAAACAGAAGCATAAAAACGAGAGTGCAATGAATAAAGAAGTTACAGTGTAATCTGCTTCCCTCTAAAATTGGTGGTATTTAGAGCATGTTAGGGAATACGAGCAGGAGAGGAGTGCTACAAGCAAAATACTCGTGCATAAACCACAAAAAGGAGGGGAAAGCCAACTCCAAATACGAGAACAGCTTATAGATCATTCCAACAAACTCACATGAGCTAAGAAACTACTGATCCATATTTGGGAAGTAAAGTCAGTGGTCTTCAACCTTTCCTGGCCACAGGCAATGATAGCAAGCAACTAATACATCCGCAATATTCTGTTTTCTTGACTGCAGTTTTAATTTCCAATGGCTGCTAGAAATAGCAAAGCATCTTACGAACACAGTGCCACTCTTTAGCCAGACATGGGGACTACTTGTATCAGATGAAACTGCCGCATCTACTGCTACTTCATGATGTTCATTTTTTCTATACTGAAAAAGATAAACTAAAGATTAAAAAAAAAGCTTTCAAAACACAAGTATCTCAGAGTATCTCAGATCAAGGCATTAATTGGACAGTAAAGGCGAAATTCAGGATTAGCTTTTGTGACATGTATCAGAAGGTGCAAGATATCACACAAAAAGCTGTTTACCTAGAAGGTAAAATTTCCCTCCTTCGGTTCCCTTTTCCTGCAAGGCAGCCCAGCTTCCTATCTCCTCTGCCAGTTCTGAGTGTGTGCACACAGAAATGTAGTTTGCAGTCCAAATTGCTTGCTTATAAAAAAGATACTGTAATAGTGAGCATCTTCCCCACAGTATCTCCAAGACAGTTTCCAGATACTTCATAAAAGGAGCATAAAAATGTACATCTTCCCCAGATTTGCAGAAGAGGATGGCTGTGAAAGAAAAAAATTGCAATCCTCTCTGCAGAGCTGTCGAGCCAATGAACAATTTAAGTCTCATTTGATCTGTAATTGGAACAGGCTTTACACAGAACAAGAATCTTAACGCCTAGATAAGAGCTGCGTTTTTAGTATTAACGATGATAAAAAGACTGGTTATAAATTTGTACTGCCCACTGAAGTGAGAATTCCTAAATCTAGCAGCTGTAACAAAGTTAATTCTTACACTGATAAGGAATGAGAAAATGCATTCAGCTAAGCAAAGGAATTTTAAAATGGTTTATCAGTGCAAAAACCATCAGTAGCTGATCGCTGCACGGGTCTTGACATGTAAATACAGAAATATTTTAGACATGAATGCCAAAAATAATCCCAGAGCAATTCAGCCCTGTGCAGAAAGCTGGGCAGATCTTTTGAACTACCGTGGAATTCTCAGTGCAGGGTATCTACACAGTGTATTTCAGCCTCTGGGAAGAGAAAGGGCAGTCTTGCAATACACACCATTTTTGCTGTGCAAAGAGAAATAACGACAAACCCCACCTGTTTCTTACAAACATATAAATTATTTTATTTACAAAGCCATGTTACAAAAAAAAATAATAATAAAGCAAAAAACAAAAAATACAATCGCTCACTAGAGAATATCTCCAGGCCCGGTGTTGAACCATGGCAGTATCAATCAGATACATGTTTGTTCTGGTTTTCCTTTTTTAAACTGTAAGCCATAGAATTTACTATTTACACCTACTTTAGACATTTATTCTGCTTACAATTATCACAAGCATGGAATGAATTCTATTTGATACTGCTAATACATAAAGGTGCAGGACAAAGGATGAAAATACTTAGTGTTACAAAATATGGATTGTAGAAAAGAAATTGGCTGTACAAGTATGGCAAATTTTTTTTCTTAGAATGATTGGACATGCTTTCTTCAAAAGTCTTCTGGAAAAGGTTCTAAAATCTGTAGTAGGAAAGCACAATATAGCAGGTGCAAATTCATTTCTGTGCAACAACAGTTATTTAATATATCCCATGACTGACCAGCTATGCAAAACCCACAGAGTTTTGTTAAAGTGCCATGGGTCAACAGCATAACAAAATATAAGGTGTAAATAGAAAAATTTCTTTTTTTCTTCTTTTTTTTTAAAACAATAGTTCACTGAGAATCAGCAATAATAGAATATGCTGTATAAACTATTCTCTACAAAGGTTGATCAGCACTATTTACAATTGTTACATCGATACAAAAGAAGGCATACAAGTTATCCAAGTCGCTTTTTATGGCTGACGGGCCTATGCATTGCGTATGTGTAACAACCAAAGCTTCTGAGCCTCTATTGCTGGAAACAAATCACAAGGTTTTCAGGCAAATGGGGAAGAAAAAGAACTACGAGTGAATGCTACACTAAGAATGCATTATAGGCTGGTCCAGTTTGTATCCATTTCTTTTCCAAATGTTTACTTCCATTTCATTTTGGAGGCTAAAATTTCTGATACATTTAATTAAATAATGATTCTTTGATGATGAAAGAACACCATGGGATTTTACTTCGTGCTTAACTTCCCTGAAATGCTGTCAGGTGTAAGCCAGTTGAAAACAAAATTTAAGCAGCATTCAAAGGACAGGCTCCATAATTCAGCTTTCCAATTAAAAGATGCATGGAAACAGCTAAAGCTTCCTAAAACTACAAAATCGCTCCTTCAGTCACTGATTAGCATTATTTCTCAGAAGCAACCACTCAATCTCACAACCACTGTTTTCCCTCAACAACTAGAAATAGCAGTTCATTGATTACAGAGGATGACTTTGTTACTGAGATTTTTAAAATCCTGCAGTTTTATAACTCAAAATAAATTAAAAAAATCAACATAGTACTGCTCCTAAAACTGAACAAGACAAAAATTGTGCAAAAATAACAAAGATATGTACACATTTTTCAGTCTGAAGAAATGTACAATAAAAACATAATTCAAAGAACATTTTAAAAATATAAACATTGCTTAAACTTTCCTAAGTTTCATACTGTTTCTGAAACTATACCGGTCAGTTAGCTCTGAAGTATAGCAAAACATAAATTATTACAAAATTAACACTATAAAAATTTATTTTAAGAATATTTCTAAACTTTTTTCAAAGGGTCTAGCCTTGTTTATAATTGCTTAAACATTTTTAGTCTTAAAATTTGCCTTAAGCCTTCTTTTTTTAAAAAAGAAAGTAGTAATAATCTCCCTATTTGCAGTCTCTCGCCTTTCCCCAAGATGTAAATAAACCAGCATATAAGTGCACTTTTAACACTGTAGAAATAAAAATTAACTCCTCTGTACTATTGTTCCAGTACCTAGTATTGGCTTCCTGATTATAAAATCTATATTTTATTAAAAAATTATTCAGTAATCCTATAAGAAACACTGTCAGTGCAATTCTATTAATGCAAGCCAATTTGCTCAATTCCTGTCCTCTCAAACCCAAACTGCTCACTGAAATTACCAAGTGCTGTGTTCTTAAGGGTCTGGAAATCCCCCAAGATATGGGGATTTTATACATTGGGCCCCTGATAACAGTAATTACAGTTTGGTGCAAAATTCTGCTATGCATTGATTGAAGTATAGATTCCTTAAGAGTCTGATCCTGGAAGAGGCTGAACACTCAGAATTCCCACTGAAATTATTAAATGCTGTAGGTACAGAGCACCAATCAGGATTAGCCCCTAAAGTTGCAGTGCCCCAGCTGTTTGCAAATTACTAAGAAATGCACTCAATTTTTATCCATAGGACAAGTTTAAATACAGAATTACTGTAATTTTTATTTAATGAAAAAATTTGGAGATCCTTTAAATAAATTCATATCATGATCTGGATTTTTCTTTCTTTTTTTTTTTTTTTTTTGGAATGTCCATTGTGTTCTGGTAAGGAAACAAAGGGAGCATTGCAACGCTAACAGCTTTAAAAGGCATGAAACATAACCAAGCAGAACACACAGATCAGTGGCAAATACAAGTGGAAAAACTAAACAAATCACTATTACAGTTTTCTGTAAATTTAATTTTCTTTAAAACCACAAATTCATAAAAGATTAAATCCATCTGCAGGACATAGAAAAGAAAAACCCTGTGGAGTAGGGCTGCTGAGAGCTAGAGATTATAGGCTGGTTCCTTTTCCTTGTTATGGAAGAGTCCTTATTCTACCAGTCCGGTTTGATGTCTTCTAAAAGAGAAACCAGAGCCAGGTTCAAAATCACACAATGTCTTTTGGTATAAAACACTTCAATAAAGTCTGTGGCTGACAGTACTCAAAGCAGGAATTTATTTCAAGTCCCTGAACTAAACTGCCTCCCTGTTTACTGACTGTATTAGAACTTTAAGAAAAGGAACTGCTTTGAATAAACAGCGTATTTCCTTTTGGGACAGTCTGATTTTAGTAAGCTTTGGTGAATCTCGTGTTCATTAACTTGGTTATCATTACAAACAAAGAGCAGCAATTAGACGACAACACTGAAGAATCTTTTCCTCTACACAGCATGTTTTCATGCACAAGGAATCCTCACACAGCATACACGTTGTCACCTTCCCTTAATAAAATGATCTAGTTACTCAGTATTTAAAAACCACCGCATACTGAGGTCTTGAAGTGTTAACACTTTCAGGCACCTAAAAGCACTATGAAGACAAAAACACTTGATTAGTTAAAAACCTAAAACAAGGATAAAATCTGGAAAAAACAAACTTTTAATACATACAGGCACAATTAATTTGACTATAAAACTACCATTCCATTAATTTTTGTTTAAGACCAAGTAGTCTTTGTAGGGAAAAGTAGTATTTCTTTTACTAAAGCAACAACAGTTGGAAAAACAGGCACGCTTTTATGTATACAATCCCTAGTTCAGGCCCCCAAGAGGGGCAGCAATATTCATATTAAACATTAATCGAGAAGAATCTGTTTGAGTTTAACCTGATGGAGTTTAATGCAATGGCAGAGAACTGACAGGCCCACAACAATTCTCATGATCCACCAGTCCCACAGAAGTACCTGAGTGAACTTCAACACATGGAGCAAATGACCAAAAGGGACTACTCCGGTGACATCAAAACAACTGCAGGCCACCTTCAGCTCACAACTCCTAACTGAGTGAGAAACACTCAGTTATGAGTGGCAGGTGACTTTCACAGCACTGCTGCACTCACTCTGACCAGCTGCTTTGGGAAGGCCAGCAGGAAGCTCTGCCAGTCAGACTGCACCCGGGCGGTCACAGGTGCAAACCAGAGTGGGTTTACAGCGTTACACAATTTTCCAAATGCCACATTCTCATCCAGCCACTCAACCTTGTGATGAGTTACGGACCTCTCTCCCTTCTCTTGAGAACAACAATCTTCTCCTCCCTTTGGCTCCCCCTCTGCACCAGCAGACAGCCCCACCAGGTTGCCTGGCCAGGGAACACAGCAGAGGCAGTCCAGAGGAACTGCTCCATATGCACATTTAGCTTGGCAGCTGCAACTCTGCTTCCAACTGCATTGTTAGAAGTCTGTTGTTGTGATGTATTCATGAAAACTTGCCAGATTTTTCCAACTATAAACCCTGGTATACAGCAGAGATTGTCTCTACCTACAGACCTTGCTTCACTTGGACTCCCTGATTATTGTGGTTATAGCAACACTAACAGTCAAAACAAGAGAGCTCACCTTCCACAGTAGTGTCTTTACTGACACAGCATATACTTGTAGATCCATTTACTGTAACCTAATTATTAACACCTTTATAATGAAATATTACAGCATAGTTTAGGACAGAAATTTTATTTAGAGACTATTCAATTGCTAGATTGGAGATGAAAGCTGCCAACAAAGCAGCTCAGATTTGACAGTGACAAGCATTTATTAAATAGGGAATCATTATTCATGGTTCCAAATACTAAAATCCTGTGTAAGTTTAAAAAAAAAAAGTTTAATAAAACTTAGTATCAACCTGATTTTTTTTTGTATTTGTACTTTGAGCTCCACATTCAACTACCAAACCAACAGAAACATTTTTTTTAAAATAAAGAGTTTGTGGGGCTTAAAACAAGCAAACACTTCTATTTCTGATAAAGTTATGAAAACAGGCAGCTGAAAAGCTCTGCAGTAATCTCAGTTTACATAGAGTTGACACAAAATTAATGTTTTGTACTCTTAGGTTTTTCCCATGGGATCTAGGCAACAGATCCCAACAAATTCTGCTCCTCGGGCAGTGTGTATGTTATACTAACACAGGAGCAAGATGTTACAACACAAACAGTTTTGCACTTCAGAACAGTTTGTCACTGGCAGTTGGATGATAGTGTCTCACTTAGGAAAATGCCACTCCCTAGAAGTATGAAGAAACTTTCCACTTTTTCCCTTCAGAGTAGTTCTTCCATACATATACTGCTTTGCGTTCAGCAGTGAGAGAAAAAAAAATTAAGTTTACTGTTTGGCAGTTCATCTCAAGATATGAGTGATTCAGAGTACTTTGAATGGGCATACAGTGATGGGTTATCATTACCATTCTTTTCCTGTGTCTACACAGCAGAAACTAAGCAGCACAACCATTTGGAATAACTATTCATGCCTAATTTAGCCAGAATACATAACAGAATTTTAAGATGCTGCTTGTACAGAAAAATCCTCTGGATTACTTTTGACTACACCTTGCTGAGGTGGGAAACTTTTTCACACTAAAGAACTTGATATTAAATTCTTGATAAAGTACTCAACTTGGAGAGTCAAATAGTAGGGACAATATTAAAACGAACTAGTGTATCAGTCCTCCAGACAGATGAGGGCTGGATTGAAAAAGCTGAGTTACAGCATTTATTATCATTATCCAACTCACAGACTAAGAAGAACTCACATTACACACAGGTTAATTATCCTTTCAGATTAGTTTCTCTGAATAGTCAAATGCCTCATCTTCTCTGTCCTGTTTCTGTTCTCCCTTTGCTGCTTCACTTCTGGCCTATTTTTAACTGCTGTTCCTCCTGTGCCAGTTTGGGGACTCTGCTGTGCCATCTTGCTCAGCAGGAGAAGTTGGATAGAAAAACCAACAGAGATCTGCTGCTGCTGCTGAGCCTCTATCACCAAAGCAACAGCCAGTGAGCAGCACATGAGCCAACCTGAGCTGTAATACAGGTGGGTGAAAAACAAGCAAAAAATGTGTAATTCATAATTCTTGGAGGGGAAAATAGCTGGAAGAAATTCACTTGAAAGGAGAAATCTAGTATTAGTTCACTGAAAGGCAGCTTCTATAAAGAACTGTATTCATAAAGAAATTGTATTTTAAGGTTTTATAGCACAAAATGTTTCAAAACTGCTTACAGACTACTTAAGTACACATTTTTAAAAGCAACTTACTTGTCTGTTGTGTACTGGGTTTGATGTACTCGAAGGACTGGATTGTGACAAAGCTACACTGCTATTTTTTCCAATCTGAAAAACATTAATTGAGCAGTATTGAGAGGCATATTTGTCAGTTGAATTCAGATGCTGGTGATGGCCTTCCCTTTCCTATGTAGCGTGGTACCAATCGCGTTGCATTTGGAACACAGGTATTTTGCTACTGCAAAAGATACGCTTCAGATAGAATCATCATGATCTCTCAGAGCCTGTATACTTTAAATAGTCTTAAAAGGCACATAAATACTGTTACCAGTCAGAAAATAACATACAAAACAGTTGCTGAAGGAATATAAACTGTAACCCCCCACCTCTCTAGACTGAAATACTGGTTTCTCCAGTCACTGGAGTCACTTAGAGCAGCTATTCAGAGAGCTCGAGGTCATGGGATCCTCCCCAGGAGACCTTACCCACTCCTGGGGAGCTTAAACCAAGTGGACAAGCACCAGAGCATGCCCTAAGTTACTCCATTTTCTTCCATATATCATTTCTCAATAAAGCAAATATTAATCACCAAATGTAAGAACCAAACTCCAGGGGTTCAAATGATAGCATTTGTATCCATTTACTGCATCAGAGAATTTCTTTGGGAATGAGTGTAAATTGTAGTACACATACATACATTTTAGAAGTACTTAGTTACAATATTGCTATATTCAATCTGCTTGTTTCAGTGTTTTTGAGTTTACAGCACTCTATAAGAGCAGCCTGTCATAAGTTTTTCTACAATGACTGTAAACATGGTTTAGATAATTCTGTTGTGATACAAGAAGGGACACGGCTGTTGAGTCAGAGGAATGGTTCCTCAGGGGTTACAAGACTGATAAAAATTAACCACGGACACCTGTCTGCAAATGGCAGATGACTGCAGTGTGAATAGTTGTTTACAAAGTCACTGACTTCAAGTAACATCACTTTAATCCTTCGATGAAGAGGTAGCAAGGACCTGTCTTCTAAACAGTGAGAAATGCAGTAGCCAGTTTCTTACTGACTTGGGGCTATGGCATTGGCTGGCAGAGCCTTCACAAGAGCAGCTTTCTCCTTCCCTTCCGCAGCATTGTTTGTTAATTTGCCATGTCACGTAGAGTGAAAGGCAGCCTCTCTCTTCCTCTCCACATTTGCCCTTTCTCACACAGAGATTTTCTGAAACAGTGTTCTCTGTTTACATTCTATCCAGAATAAGTGTTTAAAGTTTTTATTTACAGCCAGTTTGGAAGGTGCTCTCATGGTGCACAAAGATTAAAAGGATGGGTCTTTGCCTGTCCTGTTCCCTTCAGCTTGTTTTTCCTGCCACAACTGTTCTCTAGAAGATAACATTCTTCAATATACAAATCTTAACTACACAACCTTGTATCTTTCCTAGCCATTCAGAACATCAGGACACACCTGCAAACCTTTCTTCTCTACATACAGTACTACGGCATTCATAAACCCCTTCATAATAAATACATGTCCTCCTTTTAAGTGGAGAAATAGTCACGCAGGCTGAACAGGTACAGCACTCTGAAATGAAAGAAAGGTTCCAAGATGTCTTGGGTCTTTAATGACGGGAAACACCATTTCAAAAGTATTAGTGTGAGGCCAAAACTCAAATCCTTTTTTCCCCCATTTCTTTTAAAAATAAATTGTACTTCAAAACCCAATGGTTAACACTTCCAGTTACTATCTATCCAGTCCAGAGCTGAATTAAATAAGAAAACTATACCTGAGCCTATCACCCGCTGCTGTGTTCTTAGTCTCTTTAATTTGCCATATTACATGAAGGAACAAGAGCAAGATTTTAAGCCATGCCTTTTTTTTGGGTGGGATTTTTACTGTAATTGCATTTCTAGAACACAGCAAGTCAAACAGCACAGCTTAAAATGGAATTTAAGTATTGTATTCTCCAGAGCTTTAATAAACCCATGTAGAGTATGTCATATTATTTGACCCGTATGCTTAAACGGGTACAAATTTATTTTATTTTGTATTGCATACAGTATCCTTGTCACAAAGACAATTAGCTGCCAGACAGGCTTCTGAAATACAATTAAGTCCATTTTACCTCCTACTTTTGACTACTGCTGTAGCTCCAAAAAACAGCAGTATAAGATGAAAGTGTGACCAACTTTTACATACATATATACACATATATGCATGTATACATATATATATATATATGTATGCATGCACCTGGACATACATATATATATATAAAAAACATGTTTAAATATCTGTGTATTGTAACACTCATCACAAATATTTAACCTCTTACTTGAGAAAAAAATATTAGCCAGAATTACATTTTTACAAATATTCAGCAAAGACCTCTGATTGATTCCTTGTGGTTTATTTACTTCTATTAATGTGCAACATGAGAAAATACATCACAAACTGGAAGAGGAATGACACACAGGAACAGATGTGATCTCAAGGGGGTTCAGAATTTGAACTCAGAACCTCCTGCATGCAACCGTAAGATTTCTTCACACTGCATTAAGCTACAGATACAGCCTATGTCCTGTGAAAAGATGATACAACCCATTTCCTATTATCCATGTTTGTACCAAAGTACCAATTTGTACTTACTTTTTCTTTCCATTTGACACCATAAACCTCAGGGCAATTTAATCTTTCTGGGCAGACGTTTCAAAAATCAGATTGTGTGACAGAAGGAAGAATTTACAGAATCCTCTGCTGACTTCAGTTACTTAAAGATCAGTTCCGATCGCAAGATGCATTTCAGAGGCTTACAATAGAAAGACAATGCCACTACCCATTTTAAAAAGCCAAACAAGTCATCTCTGTTGCACCTCTGCTGGAAGTAGGAAAGAGAAAATATACCTGCTAGGCCATTCTTTGAGACCTTCATTCTGTCTCCTATACCAGCTTTAGGATTCATTTATTCCTTTTTCCCTCTCCCATTTCTGCCAAGTTACTTATGGAATGCTTTGCCCTTACCATCTTCTTCCAAATTCCACTTGTTTTTATGTGCAACATCCTTAGGAAATGAGAGTTTCACAAACAAACAAAAAAATTCCTAAGCTACCTTCTCTGGATTCTCTGAGGTATTCTATTTTCTATGGCTTTGTCTTCCAGACGCCAGGGCTAAGCGTTGCTTTGTGTGCACTGCACAGCACTGGACACGGTAGCAGAATGAAACAGTAGATCACTATAAAGACTGTATTGGCAGTTTCCCCACCAGATCTTACTTCACATATACTTTTGTCCTTATACAGCACCACTGAAAGAGAAGCCAAAGCTCTGTTGCTATCAATGAAGCAAGCGTGTGTAACCTTATCTGCTGCACAGACTTTAATATTCTGTGAACACATGTACACTAAAAAAGATAACCAAATGTCCACTAAAGGTCATCTAGTTAAGATCCTAATTTCTTAATTTTTCCAGTTTCGAACAGGAAATAAGATCTGAGTTCAGGCACCTCAGACTCTCCCCATGAGAAAGGTAGATGTGTTTTACAGAAGAGATACGAAGAGACTTGCATAACATTAGGAAATGAACCAGCAACAAGTTTGGGAAAAGAAATAAACAGAAATTCTGACTCTCATCTTCCTGTTTCAATACGACAATTTATTTCAGAGAGATGAGAATTAAGAAAATTTTTTTTTCTAAAAGTTATTTATCCATTCTGGACATTCAGTTTTACTTTCAGATATACAAATAGCTACTTTAATAATTGAATAAAAAATCTCATAAAAATATTTTGAGAAAGTATATATATATAGTTTTTTTAAATCTCAAAACATCTTTCTATGACTGGTACAAAACAAATATGTTTCTGTATCAACCTAGAAAGTAAGTTGTGTGATGAAAACCAATCTGAAGCAAATGCAGTATTTTCTTTTCAGAATGCATGAAATATTTCAAGGAAGTCAGACATGATCTGTAAAAAAATAACTGGAAGAGTCCCTTACCTGCCGAGAGATGGAGCTGCTTGTAGGATCTGGCACCGCAGAAATAAGGTTGGCAGTGCTCTTTCTATGAACACTATTCATACCAGGCATTTTAGTGATTTTACAGGCTTTGCTACTAGAACTAGAGTTTTTACGTTTTTTTCCTTCTGATTTGTCAAAAGAAAGGGGTAGAGAAGACACTGCATTATGTGCTCCCAGGGAGTGGTCCCCTGAGTGGTGCACGAGAGAAGATACAGACAGATTAGAAGAGTCAATACTGCTCACTACCATGCTCATGTGTTTCACTGAGTCTGTTGAATTACTTGACAGTGAAGTCCGTCCTGAGGGCTCCGATTTGGCACTGAGTGGGCTTGTTCCATTATTGGTATTGTGCACAGACACACTGTTATAGGAGGATGTCGCCTGATAGGAGTTCAACGTTGAACTGGGGTTCAGGACACAGTTCTTTTTGTGGGACCCTGAAAATGAAGACGAGGAAGATGTCTGCAAAGATAATGAGGACGATGATGACGATGAAGACGACGACTGCGGCTTTTTCTTTTTGTTACTTGAAGACTCATCACTCCGAGATGACAGGTCTTTCACTTTTGAGGATTTGCTGGTTTTTGTTTTGGATGGCTTGTGGGATGGGGAAGGGATGACTGCTGGCACTGGTGACACAGCTGATGGCGCCTTAAAAGTTGAGTCCATGATACTTAGGCTTGCAGCCACGTGAGGAAAAGCTGTGGTGTGTGACATAATGGAATTCGTCTCTGCCGTTGTCACAAAGGCTGCATTTGATAACATGGCTGATGTCATTATGTAAGAAGAAGTGATTCTTGAACTGATAGGTGTTGAAGGAATATACACCGCACTGGGGTTGCTGAAGGGCTGTAAGACTGATGCTGGAAAAGGAGTGGAGACATGTGCTGCTGGAGAAGGCATGGGACTGTCTGCCGCAGGAGGAATTTTCCTAGATAGAAAAGGAAAGGAAAATAAAAGAAGAGATTTAGATACATGAAAAGATCTCATCCAAACAATGCAGATAGGAAATAATTTCCATGAAGAACTAACTTATTCAAAAAGGCAAACCTAGTCCATTATAATTTTGATTCCTATTCTATTCTACCAATCACACACAGCAATTAAGGGCACAGGATTACAATTTAGACATATTATTACAAATTTAATTTCCTTTTTCCCTCTCTTATTTTACCAAACAATTAAAAAATGCAAATAAAATGCCTGACCGTGGCACCTATACATATCCTAGTCACTATGTTTCATTAATTGCATATGTTTTGCTTCAAAGTTCAAGTTGTGGAACAGTTTCAATATCAACCTCACAGGTTAGATTTCATTAAGGTAGTAAATGAGCCAGTCAGGGAGTTGTGAAGCACTTAATCATTGAGCTTAAAGAGGAAAGATCATCCCTTTTGCACATGCAGTGCTATTCCCAACAGTTCATTTGAGAGCTGGTTAGATGGGATTAAATAGGTAAATTATTGATTAATTTTCACTGATATTGAAAAATTGACAAAATATTAAAGAGAGCTTGATAAGCTTTATAAACATCTGAATACTCTTCTGGGAAGAAAACCTAATAATATTACCTGTGAAATCAGTAGAATGCATTCAAATTTGTTTCCATTCAGCCATCAACTATTATTTTATGTAGTGTGGTGTTATCAAAGAACCAGACCTTCATAATGTCTATTGGAAAACTATTATGTGAGCCTTTCCCATTATTTAGACTTAAATTTAATTCACAGTTTAATCCTATTTCTCTTTGCTAAGAAGCTGTACAGCCCCATAACTCTGTCCTTGTTATCCTTACTACTGACACCTTTCCCATTTTTAAAGGCTTACTCTTGCCCTCACAAAGCATGATAAAAGAGCAGCCCTGGGTGTGCCGTTTTATCATAAATCAAATCCTAATTACAAGTGTTCTCTGCATGCATTCCTCCTATGGAGACTGTTGGCCAGGACACTTTACTGGCACAGTTACATAAGGGATTACATACAGTCCATGGTGCCAGAAATGAAGAAGTCCTACTGCCTGCCACTTGCAATGCAAACCAAGCTGCTCATCAGAGCCATTCCTCAGATTACTTTTAAAGAAGGACCAACAATTCCTACCCACCTTTGCAAAGTACTTTGAGAACTAGGGATAAAAGTACTTTGTTAATGTCACAGTTGCGAAAACATGGCCCTGCATCCCTGTACCTCTGGCCACAGCTGCAGAGCTACAGACCAGCAGCCTCACACCCAGCCCTGCTTGGGGAGCACAGGAAAAGGTCAGTCCAGAGGAGGGTTGAGGACAACAGAGGAATAAAACAGGGGTTAGGCACTGGCAGCTTCCTGTGTTATACATACAAGTTAAGTATGGCTGGAATTCATTAAAATATTAGAGATTACGTAAACAGCTAGAATTTGGGAAAATGTTTGAAATCAGATTTAGTGGGAGCAGGGTAAGGCCTCTTTATTTCTGGTATCAAATAACTACTGTAGAGGTTATTTTTGTTTTCTGTACTCGTTTGTACTAGTAGTGGTACATGTTTTGTCAGATGCCCAAGCATCTGTTCTCCTGACAAACAAAGCCAATAGGTAACAAATTTTAATCTTCCTGTTTAAGGAAACTAAAATATTTTTATTTGTGGAAGGTGACAGACACTAGTTTACAAATTTACAAAGCAGATTGAGCATGATCAGTCTCTAAACAGACATGAAACTGGCCCTTTTATGGCAGAACCAACCATTTCCAAACTGTATCTCCTAGCACAGTGGCACTGTTATCATTAAGTTACCAGGTTAGTCAGACAAGCCAAACTTTAGTGCTTAAAAATATATATTTAAATAAAAATCAAACCTTGTTTATCTAATGGCTGGCATCCAATGAATATAACACAGTCCTGATAATAAACAGTGACATGAAACACTGCACTTTAGTGTCATTACATTGGAAGAAGAATGCATATTCTGTAGCAGAATACCCCCAAAAAATCAATCCTATCTGCAGATGCCATGAACTTTTAATTACTTTTCTTTTAAAAGAATTAACATCTATTTTAGAAGTGCAGTCTATTTTAGTGGATCTGTGTAGTCAAAGCCTATAGTGCTTGGAACCTGCATATGTGATACAGAGGTGCTTCAAGAGTGACTAATAATGAGAATTTTAAGATCCCAAAGGCAGTAAGGGCACTATGGACTAAAAACCTATTATATTCCATCTTATGCACAGAAAATGTGCACCAAGTTCCTTATCTTACAACTCATGAGCCTTACACAGCAAAGCCTGAATGGGTGACACAGGGGCATGATAAAGGCATAAAATTCTAAGCAAAAAATCTGGATTCTTAGGGACTAAAAAGAGTCCTAAATCTGGCAGAAATTTACATCAGACTAGGAGATTGTTCTGGTGGGCTTAACAGAGAAGAGAAAATTTGTACACGTTACTGCTATACCTTAATACAGAGGTAATTTTACAGACGCTGGCCATGGAGTGTTTAATTTAGAAATTTTACAGAATTAAAAATGTTAAATGACCCACCAAGTGTAAAAATCCCACTTACTTCCACATCTGTGAGTTCAAGTGTTTTTCTACCATGGAGTTCAGTGCGAACCGAAAATGGTCCCATCTTCTGTCAAAGACATAGTACCCTCTTCCCATTAAGCGACTGCCGTATGAACAGAACTGAAAGAAAAGGTTTTTCAAAGTTGCTTATAAAAATGTATTTCTACATTATGAAAGATTTACTGATAGATCAAGAAACACTTTTGTAATTTGTATAATGCAAATAAAACTTATTTTTAAATGTTATTTTCACTATCTGCAGCATAAATAGTTTTTTTACGAATTACGAAATATGTGCATAATATTTCAACTTAGTGTAAAGTATATTTCATACTTCATTAATGAATCAGTGCCAGAGAAGGAATATAACTGCTGAGGTACTTCTAAAGAAAAAGTTCTTACTGCCTCAGAAATACAAGTTACGCTGTTCTGTGCATCTTAAATCTCATAATTGCATGACAGCAAAAAAAATATAACTGAAGAGGAAAAAAGTGCAATGGGAACATCTTTAGTATCTACTTAATAAACAAACCACTGCCATTTCAGTAAAAAAGTAAATTATCATCCATGGCATCTGTGCTACAACAGAACATGGGATACACTCTTCACAGTGCATGAAAATCAACTGGAGGAGTAATAAACATTTTGAGAATTCTGGAGAGCTCAGGAGTACTTGCACCACTTCGTCTGGAGAACTTCCTGAAAAGTCCTGCTACACTGAAATGTTACAATCAGGAATCTGCTCTTGCTTCAACTGATCTACATGATGCAGAGAACTGCTACAATGCCTGTTTGTAGGAGAGAAACCCGTTAAAAATCATCCTCAAAAAACAATACAACTCTCCATCATACAAGGGACTGCATGGTGACTGCAACTGTTCATTCTAAGTCTGTTTCATGACAAGGTTAAGTAGGTTAATTAAAACCACACCTAAGTTGACAAACTCTCCTCATCTCCCAGTGAGCTACCACTAACATCAGGTACCACCAAGAGGCCATTTAAGTAGCTACTGACTTTCCCCCTGATCAGTTATTACCATCTGGCCAGGTGAGGAATTTTGTAAGGAAGACAGTCTACTTGAATATGAAATTCAGCAATTTAGCATGAACTGAGCTGGAGGTGATTTACACCATCTTTTCTGACTTCATGCTGATACGGACTAAGAAGTTTCACTACCAGTAAGTGCTTCAGTTAAGAGATGCTAAGATTTCAGAGAACAGTTGAGTCAGTGGGTTTGCCTTGAAACAGAACCAGGATCCTAAACCAAAATGGCTATTGACAGCCATGTCTCACTGCTGAGGCATGTGCAAGAACTGGCTGCATTAGATTATTTTTTAAGTTGTGTGGGCACCCATGCAGTGAACCTTTAGTTTTTAATTCATAGAGAAGCAGTCAGCAAAATCAAAGTAGCATACAAGAGTACCAAGGAAACAGGAGGTTCCTGCATATCATAATATTATGTGGACTACAGTAATTCTCATTTTCTCTGTAAGAACCACATACAGGATTTCATCTGACAGTCATTTTATGTTCAAGCCATACTTTTTCCTGGTGTCTGACAGTAACAAGTTCTCCTTTGCTCTAGGGAATAGAAACAATGCTACCAGTTATCACAATGTTTGTTTTATTCTGCATATCATATGGAAAACACATAAGTGTATTCCTTGGCTCAATTTTTATGAGAACCAACTCCTAAGAAGTTCAAGAGTTCTTCCATTGCTTCTTGGTTTGAACAGTGTAAACAAATTCACACTGCAGAGATAATGGCACAAAACAGCTTTTACTACTTAAAATGAAATTTCTCACTAACACAGGAGAAAGACAAAACCAGCTGCTTCAACACATAAGCATACACTTACATAAATGACATTTTATTACTGCTTTAAACCAGACTACAGAAATGAATGGAGCACTGTACTAGCCTTCTGCCACCAACTGCAAGGTATAGTTTTGTAAGAACGACAACAACAAAGAGAATATCTGCTCACATCACATTTAAAGCAATGCAACTTTCCTCAGTTTAGCAGAACTACACCCAATTTGAGGTCTACTGAGAGGACAATCTGAAAATAGAACTTCTGATTTTCTGCTGCCCATCTTGTCCTACATCAATGTATCATGTGTTACTGACCAGTGGTCTCCTCCTACCTTATCCCATCCTTACCATTTTCTGTTAAATGTATTTTTTCTCTTTAGAACAGTGTTCAGAATGTAGGGTCTTCATTCCTAACCTTCTTCTCCCCTCTCTAATTATGCAAGAACAATGGCAAGGCATGTCAGAGACTGACACATACCCCAAGAGGTCTGGGATGGTGTCCAGAAAAATGACAGTCTAATTTCTCAGATTCTTCAGCTCCATCCGCTTCTCCTTCATCACTGGACAATCTGCTCGTGATATCTCCTCCCATGGAAGGCAGTGGCAGTTCTGGTACGTACCCACTGTGGTTTGAAGAACTGTTGCTGTTTATGCTATTTGCAGATGAAGGTCTAGAAGGAGAACATACATTTAAATCATCAGTGTTCAAAGGCTCTACAAACCTACCTGCTGGCATCAAGCATCAAAGCAAATGATGCCAGAAATGATCCATGTAAAGAAGGACAGTAAAAGACATTGAATAGCTGACATTAGGTCTTGTCAGAAATATACTGTGGGGTTGTCATCAAGTTAATGTTAGCAGAAGCACCCTTCTATTGCCTGAAAATTTAAATTTGTCATGAAGTTGGATTTCAGATCTTGAAAGAGGCAAAGTATATTTAATACACAAATAAATACCAGGTATAAAATCTTACTCAACCACTACTCTGCTACTTGATTAATCCCAAGGGTCCAGTTATGAAGTTATATTTCATACCAAAATCCTACTAAAATTAATTGTACTACATATAAGAGCGTTTAGCTGACACCCTCTACAAGTACATTAGTGAGTGAAGTAACTGGGAGAACTCCTCACAGAGTGTAGGTTTTCTTTACCTTTGTCTAAAATGCAATAAAACGAAGTAGGAATGTTTTTGCACCACAGGGTGTGATGGTCCCTTGCCTTTCAAAAGTAGATTGAAAACAGATTAGATGAGATTAGATGAGATGAGATTAGATTAGAAATGGGGGTGGAAAAGGTTCTCAATTACAGTCTGTACAACCAGGACTCTGGTTGTATGGAGAGCTCTGAGGCTGGAGGAGATGTCCACACTGGGCAAAATCTGCAGATGATCTTCTTCCATCTCATGAATTCCCACTCTCAGGACAGAGCGGTCCCCCAGCCTGCGGACAGGAGCCCTCTCCTGCCCTGCACAGGGATTGCTCAGGGATGGCATGGGCACAGGACTAACGCTGCAGCTGGGATGTGCGAGCGCTCCGCAGCCCCCGAGGGCTCGGCTGAGCCCCCGCGGTGACCCCGGCGGGCTTTCAGAGCCGCAGGCCTGCTGGCCCCCACAGAGAGGCAGCAAGGCTGCCATGGCTGCTCTGAAACCGGGCAGGACAACCCAACAGAGGCACTGCAGCACAAACAGAAATGCAGGCTGCACAAACACAACATATGAGTGCTAAAATCCTTCTCCTCGAGCACTACTACCTCTGTAATTTCGGCAGCTGACTCTCATGGAATTGCATTCCAGTTTTGCCACTTTGACTGTAACACCTACTAAACCCCATTTCTACCTTTCTGTCCGTGCTCCTCTCAATGAAGGGCTGTGTAAGGTCACTGCTTTTACAAGAATTAGGCAGAGCACCAATTCATCTGTGGCTATTCTTTCATTGTGATTTCACTCAAATCCTGCAAGGCCCACCTCTGCCTCTGTAGGAATAAAACTTCATTAGGGCTTGGTGGCCACACAGAAAACATTGGAAACAGCTGTCTCTGTAAGATCTGAGATAGCAAATACAAGAAATCTGTCTTTGAAATAGGGACTATCTTAGTAGGAAAGTCCAAAAATGAGCACCCAATCATGACCAAGGTTTATGCAATAAATGAATGATGAGAAAATATAAATATGAACAAGCCAACTAGTTTAGCTCTATGCACTCCAGCCAAAATTAGTACCAAAAACTCCCACAAATAAAGAAAACATATGGGAAGTTTTCCAGATGATAATCAGAATTCAGTAGCTCAAACACCTCACACTGTTTTTTGCAAAAGGATGCCTTCAGAAGTTTTCATTGTCCTTCTGAAGACTGTTTCTGCCCTTTCTAAGAAAAATCTTCAAAACAAGGGAAGACATGCTATGGACAGTTTCATATCAATAGTTTTAAATCAACACTAAATTACACCTTTTTTTACAACAATTCCATTGATGCAATTGGCAAAGTATTTCTAGAGAAAAATTCAACATAAATGTGCAGAATTTTACCACTAATACCTACACTGATTCATGTAAATAGACTTTTATTCTCAATTGTGACCGAATGACTTGAATATAAACTTTCCTAATTATTACTGACAATTTTAGCCAAAAAATGCATTTAGTCTGAGATTCTGAGCCAAAGGTGGACACTATTCCTTTCCTCATTCCCAATCAGATCACAGGCTACCATGGACAGAGTCAGGTTTAACATAAGCTAGCAGAAATTCTTGTATTAATATATTTTTTTGTGCAATAGCCTAAAGAAGTATCAAATGCTTATAAAATGAGTTGTATGAAAGACTAAGAAATGCCTTACAGCACCTTCAGAATGCAACATTCCACACTGGAGAACTGCTTACCTTGGAAGTACAGAATTTGGTGGTCTAGATTTTGCAGGAGATGTTACTTTAGATTCTTGCCCAGAGTTCACTGAGGATCCTGACAGAGAGTCTTGTGCTGGTGTGGGCTGGCTCTGATAGCTTTCCCTTGCAGATGGTGGATGCTCTTTGTCTTTTGCCACTTCTTTTTCCCTGGATCGAGCTTTGTGTTCAGCTAGAAGGATGTCAAACTGTTTTTTACGGCCTGGAACTGCTCGTCGATGATTAAGTGAATGAGTCTAAAAATAGGGTGGTTAAAAAGCATTTGTGTGTGCATGACATTGTTTATGAGTCCTCTATACTTCTGATACACCACTACTCTAACAGATAAAATCTACTTCAAACAACTTCAGCCACAGTTATGGAAATAAAGCTGCTATTCCACATTATCTTTGATAATTTATAGTCATTCTTAAGAAATGCCAACATCAAGGCTAAAATTACTTTTTGCAACAGTTTTTATATAATAGAGATATTGACTTACCTTTTCCAAGGTGGAAAATAGAATTCCAGTAATTTAAAGATATTAAGAAAATCATTGTAGCTTTTAACTTACAATGAAAAACTGATTTCATTGGATTGAAAACATGAATACATTTTAAAGCAAATTTAGTTGATCATCTCTACTGACAGGCAGCACATACACATACAAATGTTCATTAGAAATGTCTCACATTGCAGCTACTTTTTGACACTGGAGTTATTACTATCACAAGGGCAGCCTCCAAGTAATTTATTATACAAAAATATGGTATTTTTTTTTTACTAAAAAGTGACTATACTTCAACATTGTTGCACAGATGAACCAAAAAAGGAGCATTTAAAATAACACTTGGGCTTCTAAATGAAACGTTAATCCTTTTTGCATAATAAAATGACAAGAAAAAAATCTTTTTAGAAGTATCAGTGGAATAATGCAGATGCTCGGATTCAAAGAAACAGAATTACACAAAAGAATTACCTGAAGACAGCGCCTGAATACCATACCCATTGTCTGTAAGACAGGAGCAGGTATGACCTCTCAAACTACTGTGGTAGGATTTAAACTATAACAAAGCATCTGATATGTTATCTTCTAAGAAAAATACCTTGCAGGTGAGCGATCTTGTGCAAGGTTTCTTTGTTTCAGGATCCAGTACTCCACAGTGTTTATTTGGGTCAAATTCTCTTTCTGTTTGATGGGAGAATGAGAAACAAGAAAAAAATAAAATATTATAAAAGTTTTAACCAGAGTAGCTTACAATTTTTGCCTGTTAGAACCTAATGTAATCAGGCTCAACCTGAACCACTGATCCCAACCCCAGCATCCCCTAACAGTGTATGTGCATCACTCATATAATTGTGCATTTTTTTGTCCTTGCATGATTAAAACCATTTAGCGCAGGATTTCAGCCAAAGACTTCATGGAAATAAGTCTGCTTACAGTGGAGCGGCCCAAACAAAGGACCAAGCCAAATCCCTGTGACTTCAGTTCCCTCCCTAACACTGGCTGCCTCTGAGGCCATGAAATACAGCATTTGCAGATCTGGCTCCTGAGCTGGGCTAAGACACAAATGGTATCACAAGTGCTTCAAACAACATTTCTCTGACAGACTTAGATACTTTAGAAAACAACCCATGGTTGATTTCTGGTGGTATTTTAAAAATAAAATTTATATAAATCTGTCCCCTAAACCTTTATAAAAATAACATGTATGTTATTTTTTATTTCCCTAAGTGAAGGGAGGGATGGAATTTAAAGTTTGCAGAGATTATGAAAAAAGGCATTTACATGAGTTCTACGCATGATTAACATTAAAGGACATTAATATTTAATATGCTGTATTTGCATATTTAATTTCATTAATATTTTAGTATTTCTATATCACAGATAGCATCACCTCCTTTAGGTTATGTTAATATAATTTTAAGGTTTGTACTCAGAGCTGTAACAAAACAATGGATATACACTTTTTATTTTATGCCATCAAAACCCTCTACCATTACCTTCATACACCTTGACAAATTATGGTGTAATTGGCAGACTGTTTGCTTTTGTTTGAGAAGGGAATATAAAGTATTTGCCAAATCCTATTTTAACTATACAGTGATGGTACATTCAGATATAATAAACATCCTGTACTCAAATACAACATTTAATCAGAGGATTTAAAAATTCTTCATAAACAAGCAAATGGGAGCTAAGAGGAAGACAGTGATTCACAGCTGTGTTACAATGTTATGACAGCATCACAGCAAGTAGAACAGCTGGAAGAAGAAAAGTAAGGACAAGTAGCTTATGTTAGACAGCAACTGTCTTCCAGATTTCACAATTACTAGCAGTTTTATGTATTCTGCTATATAGACTTAAAATGATTATGCAAACATTAAATGGTTATGTTATTAACCTATTAGCAGAGCCATAAAAAAAAGTGAGCTCGGAAAAACCAGCTGGCACAATTTTTTGGGTGAAATTTACAAAGGGACTAAAATATGTTATAGGCAGTTGTAGTTTCTTTGGCATTTACAACACAACAGAAACACAAAAGTAGCTGTGTATGACTCAATAGAATAACTTTTTTTTTCTACTTAATAGATGAAAACACATGTTCATGAACTAAAGGAGTTAGTTACTCCTGGGATTTGAGTGCAAGATGTTCCTATTACAGTTTCCTGAATCACCCACCTTCAATGCAAATTTAAAAAACACACTAAAGAGACAATATGGACTAATAAATATGCCTTCAAATGAAAAGTCCTGAGGGCAATTATAAGGCTATGGAACAAGTTTTGAAAGTCACCAAGCAAGGACTGTTTTGGACCAACAGGGAAACATCAAACATCAAAAGTGCTCCAGACTGGTACTTGTCAGTAAGAGGCCCAACCAACTAAGACTTTCAGGACTGATTAGAGCAAAGCCAGTTATTAAGAAAACATATACAGGTAAAATCAACATAAGGAGTTATAAGAGGATAGAGTGGAAGCCTCTGCCATTGACTGAACAACAAAATAACATGCTCTCCCTGAGAAACAAAATACTGAGCAAACAGGGAACCACTTCTCCTGGCTGAGGCGTGTGTGGCTGTTCCAAAGAATTCATGAACATCTAATTGCCAGCTACAGACATGCCTGGTTTGGGCACCACACTACATGACACTTACCACCTTCTTATCAATAACAAATGCAGCTTCTGACTACTGTGTTAGGAAATGTGGAGTGTGGCAACTCCAAGACCCCTGTGCACAGGCACAGCTTGAGAAAGCTGTTTCTCTGGAATGGATTCCATGTCTTCAAGATCACTGGACAAAGTGAAGAGCATTTGTTATAACCTCACCTAGAGAAGAGCAAGAGTCAAAACTGAACTGTCGCAAACCCCTGTTTGCAACACAACACTTTTTCTTGGTGTAAGCTGGGCATCTACATTCTTTAACATCACCCCAAAGAGAACAAGAAATAAGGAAGATTTAGGAAAAAAAAATTGTTTCGCAGTTTGCTACTAGGAAACACTGATCCACTTAAGCTGGGCAGCTACAGACTGTCTTTTGTGGTTCTGCAAGCTGTTTCCTCTCTCTCAACAAGGACAGTGCTCCTGAAACGAGGGCAGGTTCATTCATCACTCAAACAACCACCAGCTCTCAGCAAAGAAAAAAACAAATTTCAATCATAGTCAGGGAAATGGTGTGAGACAGAGTAGAGGTTGCTAAAAAGGGAAGGAAACAAACTGGCCAAATTTATTAGGGAGCTTCAAAAATTTACATCTGTACAGCTCCAGGGCAGTGGATTGAGGGAAACCTAAATCCCTTAGCTGCAGTTTCATCCTTTTTATGTGAAATGAATGAAATTATGTGACATCTCAAATAATCAACTCACTGACCTTCCAAGATCTTTTTCTCAGCCTTTGCACAGTCCTGTATAATAATGGAGAGGAATCCATCATAGTGACACACAATCTACAGGCAATTCATCTCCAGTGCTCTCAGGACTTCCAGGATTTGCATCATCCCTAAATTACTGCATTGCTGCATCAATACTCAAGGCAATGGAAGCAAGACTGAACAGATCACAAATCTGATCATGACAGAGGAGCTGTAAAAAAAGGTCTCAGTTCTGTGCATCTGTTAACCATATAAAAGTAAACACATGCCTATCCAGGTGCTCAACCAGTCCTGTGCAGAGATTTCCACTACGTTCCCTAGCCTAGAAGACACTGCAAGTCAGAGCTTAGAGAAAGAACAGTGCCAGAGTCGCCTCCACAGACACAGCCAGCAAGCTGAAGGAAGGCTCTACAGAAATGATTCTCCTTTATGAACACACTTCTGCAAGCACTTGTACAAAAATGTACAAGTATCACCTGCAGCCCTGCAGTGGTAAGTGGTGACATGAGGAAAACCACTAACAGTTTCACTTGCTCAAGGAGGAATTCTGAATTGATTAGCTAAATAAGGCATCTAAACCATTACAGGAAATAATAGGTTAAAAGGAAGCAATATTCTAAGTTAACTATAAAATATAGAGAGTTTTTATTAGAATAATATATTGGATCTTAAAAAGTGAAATGTAAGGGTTAAAGACTAATCTTAAGATGTTTTCTTGTAACATTTTTTCATTTTGTGAAAAGCTATAAATGAACAACGGTTCTGTTTTCCTATATGCCACCTTTAACTAGTTAAGAAAGTAATCAGTGTACTTAATCCTTTCAGGCAGTGGCACTGTTCCATGCCCCACACAGCCCTAGCAAACACCTCACACTCGTCTGAAATCCAGCCAAGGTAGCAGTACCATAGGCTAACTGCCAAATTTGAGAAAATGAAAAAAATAAACCTGATATTCAGGCAAAAAATAGGACACACTCATTAACTGGAAATGAAAGCATTTATCTCGTACAACTTATACTGGTTCATAACTAGTGCACATTTAGAAATCACGTGAGCTAACGTTGTGCCAAAGTGACGATCTAATGCGGATCATGCTGCCATTAGCAAAATTAGCCTTTCAGTACACACAAGAAGTTCCTGCCCGAGTCACAAAGTACTGCCAGCTGATGAATAGACCCTGCACAGCTTCAGCAGCCGTAAACTTGAGTCAGTTATTTTTGCTTAAAAAAACCCATAAAATCCCTCAAAACACTTTGTTTCCTTTCATTCAGAGCAAAAATCTGTTTTCAGCTTTTGGGGGCAAATTCTCTCCTTGCTACCCAACAGCTGGCATGGGTCACTTCTGGGGAACCCCACAGAAAATAATTCTTCCTTCCCGTGGATGGTAACTGTTCTAATGGAGCCTCTGCCCTCCCATAATGTGGCATTCTGTGCTTTGGTGGCAGGTTTGGACAGGGACCTACACCCTCAAAACTACCCTGCCTAAGGCCATCCAGGGCATTTCCCATTTAATGTCATTTCCTCAACTCCACTGTCCTGTCTTCCTGAGAAAGATTCAAGATCTTCATGCTAGAAGCATTGCCACTCATATGTGAATTGCAGGGGGAGAGGAGTGAAGGGAAATTATAACTTTTAACACTTCCCCAAGCATTTCCTCTTTCTCCTTAGGAATTTTCTCTTATCAAAACCAAAAAAACCCATATTCTTTAAAAAATCATGACTTGGAGGATAAACCAGTGTCTTAAACCTGTTCAACTGTTCAACTCAATCATGACCGAACTAAAGTCACCCAACCAAGGCATATTTTCTTTGGTTGTAAACAGATCCAAATCCCATAATGGCTAGAAGAAGTCTACTGCCTTCCTGTTTTCATGAATTTACTTCCTTAAAAATTTGTATTTGGCCTGTTGACCAGTAATTTCAAGCTAAACAGAATGTGTACTTTGAAAATACTTTACACATGCTAAGAGTGTGAAAGCTTTCATTTTCATACATGCAAACCAGCATCTTACAGCGAAAAAATCCAACCAAACCCAGCATTTTATTAGCTAGATTATGAGCTATAGAAGCATTAGCAAAGGAAGACAGACTACCACAAAAGGTGAACTACAACATCACTCACCTGAAAGTCTTTTGTAAGGCTTGTTACTGCTTTTAGTGCCATTTTGGTGTTTCTTGTCTATTGAAGGAGGTACAATTCCTTTGCCGTTCAGAATCTTTTCTGGTGATGGTGGCACTGACTTGGATGTCAAACCAGATTTAACCAAACTTGGAGCAGGTATGGTGGATGAAGAAGCTGAGGAGGAGGTGATGGTGGTAGTGGTTGCAGAATTCATTTTAACATTGGCACCATCTGCCTTCACTAGGTTAGGAATTTTCTCTAGACTGACTACTGGAACAGGAACGCTGCAAGATCAAAGAAAAATATTCAAGGGTTATTTTCTGTACCAAAGATTTATGGTTACTTAGTCCCCTTCCACAGATACAAAAATTTTGATGCAAGTGACATAGTGCCTTAAGACATGGCTAAAATGAAATACTTGGTACCAGTATTGACTATTTTTGTTCAATCAGGTGTTTACAAAACCAGGCATCTGTAAACCCTGGCAATGTAGAGAATTATGAAAATGAACGTTTGTAATTTTTTAAGATCCAATCCCCTACTATTCATAAGCAAAATCAATATTTGGTACTAAGCAAAACATACCCCTTCCAAATATGGTCTCATGCCTTTAACAGTGGCACATACCAGATATGTGTATGCTGTACTAAACTCATCATGATACAGAAGCAGTTTGCTAATAATATTAATATTTTTAAACAAGCACAAAAATAATTAATTTGTTCAGACGTGTCTGAATGACATAAAAGTTCTAGAAACAAGGACAAAAGAGATTTTAAGCACAGAAATCTTAACACTTGTCCCTTTAAAAGTAATAAAATCTTTGATGACTTGAGCATGACTACAGTGTATTTTAATAAAATCTTACGGACTTAAAAATTTTTAATATAATTATTAACTTAGATGGCTCTTTTCAGAGTAACGTTTGCAGTAACTAACTTACTCTAACTTAACTACCACCACTGCATATTTGTTACACTAACAAATGTTAGCATCTCAATTTGACAGCAAAAAAGATTGAGACAAATGATTTTCAGTAAGTTGCAACAGTATTTTAACATTTCTGGGTTCTATCTGCATGAAGAAATATCCAATGATAGCTTTTTATCTATTCAACAGCTCCAAAACTGGATGTCTTATGACTACCAATGAATATATAAATTATATACCCCTCCCTACTGAAACAAACCCAAATAAAAAATATTATATAATACATGCATGGTTAGGGACTTCCCCCCATTCACAATTCACACATAATTTCAGTCTTTTGTATCTGAAAAATGGCACCTCTGCTGCACCTTTCTACAAAAGGAATGTTTAACAGGCGTGGAGTCCTCTCAATCAGAAAAAGATGACTTTGAGATGGCAATCTCCATGGGACACACTTTGGAAACATCAAGCAGGGTCCAGAACAACTCAAGTCTTGACTTTCCTGGGCTCCTACAAACCTGTTTCTCTGTAGCTGCTGAAGACTATAAACCTTATTCTAAGGGTATTTTAGCATAGGAAAATGTACAAACTTTGATAGAAACAATAAGTATACACAACTACAAAGAAGATTTAGACACCAAGACATCTTCTGGAGCTGGAATTAAATTATGTAAAACTTCTCTCTCCTGTGGTACCATAAACATAGAAGTCAGTTAGTCAGAATACAGATGCAGTAAAGTGTAGAGCACTGGCCAGTAACTAAACGAAAAATGTACCCTGCTCACAATATCAGAACTGTGTTAAGTATTTCAATGAATGCAAGCATGTAGCTATGAAAGGGAGGATTTGACCCTCTCTTTTTTTAAACTGCTCTGAATTTATTACGTTAAATGGCTGGCAAAAATTGTAACAACTCAGCATAGGAATTATTTTGTTTTTGTCTTTAAACAGATGACAATTACATTTTCTGAAAATAGGAGAATTTTACTCTACATTAAGTAGTTCTACTACATATAAACTATATAAAAACATACGAACTAATGTTCATGCCCAGTTTCTAAGATCAATCTTAATTCAAAACACCGATATGCAGTGAAAAAATCAAGTGTATTATCTGGTCTAGTAGTGAAATATGGTTAATAAAAATGAACAGGGTTTCTCTGTTTTGCAGTGTTCAGAATCTCAAATCCTAGGGCACGTATGGATGGATCACTGCGATAATGAAAAACGCCCAGGGGAGGGAACCTTTTTGCTTCATTTTGTTACAGATCAACAAGTCAACCTTCATTATGCATTTCATTGTAGTGTAGAAGAAAACAGAAAAATACTCCAGTATTTGTGGACACACACATTCTACAGGATTCCTGGCACTCTATAGTAAATTATTTACAATTTCAGAAGCTACGGATGATAATTTCTCCCTCTTTTACTGCATTCAGCAGTGATGATCTCTAGTTTAATCTCAGCATAAAACATAAAGATGAACTTATAACCAAATGGCAAATTGGAAGGTGCACAGGACCAGTGACTATAGTCAACTACTATATGAGGTCTAAAAAAGTAAATAAATCACAAAGGTTTTTATTTATATTTGATGGTTAGAAAGAATTCTTTTCCCAGGGTTTTTTGAGTAAAAATTGAGGATTTGTTTTAAAAGTTTGTTAGAAAAATAAAAATCAGGTTTTCAGTCTTATTTACTATATTTAAAAAGGTCTTTTTGAACAAAAAGCTTGTTTAGATGTTTTTAAAGACAGCTGTTGAAAGGGACAATTAGAAAACCAGCATGCAACAAACATTAAAAGTGAGGAAAAAATCGGTATTCACTACAGACAAGTTTACTTTTTTTGACAAAAGAAGCTCCAATAAGAATAGCAGTATCTACCTAAAAGACAATGAAACAGTTACCACTAAAGCAAACATGTCAGAAACATTCATTATTTCTTCTGTACTAAGAAGGAAATAGGATATCTCCCTCCAGTCAGATAAAAATGCTTTTTGATTCTTTCAGCAAACAAAGTGCCAGCCAAAAAATAATGATTGGTTTTTTCTTTTTACATAAGGGAATCTGCATAATGTGGCCATGGGTTCCAAAAGAGTTGGAGAGATACTGGGTCTCAGCATATTAATTTCTAATTGAATCTTGGAATCTTAGAGAAGCTAGCGGAGTGCTGCTCTTGCATCCATGCTGAAAACCCAAACCAAAGTGTCTTGGAAGAAATGATGGAAAAGTTAATAAAAATAAACTGATAAACAGTAAGTTGACATGGTTTTGCTGAGAATCAGATCCTGGCAAAGAAATATGGTTTCACTTTTTGATAATGTTACCAGTTTAGCTGACAAACATAACTATGAAAATGTTCCAATTTTTGAAAGGCATTATAAAACACAAATAAGAACAATTTAAAAGCAAATGTTATACAATATGAAATTCAAACCTAGTTCTTCTGAGATTCATGATTCATTAAGAGTGTTTTACTAGGGGCATTTTTAGCCATCATTACCAAGTTTGACATGACCGAAAACTTCAGTGGACTTGAGAAATAAAGATAAGATTACTGGTGATAACATTTGCTGATGGAATCAGGATTGAGGGGAACTAAACAATGAAGAGACAAAGTTACAAAAAGCAGTATGGAGTATATGGTAAAGTTCATTAACTCAAAGAGACATTTTAATACAACTGAATGTAAAGTTACACAAGAAATATCAAGCTGCTCAGTCTGCAGTGAAATACAAGGAAACAACACACTGGAAAATAGTGACAAAAATATTTAGTGATCATAGTGAATAAGCGATATGAGGGTTTATTGTATTGTTGTGCTTATATCAAAAAAGGGATATGGCAAGTAAGAAATAGTTTTCACACATCCCTGTTTATACTGATACTGGAATATGGCTTCCAGTGTTGCTGACCAGTGGCACAATACCAATGTTGATGAATTAGAAGGGAAACAGAAAAGGCTCAAAAGTGAGTGCTACACAAAGTGCATGATCATGACAGGCTTTCGAAGCTCATTCTCTTTCAAATAAGGTAACATTTCCTTCTGTTTTCTCATGCTTTGCCAGGAAGTTGGACTAGATGATCATTGTAGGTCCCTCCCACCAAGCAAGAAAAATAATTGTAGTATGTCACAACACTTCTCATACCTGCAACTCCTTTTACTTCTGTTTTCCTTTCTCCTGGCCTTTAAAAATTATTTCTCCTTCCTGTTATGTAATTTTTCTGGGTTTATGGTTTGATCATTTGTAATTATATTAATTCTAAAAGCTCAGCCACTCATTCAACTCTTCAAATTTGTGAGAAAAGAAATTCACAAACATTGAAAAACATAAAACATTGCTCTGTTCTGCATTGCTGGAATTGCTTTTACAATGTACGAAGTGTTTTATGATTTAATGTTAGATTACATGGTCCAAGTTAACCCTGCTGAGTTTTGCTTCCATGCTGCAATAGGAATATCCTTAAACCGTTACTATCTTCAGTTTCTCAGCCTCAATATGAACAATGGTATTTCCTAACACAAAGAAATAAAGAACAAGAGATGATTAAAAAAATGCTTTGAATAGTGACATTACAAATTTTAAAGGATTGCCCACAGGTATACTTTTGGAATCCTTTTTCTGTTTACAGCAAGAGTCCGATTTCTCTGTGTTGATGAAAACCACATCATTTCCATCTCATTTTTTTCACTTTCAGAACTTCTGGCAGGCTAAACTTTGTGGAGGGAGGCCTAAGAGACCTGCTTCATCTGGTATCTCAGGGCTAGCTTACTTCAACACTTTACCCCAATTTTATACTGCCTTAGGATCATGGATAGGTGGAAATGAACATCCTGTAGCATTACAGCACCTACATCCTCCACAGCAGCACCCAGAAGCTGTGCTGGGGCACAACAAGTGAAGCAGCATCCTTTGGGCAGGTCAGCAATGAGGAAGAGAGCTCCTGGCAGCAGGAATGCCTTTTATAAAGGGTAAGCATCTGAGCTATGTTTACTAATTATGATCACTTGTTCATTATTATTGTTATTACTACCAATTCTTTGCCTTTTTCTCCCCATTTGCTACCCTTCTGCTATACCTCTTACCACCCTGACTGCAAACTGCAGAAAATGATGGTTTGCATTTATCTTGTGCACAGTGCAGTGGTGCTCCAGCTCTGCTCCTTCTCTAAGCACTGCTGTATTAATAGCAACGATAGTAGAGATACAGGAGAAAAAATCAGAACTGACAGATATTTCTGGATGATGTATTCACAATAATACTTTATATTCCAACTACAAGAAGGGAAGTATTAAAGCAGCAGCTAAGAAATGAAACAGTTCCAGATCTCTTTTATCTGATCATCGCAATCATGATTTTTAAAGCATTAGCCATGGAGCAACCTGAATGTCTGTAGCACATCTTAGAACACAGGTCATGAGCAAGAGAGAGAGCTACTTGGTCAATGGGTAAGATGGTGCCTCAACCAAAACTATAACAAATTTAACAACAGAAGTTGGATCTACATGAAGGCAGGCACAGCAACAGATAGAGCTACTGGGCTTTGCTGTTGCAGAGGCCGTTCCCAAAATTCTAATTGTAACAACTAAAATTTAAAGGAGATGCTGTCCAAAAGAATCAGGCAAGCCTAACAAAGGTTGTTGCAGGTCTGAAAAGCAATCATTAAAGTGATATAATTCCTGAAATACCCTAATTTGACAACTGTCTGGGAAAACCTATGTCAAATAAATGCTCGGTATGAGATTATAATGTAACAGACAAAAGCATTGAATAACTGGAAGCTTCTGAGGATGATAAACCACTACACACATGGATACACCAAGAATCCTATTTGCATTTTTGAGACAAATGTTTCTGTGTCAATTGAGTACTTCTTTCCAAAATATAAGACAAGAAATTCTATAGCTTGTACAGGCAGCTGAATGGAAGACAGAAGCTTAAAAAATAATAAATTTTATGAGTAATTTCACCTTAAATCAGATCTGCTGAATATTTGCTAGGATTCTAAATAAAGATTATAATCCTCTAATGGAATTGGAACAAACACTTCCTTCTGTAATAGCTGTCAGTTCTCTATAACCTGTGACGATTATCAGACAGGTTTTATTCTTTAACAAACCATGTAATCTAAGGCACTTAACACTATATTTTGCAAGACAATTTCATTGATCTTCACTTCAGACTGTTTGTGATTTTCTATGTGGTAATTACAGTATCTTTAACTGCTACATGCCTCACTTTTCCCCCAAAACAAAACAAAATTGCAGTAGGATCTCCCAGCAGGGCAGCAAGAATTAGGCAATTCTTAGGTACAACTACTGTCATATTTATTGCCAAACAATGAACACAGCAATCCAACACTTTAAAATGGTTAAATCGACCTTGTTAATCATCAGTAAATATTCAGGATATTCCCAATAAAGGGAAAAGGGATTGGTGGAAATGCTCAGTTATTTTGTTCCTTCCAGCTTTTACTGACTGTCAGAATGCCATCTGTTGCCAGAACGGAAGATATTGTTTATAGATTCAGTTAGTCTGCTGAAATCTGAATATGTAAGTTGCTGTCTGTAACAGGATGAGAAATAGGTTTATAGTCAATACTGTTAATATTCTGAAGTCCTTTCTGATTTTCTTTTAATTAGAATTATTAAAGAATCCTCTCTTGTATAAAATTCCCCTCCAACATTCATAAGAAAAAGTCACTATTCAGTCAGTAATATTTCGTTTCAAGTAGTAAATGAGACACACACAGATGAGACAGAGGCTATTTTGCGATTCTAGTTAATGTGTGAGTGCATAGTCTAAACAATCACATTTTCTATTTTCAGAGTTTTATACCATAATTGCCCACAATGCTCATCATGCTTAAAAAGATGGTGGGTTTAGATTTATAGGAAGAATATATTTTGATCAAGTTTGTTCCAGTGCAAGGTAAATTCTACAGCTAGGCAGAAGCTGCTGTCTTTGAAATCATGCCAACTTGTGCACATTTCAGGCAGAAAGCATGAGCTATTCCTTTAACAAAATTTGAGTTTATTCTTTGTCTCATGAGTGAATGGTTTGCATTAAATGGTTTACTGTTTTAAGGCAGTTGTGTCCAGAAATGCTACCTAAAATCATGACCTTCTTATGCTAGGTATTACATATAAAAGGGAAGGATCTTTACAAAGTAAGTAAATAAATCTTAAGAAAAAGGAAGTCTCACTATCTCAGATTTACAGACAGAGAACTGAAGCTGAAGAGACCAAGGCATAACAGAACCAGGAACTGAACCAAGATCTCAAGTCACCAACCTAATGGCCTAATCACAAATCATCTTTCTTGTAGATAATAAAGACAAAACAGTTTCTTAAGGGATAAAATAGTGACCCAGTTCTGCTGTCATTTATATTTTTGCAACTCTGCTGCTATCATCACAGTCACGGGAGGATGGGCACGGCAGTCTCAAAGGCTGTATGTGTATATATATCACAGTACATGATGTAAGACACCCCCAAAATAGTGATTTTTGCAGCCAGAATTTTCTTGTCATAAGGAACCAAACATTATCAAAATACAGAATGAACTCCAACAGCAGCTGCTATTGAAGATAATTGACTATAACCAGTAAGTTTCATGAACATCAGTTAAGCCAATATTAAGAACTCTGCAAAAATTATCCTGTTAAACTCTTTAAAAGCAACCGTTCTAAGGGCTGATAGTGTAATGGAAGATGGACCTTAAAGACAGCAAACTGGGTCAATACCTCACTCGCTATATGCATCTCACAGAAACACATTTGATGGAACATTGAAAAAGTAATCCAGTCCTTCTTGCTCATCCTATATATAATTTTTTTCTTCATTTAAAAATATCCCAGTTTCCTCCCTTAGAAATATAGAGGCTTAAACTGTAAACTCAGGTAAAATGAGAATATGGATTTTTTGGATGATTGTGATATATACATAGAGATACTTTGAACACCAACATCTTTGGTAACTATTATTTTGGTACTTACCATGGTTTATCCCGTGACACTTTTGAAGGAAAGACTGTGTGCTGTTTGCTACTGGAGGTAAGTAGATTGTCTTTGGGCGTTCTGAATGGCTTTGAGTTGCTGCTGACAGGGTTATGGCCGCTGATACAGGATTTCGGTTTCATCTGTACTAGGGATGTCCTGGAATTACAGGCTGGAGAAGCTGGAGAAGGGGAAGGTTTACACATTGAACCGTGTCTTCGTTCTGTAACAGAAAAGGTATGAATTTTACAACATGTCATAGGCTAAAATTAAAAATACAAGTTGGGAAAGAGGAAATTGTTCTTCTCTATGCTAGTTACAATGATTTTCATCACTTCAAAGAACATCAGTTCATTACTGTTGTGAATGTAATCAAGGCAAATGATAATTAGAGAAAATCAGCTCCATGAAGTGCTCTGAAAAAAATGTAAAAAATAGTAAAATAAATGGCAATAATCTACCAGAAAAGCTGTGTGAGCTGCACTTGGTGTCCCAGCTCTTTCACACCAAGAAGAAAGGAGAGTATGTAACAGCTAAGACGACTCAGTAAAATGCTCTGTGACAGACATGAGATTGCTCCTATAATGGTTTATGATGAATTCATGTGACCTGGTTATTGGGCAGTTTACTATATGACTATCTTGTTTCAATTTTAATGAGAAACTATAAGGAAAACAACAGGAAGACTGAAAAGTAGCAAAAGGTCTACTGCTCCCGGCCCTTCCGGAGAGGTGGGCTTCACTTGGTTATCTCCAAGCACCATTCAAGGTAAAAGGTCTTTTTTTTTTCCACACAGAGCAAATGGCATCTGCAAAAAAGCCCAGGAAGTTTATGTCTCAGTAACAAATGTGGCATCTGGAGGTCAGCATTGCTCGCGCTTGCACCAGAGACCTCTCAAGCACTGCAAAAAGAGCAAGGCCTGGGTGACCCCACACAAGATAGACAGGCATCAGTGAAATTGTTTTGGTTTGGTTGTTATTAGTATTTTTTAAAATATAAATGTCCTATCCCTCATATTGTTAAGTAAAAAGATTGTTTTGACTATTCTTCACAAATCATATCTTTCTCCAGGGTAGAAGTGCCAGTGCTTGGCCAGCCGGCTGCATGAGTGTGCAGCAAGAAACAGGTTTGTGCTGTGAACTTCAGCACGACTACAATATACTATAAGAGACAGGAGCTGATTTTTGCTATAAGATTTTTGAGCAGTGTTATAGATCTTGAGCAGTCCTGTCAGCCCCATTTGTGAAGCACCCTTTCCCCAGCCCGCTGACCCTGCAGCGAGCCAGCCCCGGTGCTCCCTGGCCAAAGCAGCAGCGGGCGGCACGGACGGGCTGGGGGAAGAGGAATTTTCCAGTCGGCAGGGCCTGGCTCATTGGCACTGACTCCAGTTTGCTAGTGCCCAAATACCAAGAGCCTCCACAGCAGGGATCAGCCAGGTACCCCACAACCAACACAGTAACCAAATGCAGCAGGCGGAATGCAATCACAGACCAAGAACTTTGGACAAGCTGGAGTTTCTCGTTCAACATGCAGCAATTTTTCCTTGCCTAAAGCCTTCAGCACTTGAAGAATCCAAGTGGGTGCTACTCTTTGAGCTTAACCAGCATCACCCAGTCAGCCAAGAGCAGGTTAAGGAAGCACCAGTGATCTGCCAATACATGGGAAGGTTTTCTATTTGCATCAACCCTGCACTTTCTAGTTTGATATTTCAAGGACAACTAAGAAAAATTTTCCCACAGAGAATCAAAACGTGACAATTTGTCTGGTATCCTCACAAGTAAAAACTTGCCAGTAGCAGAAGGATTCATCCATGATTAACTTGCAATAAGCAAATACCTCAAGAACAAAGATAAATGCTTAAAAAAAGAGAATTTTCCAAACTGTTTCTACTAGAACTCCAGTGACTAAATAGAGATATTTTCTTTTTAAGATCAAGCGTTTCCATATCTTCACATTCACAGCTTTAATTACCAATGCTGAAATTCCCTCCATATTCTCCTGCAACTGATGAACAAAACAGTCTTAATTTTTTTTCAGATACAAAAGTATCTCTCCTCACTCCCAAAATATCTCCTATCATTTGCCAGTTTTCACCCCACCACACAGTGTGCAGCCTCTCCCTTTAAAAGTCCTTTGCAGGATGCATTCATTTCACCTCACATTTGTGGTAACACCTGTGTAAGCTACACATCTGGTTCTGAAATGCACAGTTCCATTCACAGGCTATTTATGTTATTAAATAACAGTTATTGTTTCAAGATTTACCAAACTTCTCAGCAACTATTTAATCAATTTTAAGTAGACTAATCAAAATTTGCAACTTTCCGATTAATTACTTGAGGACTGATGAACAGGAACTGCCATGCAACCAACAAAATCAAGCCGTACATAAAGTAAAACTTGGGAGAAAACATGATTTCCACATACATATTATACAAACTTAGGATTAATTACTCCAATTTTCACCACAGCTACTGGTTTTCTCAAGCCTGACTGCCTTCCAGTAAACTGTGTCATCGATATCAGCCCTATGGATATGTTTGAAAATGAAATATATTACTCTGTTATTAAAATTCATCTTCTGGAAAGATGAACATTCAAGATACCGATTATCTAAATTTATATTTTAAAGTCATCTAAGTATCACATGGCATAGCAAGTTACTTTCTAACAGTCTTTTTGTACTAGATTTTTAGTCAAGCTGAATGTTTGGTGCTTTTCCCTATACAACTTTCTCAATTTATTAGCTCCCAAGAGCAAGCCAGTATATTAACCTTGGATTTTTTACTCTAACATAGAATAAGGTGGAACAGGCACTGTTGTAATATGATACTATAATAAAATGCATCCCACTACTTTGGGCAGATGTTTACTTAAAAGATAGGGAAGGAAAAAATTACTTATTTTAGCTGTGTCAGATTGGTGGCCATTCTTTTGATCAGAACCAACTGCTATAATTAGGATTTCCTTTTACCTCCCCTCTTTCCCCAAACCATGGCTACAGAAAGTCTTTCACCTTTTAGACAGACTCTAATACACATCTGAGTATCATCAGCATTACTCAGCTTTTCTTCAAATTTCTTGGCATGGAAATGGAAACTGTGACCTCTGTAAAGTCATACAGGAGAGAATGTAAATAACCAGTGCCACACAACCATAGGTGTTCTCAGACACTGCTTGGACAAGTAAAATCTGCACATTTCCTCACAAAAGTTAATGTCACTTCAATGTCAGCAGAAGAAGATGGCAGCAACACCTTGCAGGTATGGCACAGTGGAGAGCTGGAAGAGTAATTCCCTCCGAAGGGGCAGAAAATCCCTGTTTGAGCTGGGCAAGAATGGTTGCAAGAGGCTGTATTTGACAAAGGTGTGAATTCTCAGACAAATCTAGATGGAGAGGGCATAAATTGTAACTAAATATCTGTGTATTCCTTCTCAAGAACTATCAAGTTGCCTCTCACTTCTTCGTTCCTTACATGTACGTGGTAGTGACTCACCCTTAGGCGCTGGTAATACGTTTCAGAGAAGCAATGGGAATATATGACAAAAGAAGGTGGCCATCAGCTGTCAGAATCAACTGCTTAAACCAGGGTGGTGGTGGCTTATCTATCAAATTGACTTTTGAGGTCACATCTGTTTTAAAAATTTCTTACTAATTTGTCTGTTCCTATTTTACACATATACAAGGAATGACACACAATGTACAAATCTGCTATTATACAGCCTATGCAATACATTAATGTGCAAATAAAAGACATTTGCACATCAAATAGGTGTTATGAAATTAAATATTCACATACTAACATATCCAGGAGATAATCAGCTGTGTAACAGTTTCTATGCTCATTTGCAGTTCATATGTAGACAGGTTAGATCTAGTTGAGTAGGTGAACTTGTATTCACACAACTGTGGACGTGGCTGTCCCTGTTAACATACACCAGTGACACAGTCAGTGGACATGGATGAAACTAAAGAAGAATGAAATTTTTTGCCCCTAGAAATGACAAAACACTGCAAGGCAACTAGAGAACCAGTTATCATCTCTGGTAAGATACTAACCTAAATTCTGCACACTTTTCAGCAATGCTATGAATGTGTGCTCCAGTTTAGAAGATAAGTTTTCTGATTCATTTAAATACTTCCAAATGGATGCTTACATTCCCCATAAATAACAACACATACTCTGTTTTGTTTCTAAATACCAGGTGCTGTCAAATCCAAGAGCACAGGAGCACAATCAAAGTTACAATCCTCTTTACCACATTAATCCTTCTGCAACCTCTCAGCTATCTCAGCACAGCCACTGCAAGCAAGCGACAAGCAACATGTGACTTCTGCTGTCAAACAGTTAACGTACTAATGGCATTAATCTCGGAGGAAAGTTTAACACTCTCACTGAATTACTTCACTTTCTATAGAATCAATTTCAGATCAATATCTGTTATTTTTTCTATTTAGTGGCAAGAGTCTAAAAGCCCATTGCTGCATTCTAAGGCGCATTGCAAACTCTGCATCAGTGGCATTACAAATGATCTTAAACTATTCCAGGAGATTCTCCATGTCCTATGGAAACATGGATATAGTCCAACCTTCTCAGCCAAATCTGAATTGTTTGTAGATGTGAAGTCCTTATGTTGTTGGAGACCTAACAGTACCTGAATCTCCAGAGCTTCTCTTCTATGCCCTTGTACTCCATTTTTAATTCTCCTTCCTGCATCCTGCACAATGCAATCCCCTACCTTTCCCCAAATCTCTACTACAGCTGCCAAAGTCCTCCAGGTCTCCCTTTAAATCTGTAATTCCACTGGATCCTCTCTGATGGGTCACCAGGGAATACCAGCAGCTGTGTTGCAGGAAACGGCACATCTCCTTCTAATCATAAGCAAAAAAACAAAGCAGTAGAGGGGCAACATGAACTCCAGAGCCACAAGCACAGCGTGTGGGAAAATGAGGCAAAACCACATTCTGAGTAGAAAGTCTCTTTTCAAATTTTTGCCTCAACTCTTTCACACAAAATCAAGCACTCACTTAGCTCACGGCAAACCTTACAATGACACTACAGCAGATATGTTGCCAGTAAAATACGTCAAACATAGTAGTTTTCTACCAAAAAAGATCTTTATGTGATCCTGAAACTGCAGATATCTCTAATTTGGACTAGAAACAAAAACCCATTTCTTAGTATATCCCATCTACATCCATATTCTCACCCAACATGTGTTACTCAAAATTGATCAAATCAAGTGAATGGTTTTTGCCCACAGTTAGTGTCTTCTCCATCAATATGACAGACAATTGTGGAGCAAAAAAGTAATTATATAATTTGAGCATAGAGGAAGATACATCTTTCATGTTTCAGTGCTTTTTTTTTTTTTTCAGATAGTTGAAACAAAACAAGAAAAAAACCCCTTAATGTTGTCTGAAGACAGACACAAACTTTGTCAGCACGAGTCATTTTGAAACATTACTCTTGTTTAACATGATCTAACTTCCTGCATAAAAGAGGCCTAAAGCAAAACTCAATTTTAGGTTGACCCATGAATAACTCAGAGACCCTCTGTTATGGATTACAGCTTGGCATTATACTTGGTAAAAACAAACAAAATATAATTGTTAAAACCCAGAAAGGTAAGAAAGTTGTTTGCTGCTAGTAAACATTTATAGAATAATAAAACTCCTTTTTAAGCTTGTATTCATCACAACACTTGAGTTCACAGCCCTTTTACTTAAAATAGCATAAAGTAACTGATCCAACTGTCCTTAACACAATATGAATACTGTTACTCCCCATTTACAATATTTAAGCAGATGGTAATGAAATTTAGTATCTCAAAGTCTTGTTGATGAAGATATTATTCATGGTAACTCATACACCGCCTATGCACAAATTCCAGTTTTTCTATTTACATTATATCCTGAGGTGCTTTGTTGCACAGCCCTTCACTGTGCAAAGTTGAGCAATGCATACTTCCAATTTCAATAAACAGTAAATGAAACCTACCACCTTGTACTGATCCCAGTTCAAAGTTTGCAAATGTACTTGGCATTAATCCTAATAAAACCAAAACAGAAAAAAACCTACACATGCCCGAAAAGCAACAGCCAGCAACCAGAAAATGAACAACCTAGACTCTTGCAGAAATGTGTCATCTTGCAGGAACTGGCAGCTGGTTCATAACAAGAATTCATAAACACCTTGTAAGCACTTTCATTTTGCAGCCACAGTCTGAAAAAACACTAGCAAAACCCGGTAGGTGAGGTTAAACAAAAACAAAATTGGATCTGATGTTAGCAAACTACAGCATAATGTTGCTAGATTGAAGGATAACTTTACCAGCTTTTTTAACAAAACACTATTCCAAGTCCAGCTGAAAAAGTTTGGAAATAATATCCGCAAACCGTTCCACCCTTCTTGCACTGCGCACTGGAAAGGAAACAGCACAGTCGGTTTCATTTTGATACTTCTTGTAAACTGACAAAGGAAATAAACTGCCAGCTCCAACCCCCGGACTGATCCGCTGCATAAAACACTGCTCAACAATCACAAGCTTCATTCCAGGTCAAATGACATAATTGGGAAATTATCAAGTGCTAAAATAACCACCGTTCTGCTGGTGTTTATTTACAATAAACACAAGCTTTGCTTTCTGACAGAAACGCACTAAAACGATTCTCCATTTCACAAAGTCTACAAGTGAGTAGGATCGGCAAAATTATGCAAAACATCCTGCTAGAAGAAGAAACGTAAACTGAGCCACTTACAGAGAGGAGCAGGCTGCCAACTTAATCTGATTCTACGACGACTGTAAACATGTACTTTTGGAACGTGAAGCGATTCACATTGCCACAGATGCCGTCAGAGAAACACAGCAACGTGATTAGGTATTCTGCACACGGGGAAAAATCCGGCAGATGACCTGCCGCAGCAAATACCAGATCAGTGCTCGCACACACCAACTGTTTTGACTACAGGCACTTGTTAAGCACCAAGTTTCGGTCCTACCAGTTGGACACCAGAACTGAACCCGTGCCAAGAACAACACGAGCTGAAAAGGGCTGCAGGGTTTTTTTTTCTCTCTCTCTTTTTTTTTTTATAATTGTTGATACCACTCAAGTAACTGCAGAAATGAACCAAGCGCAAAATTAAAAGCAGCAAAACCCACAAGTGTATATTTAGAGGAAGACACTGAATTTTTACTTCCTTGATCCAGGGAAGAACGAGAGTGTTTGTATATAACACAGTAGGATGAACCTGATATTTTCTTGGAAATTTTTTTATTTATGGGATAACCTTGCATTTTTCAGGGTAATTATAAAATACATGAGAAATATTCTCTAGAATATCACTACTTTACACTTACGTGGCCAAACATCTTAAAAATGGCAAAATTCCATCAAGAGCCACACACAAGCATTTCCCAGAACATTTTCATTCCTCTTGAGTAAAAAGCATGAAAAGAAAGAAGGGTCAAATGGAACACCAGCATGTCAAAAAATGCTTCAAATATGCAATTAATGCAAACTGAAGCTTCTGGGTACTTGCCTGCTTCTTTTACAAGGATTTTGAGATATAAATATGAAGCTCCAAGGTATCACTGAAGTATCAGAGAGACAGGAAAACAATAGAAATGTGAATACCCTGCCCTGGTGACAATGTCATTCTTCACATCATTGAGCAGGAAGACCTAGATTTAACTGTAGTGTCAAGGCCTGTTTCTGCAGCTATAAAAGGGGATATTAATGATTTAGGGTATTAACTTGATTAAAAAAGGAACTGAAGACTTAAGTAGGAATTCATCACTCCTGTAATGACACAATTCCACACGTGTAACCAGCATTTGCCACCTGACACACTGCTACTGCAAAAAAAATGACAACTTTCAACTCTAAGTCATACATATTTCTCAGCTCAGCAAGGCCAAAAATCCCCAGGCAAAAAAGAAATAACAGAGCAAGTGAATCCTGGCTACACACTTTTTTGAGTGACAGCCTACCAAAGAAAAGCAAGGAAAGCTTGCTTATGCACAGAAATTTCATGTTCTGCTGGAGGCGATGCTCAGGTAAATCCAACATGAAATGAGAGTTTGAGCTAAATAGCACCTCAAACCTTGTGTCCAGTGCTTACACCACAAGGACAGCCCTCACCATCCTTTTGCATTGGCATCATACTACCTCTGACCCACATTCCCACAATTTTTGTACTCAGAGGATGGCAATTATTATCAGCCCTAAACTTAGGTCAGACACTTCAGGTGAAATGCTAAAATATTTCTAGCAATCAAGCCGCGGTACTCTCAAAGGTAAATACTGCCAACAAATCAGAATTTTGTGGGTGATTTTATACGTGAAATCTTTTATTTGGCTAAATGTACAAATTTACAAACAACTCACCTATTCATTTATTCAAACACCCAACTTAAATAATTACACTCCAGATTGCTGCACAATAGAGGAAAACTTGTATTGTCATCCTCTCATGGCTTTGTACCATGTAACAGACAAGTTTCCTCAGGCAGATCTTTCACATTCAAGGTCATCTAATGACACATACTTTTATTTATTTACTTCTACTTATCAGGTAGAATATTTCACTGTATCTCTATTTCCATCTTTAATTATATTTACGTAACAATAATAAAAAAAAGATAATTGTTTTAAGAAGTAATTGTTTCCCCTCATCTATCATAAACCAGAAAAGTGACACTTCTTTAATCCAAAAATATATGATGGCATTTCGTTTTACAGATAAGAAAAGATAAGCTATCAAAGAGTGAGATGGGACTACTGAGATGGTTTGGGAAAAAACCAGTGCTGTACTATGACTCCAAGAAAACAGGCTATCCTTCTTAGGTGACATGTTCTTAATCCGGCTTTGTGCAAAACAGGACATCAGATTTTATTCAATATTAAGATCACATATCACTATCTCATTTTATCATTCCTTACAAGTAACTTATAGAGCAACAGTATAGCCCAGACTAATAGTTTTGCAGGACTTGCATATAACCTGTTGTTTAAACCTTCTGGCTTTTTCTGTTACTTGGGATCCAAAACCAGCACCTGGTAAAAAAATGTATTTCTTAACAAGCTGTTTTCTAAGCACAGAAATAACGGAATATTTTTCTAAAAATATGCAGGTTTGAATGCTAAATTGCTCCATTTCTGTTATGCCGAGCTTTGTCTCCCAGCACCCTCATCGTTTCATCCTGTATCCACAGTCCTTTGTCCCTCTCCCCAAAGAGACAGGATAAGCTCTGTTTGGTCTGCAGGTAGACATGTGCCAGCTGTCAGTACAAGCTGCAAATGTGCTACTGCCACATGGAATACTCTTCTCTGGGCCACATTATTAAAGTGTCTCCTCACAGTTGCTGATTTTCACAAGACTGCTGAAATTTTTGATTTTTGAACCAAATTAGCAAAGAGGTAAAAATTCTCAGACAAAATAGATAATAGATACAATCACAAGGTTTATTGCTATTATTATTTTTATTGCTAGTAGCATTATTACAATAATTATAATATTTTAGGAAATCCAAGCTAAAATCTATATGTGATTTTTTTTTACTTGCTTTTCTGTCTTTGCCACTCCTCATGAGTATTATCAGGCATCAAATTTATTCCCTTGGAATATTCTGACATCTTTTCAAAATCCACGTAACCATACAGATCTGCCCAACTAAGGACACTGTTTTGTTTTGGAAATTGAATGAGCTTACACGTAAGTTTTAATTGGCTTTACAAAAGCAGCATAACTGTCAGTTCAGAGTATTTCCTCATTCCAGACATTTTAGATAAATCAGTTCATTCATCTTTCAGGCACGTTAGTTGCCAGAGTTAAGAAAATCTATTATTTAGAATGCTGCATGAATAACCACAAGTGATAATCCCTTAATACACAGCCTCCAAAGTGAATGTGCAAAATAATTCCTGAAGAGGTCACCTGTTCATATTTCTCTCATTACATACAATAGCTCTTACAAACAAGAAACCAAACTCTTAACCTTCTACAGAAAAAAACTCAAGAGACAACACTGAAAAACATACCCAAATACAAAAGTGGGTTTGTAGAGCATTTTTAATCTGTTCCTCTGACTGTAAAAAACTCTTTAGTTCTATATTTACACACAGCTTTTTAGTTCTAAAGTTGGTTTTCACTTTAACTTGCATCATTTATGACTTCTAACTGTGCAAACTAAAGAAACTCAGACCTAACTGCACATGAATGAAATAAATGCAAATCAACCTCTTAGAGTCCAAGGGACAACTGCTTCATATTCTGTCTCTGCATGCACCTCTTGACCATTCATCACTGCAATGAACTTCTCATACTACAAATTATTTCTTTTGGATAAACTATTTCTCCATTCATAATTTAACGTATTTCCCATCATTGCTTGGAATGAGAGTTTTTTATGTCTACAATATTACATGTCTGCTATATCTATATATCTATATATATATATAGGTATAGCAGAAATGCTATATATATATATATATATATATATATGATTTTTTCTCAGATAGGCACTTGTGAAGTTTTTTCAAGTTTAGACTTCTCAGGTTTGTTGGAGCATGGTCACTGTTTCAGATGCTGTGTGGAGAAAGGTATTTTCCAAGGCCACACAGCCATTAGAGTGCAGATCTTAAATTAAGGCATTCCAAGTTTATTCACCCACTGATCTCTGTTATAGATTAATGAGCCAGGAATGGCACAGGTGAAAGAGACGGGTGAATTCCAGTACAACTACCTACCATGGTGCATGAACTGCTGTGACAGCACAGCTGTGCAATTCTGTTTTCCCTTCTCCCACTTCCAATACCTTGAACAACCTGTCATCCAGTGTGGATGGTTCCAACTTTCCATGCATTTCAGAAGCACACACATACCATATTTTAGACAAACTTTTGGTAAAAAAAAAGAAAAATGTAGGTGCTCACCAGCTGAAGATACAGGGTATTTTTCCTATGAGGCATTCTAATTACTCTCTATAATTATTTCTATAAGCTCATTGGGGAAAAAACTCTCATTAAAATAAGGCATAGCTCCACTCAGAATAATTCTTGTGAGTTTTAGCGTGGATAGTAAGCAAACAAAACAAGATGATTAGAAGTCCAACTTGAAGCAAGTCCATACAAATGAACCAGTTTTACCTGAAGACATTCAACTATTATAAATGCAACAGAATGTCTCTGAGAAGAAGCATGCAATAAAGTATCTTTCCAAGGTATCAAATGTTTCATGTGTGTCAGTCCTTCTTAGTTTAAACCACAAGAGTCAGTTGGAGCATAGGTAAAACATTAGGATGATTATTTCCTACCAGGACTTAGCTGGCTTTTTATAGTGCTAGAACCTGGTTTCATGCATGCTTGGTGTAACATTTCACTTCAGGTGGGAAGAATGAGTAGGACATATGTTTATCAAGACATAACAGTAACCCTTGGTCAGCCAAGAAATGACTACAGAGAGTAAGCTTGGAAGCTAACAGGAAGAAGAGAAAACAATTTTAAGACAAGGATTTCAAAGTGGGTTATTTATAGAGTCAACACTCTATCCATGGTCAGATTATCTGTACCAGAGATGCAGAAACAAATCAGCTCCAGCTGGGCTCATTAGCAGAGGTGCAGCTTGGTGCAAACGTTCCTATGCTTCTAGGGACATTGTTCAAAAATTACACAGCATCTTTTTTTCAGCACAAGACTGAAGTCCTTTTTTCAATCTAAACGAGTCACTTCGGTTATTTCTGTATAGCATTTCCAAAGGTAAGAGCACTGGGGAAAATGGCAAAGACTTCAGACAAAGCCACCACTTGGCAGTGTTACCCCCACTGTGTTACCTCTGGGTCTCGAGAAATGTTATTAACTCAGACACAGCGTCAAGCCCGAGCTGGCTGCGCGCATTCCTGCATTCTGTGTCAGGGCTGCGGCCTCCGCCAGGGAGCTGGGTGCGGACAAGCACCGGATACTTGCGACAAGGCAGCAGCCAGGCACCAGCCATCGTGGCAAACAGCAGGCACCTCAAATACAGCTGGGATGGCCTCTGTGCAGAGGGACTGAGCCGTGAGATCACTTGAGATTATGACTTAAAGTTAAGTCATTTAAACCAGGTATTCTAAATATGAGAAGAATTAAAACAGGTACTTTTCTCACTTCAAGAAAAACATGGCCACAGCAATATTAACCCAGCTTGAAGCTGTTTTCCTGGCCACAATGCCAAAAGTGAAATATAAAAGTAGATTAAAAAAAGGGAAGGAAATGGAAAAAAATCCAACATTACATTTCTTACCTACCAATTGCTTCCTCTGAATCAGACTATCTGTGTTCTTGCTCAAGGACTGAAACCTTTCTCCATCTGTCAGGAGACAGCAAACTCCAGAAGAGGCTATGATCTTTTGGAAGTTGTCCCTTTTCATCAAATTCATGTTCTGTAGCTGAAAGAAATCCTACTGTCTAGAGATAACAAGAGATACTTCTAAATTGGACGAATTTGAGACTTTTTTTTTCCCAGCAATGGGAGTCACTTGACCAAAGAAGCAGGGAAAGGACAACAAGCAGGATACTGGCATGATAAATCTCAGCTATAATCAACTGACTCCAGCTTGATTACAGAGGAGGAACTAAACTCTGTATTTGGCAAATGGATCACAGAGCAAGTCTTTTCTAAAGCTTTTTGCTGAGTCTGCCAATTGTTAGCTAGACAGTACAGCAGATTTAACCAGCAATGGCTAACAAGTGAACCAAAACTAACCATGCCTGAGCTATCATCCCTGGGATTTGTCTACTGTATCTAAATACTGAGAGAAAAAGGTTTATTTACACTGAACAGCTCAAGTAGTTTCAAATGATAGCTAGAAAAGGAGGGTCACAGAGTGCAGGATGAGATAGAGGAAGAGGGTTATCTATCCCACCAGAAGATCATTGTAACACTTGAGGAAATCTGCAGGTCCTAAATCTACAACCTTATTACCCTCCTCCTTTCCTGCTCTCTAGTCCTAAATGTCTTGACTTTCCAAGTTGCTTAAGGTCTGAAAAAAAAAGTAATTCAAGGGAAAAACCACTTCAAAAGCAAATTCACCATGACAGATATTACTTATCAGAGAACTCTGGAAGTTTTAGTTATTCTTATTTCTCCTTACATTTCAGATTCCTAAATGCCTACTGCCTAAAAGGTGATAGCAGTGGCAGTTACGAAAGGTCTGCTGCCTGTCTGCTGTTTTACCTAAGGACATGAAGTCTATTCTCAGTATTAGGGACTAACATATTCTGCAAGGTGTAACATTCAGCAAACAAAACCAGAGAACAGCTCTTCTGCTGCACAGTATTTGCAAGTCTCGTGTATGTTATTTATCTTGGAATACACACTAATGAGGACAGCAGCACAAGCACTAGAAGGGAAAAGACTCAATTACTGTAAACAACTGGGAACAAAAGACTGTTAAACATTCAACAATCACATCAACAGAAGGTTTAAAAGTCTTTACCACTTGTTTACTGTAACAAGATTAGGTCAACACTCCCCTCTGCCTCTTAGCCCCATCAAAACAGGGAAGACCATAAAAACAAAACCACTGCACTAACTCACTAACTCACTGAAAAAACTCCCTGCCCTGCTCAAAGTATCAGAAAGATACCAAAGTATTGGGGGCTACTGCCACAGTAAATTTCAGCCTGTAACTTCCAGCTAATCGGCTGCATATCTGTCAAGCACATACATGCGAACCACACTTACATAAACTTTCTGCTCCCTTACTGCTCCTCCCACTCCAAGATACCAGTTCTAGCCAAGAACTTGATTAGCAACAGACTATGAAACACTTTCAGAGAACACCAGTGGTGGCACTTACAAAAGGACAGTGAACTTTTATGGCCTGAAGGCCCCGGAACAAAGCGTGGCAGCTAGCATGGGGCATCGCATGTTACAGCTGCAGTCATACCATGAATCAAAAAGAGATGCAATTTCTTTTTCTGCTCTTCTTCCCTTTCAAAACATTCCTGGCACACCTTTGGCTTCAATCTAGTATTAATCCATGGCTGAATTACAGTGTATGGATGGAGACGGGGTACACTGTAAAATACAACCTTGAGTCTTTCAGCAATTGCTTCCTAGAATAGGCTGCTCTCACCCTGCAAGCACAGTGTGTGTTGCTGTCTCCAGATGTAGCCTCATAGATTCAGTATACTGAAATAGGCCTGCTGAGCCCTCTTTCACAAGCAATCTTGATTCATCCTGTATCAGAGACCTCTCTCGTTAGTTATTTTATGCAAATTTATGAGTTACAATTATTACTTGCTCCCCCACCCCTTCCTGGCTAATTGTAAAATTATTAAACACCAGAGTTACATGGACTACTTTTGTATGACTTCTGTCTTCCTCTTTATAATTACCTGTCAAAATCTGTTACACGCTGGGTTTTAAACAAATCATTCTATGCTAGTTTTGTATTTTAATTAAATGTAAAGCAACACTGGTTAGATACTTCGGGACATTTCTCGCTTTACAGAAATCAGAACTCATTTAACAGCCAAGTATTTCACAGATTTAGACAGACACCTCTATCAGATAACACTGGTTTCAAATAAACAAGTAGGTTTTTTTTTTCCTCTGAAAACTCTAATGAAGTTTTCTAGTGTCACTTAGATTTACAGCCATTTAGAAAAATGCAACAGAGATACAGAACTTTACGTTTTTCTCCTTTTAAGTTCATTAGAATAAATAGAGGGAGGTTGTAATCCATGCACACAGCAAGTAATCCAGCTGTAATTCATACCACAGCATAGCAGAGGTAAAGCGGTAATGCCGACATTAAACCTGATACTATTTAGCCCTTAAAGCTTGCAGGTAATCCCTCTCTTTCCAATAACTCCACACTGAGAGAAATCAGATATATTTAAAGAATAATTCAGTATCATGAAAGTAGTCACTTCCTTTTAAATTAAGCCTAGACATCTAGAGCCATATTGAGGTTTCCAAAAGCAAACACTCAGCAACTGCCTTGTTCTTTATTTAAAAAGCTCTATGGAATACATATAAAAGAGAGCATAAAAAAGTTGACAGCTGCCAATTCAAGAGTCAGCAGTTTCCCACTATAGTGGCACATTTTGTTTAAACTACTTTGGTACCACTGTCATGTTTTTAATCAAATTTAAAAAAAACCCCCATGAATTACATATTTCTAAAACACTACCTATTACCAACATAATCAGACATAGTTTGCATAATTTTTTAAACCACATTGTCACATGTGAAACATACCAAAACAATGGCAAAACAAAACACAGAACATAAAAACACATAATATACTTAAGAGAGAAATCAAGGCGACTTCTTGAAAATATGGGTCTTGCTAAGTTTTTAGTTACCTGCATCCATTTTTCTTTAACCTTTCTGAGGCTGCTGCAAATAGAGCTTAGTGTCTGCTCTCAAGCTAAAAATCTTTGCAATAATTGGTGTAGATTTGTGCAGATAAAAATAAAAATCACAGACTATTTTAGATTCCAAGACTGTAAGCAACACAGACTATCATATCTGCACAACAGCATGCTGATATAGTTGGGAAAAAAAGTAAAAATAATCACAGTACAGATAACCAAGGGTCAAAGTTCTGGTTATGCATGAAGTTTCAGTATTGGCACTTCCTGTTCTGAGTCTAAACTGCTCATAATTAAATCTATTTTGTCCCTCTTTGCTAAAATAATGAGCTGCTATTCTCTGCCCACCTTCACATATCTATACCTGATTTGCTCACTTACATTACTGTGAACCATTAGGCCAGTTTTAAAAGGTCTTCGGTCCACAAGAGGCATTGCCACAATCAGTTACGCAGGCCAGGGCTGCGCTCAGGCTTCCTGCACAAGGCTCAGCCCGGGAGCACCCTCCCGGAGCGGGGCGGGAGTTGGATGGCATCCTTGCACCCTGGAACGCCTCAGCTACTTCGGACACCGTAGGTGTTGCCGACAGCCCTTAAACACGTGTCACCTCCCTCCGCACCGCGCAGGTATGTGAGGCTGGGGATGTTTTTCTCCAGCAACAGCTGTGTCCTGCAACCCCTTGCGGCTCCTACACCAGGTTTCTCACGCCGCTCGACCACAGTAGCAACAAAATAGGGCAGGATTTCTAGCGACCCTGACTCATATTCGGCCCCCCGCTGCAAAACCCACCAGCAGCACCTTCCCCATGCGCGCTGACAGCTTCGCCTGCGGGGCTCCGGGCCGTCTTTCGGCGGGGGCCGCCGGGCCNAGCTCCCCCTCCCGGAGCCGCCGCCGCCGCCCGCTCCCGACATCCGTCTTTCTGCTCCGTACCGTCCCTGTTCACGCGACGAGCAGGAAAAGCCCCAACAGCGAAAAGCTCCGGATCAGCAGAGTTAAACGCAAAACTCGTTTCACTCATCATACGGTTTTTCTCCTGAAAACTTGTCAAACTTCTGATTTAGTTTTGGAAGGCTTAGGGAGAGCCAGTCCTTTGACCAACACTGCCACAGCTTCAGCCACTGCCGGCAAGGATACACACGCTCCAAGTTCAGGTTCTGAACTCCACACAATAATGTATGGTAACTGGTAATAAAAAATAAAGCTTCTGAGGATCTGATTATCTTTGATTTTTACACGGTGGAGCACAAGCGGACCCAGGATTAAGATCCTGGTACAGTCAGCTGCTGGATAAACACAAAGGTCTTTATCACCTCTTTTTCTTCTTACAAGTACTCCACACTCACAAGTATGCAGATATCAGAGCTATGGTGTCACCACCCAAAATAAAAAAGTTCAGTCAACAAGCTGAGCTTTGCTGTGGCACAGCTCTGCGTGTTAAAGCATCCCCGTGCCAAACCCTCAGCCAGCTGACTACTGCTGGAAATGGTGGGTTGCCCATTAACCAGAAATACTTCCTTTGGCATAACTCTCAAGATTTGGAATGGGAGTACGTTTAATGTTTACCTGATACCATTACAATTAATTTGTTTCGACTATATTTAAAAAGGCAGCCACTCAGCTCTTCTCACATACGTGCAACTCCTCTTGCAGCCAAGTAGTTGTTGGCTTGTCCACTAAACCCAGCCAAACCCAGCAATTTGCAGCAGACTAGCATAGGACCTCAGTTTAAACGCAAAATTATTCTCACAGCTGTGTCCAACACGAAAGACACCAACAAATGCAAGGTCACACTGCAAGGTATTTTACAATGTTTTAGGATTAAATTCCATATATTTGAACACATACATGGAGTGGTGTTCCCCAGGAAATTAAGCTGGAAGATGTCCTCTGGAGTGCTGCATTCCCTGGCTGCACACCCTCCTGACTATGTAGGGATCCCAGTGGGGCAGGAGCAGGAATGGCCCCAATTTACTCAAGTTTCTGTCTTAATCACAGAATCTTCTGCCTGAGGCCTTGGAAGAAGACAGGGAGTGTGAAAACAGAACCAGAACTCTCAAAGATTAGTTACAGTAAGTAAGCTCTTCAGAGGGCAGTGTGAGTCCTTCTGGCAGTGATTTCAATTTGACAGAAGAGAGAACTAGATTCAAGACATCCTGACCCACTGGACCCCAAAATGATGCCCAGAAATTTAGTCAACAGATATTTGGAGGTGCACAAGCAATTGGTTTGTGGCTTTGTTTGCTTGCTTTGTTTTTAGTTTAACTTGAACATGGGAGGTGAAGTAAAAAATAAAAACACTGTATGTTTGAGGCATGAGTCTACCTAAACAAAATAGCCCTGAATGCTTCTGGGATTCCTGTGTAGGAAATCATTCACTGCAGGTATACATGCCTCACAGAAGAGGCGATCACTGAAGCCAAGGAATAATGAGACATTATAAAATATGGAAGTATAAATAAGCGGAAGAGAAGCAATAATAGGTATAGAAATAATAGGCAAGTAATATCAACATGCAAATAAATAACAAGACAAATAGGTAAAAAGTTTAAAACTGACTGGGAAAAAAAAGCAGCAAAAATGTATGCTCATAAGAAGCTCCAGCTAAGCTGAGAAATAGAAGGCTGAAAGAAACTACTGGTTGTGTTGTGTACCTCCATCACCTTATGGTGAGGACATTACACACTGCTAATACCTATTTGTATATCTCAGATTCATGCCTGTGGAGCAGCTGTCAAAGCGTGTTGTAACACATAATCCGGGGGATCCATGGGGCTGCAAGGCTGCTGCAAAGTGAATGGTGATTGCTGCCTCACGTCAGCATGTGATAAAGGTCATATCACAGGTCTTGAATGGCCAGTAAGGCATTGAGTGATCATGATTATTTAAAATATAACACAGTAACATTAAGGAAGGGTTAACTTCTACAAAGAAATGAAAAAACGCATCAGAATTTGAAGGGGGATGGGGAATATGCATAGTAACCATGCAAACAATCTAGCAGAAATAAACTCAAAGTAATGCTTTCACTATCTGAAAATAAAAATTCATCTGAAAACCAAGGTTGATGTTAACTTTCATTTAAGGCACAATCAGGATGTTGACAGTTGTCTGTACCTTAATACTGGGCATCTCAAGTGATCCATCAATAAATCACCTAACCAAATGTTTCAAGAACTGATAACCAATACTTTAGTTTCAATCTAAAAAGGGAAATGTATCAACAATATCAAGACACATATTTAAATAGGAAAGGCTTTCTACAGTTGAGCTGAAGACCACAGACATTTACCTTATAGACTAACTTCTGTAAACAGTTTTCTTTATACAGTGTGATACTAACAGAGACAGTTTGTGCTAATTGACAGACAAGTTCTACATTCAATCATAGCGAGAAAACTGCACAGTAAATAATGATTTTCTAGCTCTAGAATCCTAATACAGAATTTTTTGCACAGAACCCACAATCTGCAAAAAGGCTAAGAACAAAACTAGTCAAAAGAACTATTCATTGTAGGTGATATGGGGAAAGGATTTTTTTTAGTAAAGGATCACTTTCTTTGCTCATCTTGCCAGCTTTAATTAAGTGGCTATGAAATAAGTAGTAGCTAAGAATGATTCTTTTGTAACCTGATGTTTTCAGGCTATAAATGTGTTTCTGGTTATAGTAATAATACATAAAAAAACATTAATGAGACTGCCTACTTACCAAAGCCTAGATATAGACATTAACTTGCCTGATGTCAGCATGAAGTTAGGATATCAGGATGTTTTTAAGCCTATCTTGAAAAGAAAACATCTAATCTCTGTAGTTAGTTTTGGACTGACAAAATTGGGTTTGTCTCTGTTGAAGAAAAAAAAGTGATATGCAAGCAGCACTTCATGGCGACTCTTTTATGCTGTGCTTCAGAATACTTCCATAGAATTTTCAACAGCAGGCCCCAAATTTAAATATTAAGTGCGTTCCTGATGGACACTGGCATTATCAAGCAGCTTGCACATTTAAGCTACTTGAACCCAGCAACATTTCTTAGTACCCAGCACACAGAGACCGCCTAGTCTGCAATGTGTTTTGCGACTAAAACTTTAAAATGCAGAAACAGGAGTCCAATCTGCTGGGAGTATACATGTTTCTTGCTAAAGCTGTGCGGGCCTAAAATAGTGCTAAAATTAATTTTGTTTCCTTGTACTGCTAGGTAGGTCAACATGCAGGGCTTTTTCCCCACCTAGAAACGAGGCTACAGCTTCAGCAATTCAGCACCAGCAAAACCAGAAGAGACTTCAGGCAAAAAACTTAAACCTGAAAAAACACCAGCATGTATATTTGAGTGGCAGCTGTATGAAGTGGTTTGGGTCTTTCTGTATCTGTACGTTAATCTCACTCTGAACGCCAAATCAAGTTTCTTATGTTTCAGTACCGTGGATATTTCAGCACCAAAGGACAGAAGAGGGGTGTTAGAGAAATGCAAGTCAGAGTGCTTGGGACAGCCAAAATTGTAGTGATTTTGCCTGTGGAGATTATTTCAGAAGAATCTCTGAAGCTCTAGCTGATCATTTCTGCAGACATCTTATCTAAACCGCATTCAGCAGAAAAGAAGAGAGGGGACCCAGATTTCTATGAATTCTGAGTATCCTGACTAAACTCCTCCAACAGATCAAGCATCTGATCCATTTTCAGAAACACACTCTACAAAGCTGTGATTGTGGCCTATAACCCAATCCTTTTACTCTTGAAGCATTACAGACCTTCATAAACAAATCAAACTGTTGTACTGGGGAAGAGTACAAAGCTCTGACTAACAAGTGGTGCTTGACAGACACTCAGTTATACTTACATTACCCTACAGATGAGATTAATGCCTCAGCAATCCCAACTTTTCACAGCAGCTCCTCCAGAAACCCCATGGGATTCTGGACTCATGTTTAATCTCTTGGAAAAATTAGGAATGCTGGATTATTTGAGGAGTGCCTTAATCCTGCACAATCCACTCCTAAATCCATAAATTAGACTATTATCTTTGGGAAATCTTAGAAGGAATGAGATATATCCATACCCTGAGATAGTCCCTTTTTTTCCTGCGTATCCTCTCCATGTATCAGAATTTGTCCATATTTGAGGCAACGAACAGCTATTCCAGTCCCTTTCATTTGATTTCAGTCAGTCCTTGTATGAAGTTTGCTCCATCCTACTCATACAGAGATTTATGACAAACAGGGTTCTCTCTCTTTTCATTCTCTATCCAGGCCAAGGTGTTGTCCATTTAGGTGTCAAAATGTATGCAAATCACATTTTAAAACCAGCTTCTAACAGCGTAAGAAAAGACAGCCTACCCTCTGCTTTCCTAGGAAAACATAATCTTTTCAGAAAGTGTTAATTTAATGTCTAGCACAGGATTTCTTGGTTTTTTATCAGGCTCCCTAGGGGTTCCTAAAGACCAGTTTGTCTTATTAAAGATGAACAATCATAACAACAAAATTAAGAACAAAATTCTGTTTCCATTTTGAGTTGGACACAGCTTTCCTGCTGCAAACCTTCTAACCTAAACTATCTAGGTGAGTTGAAGTACCAAGAAGTGATCCCACAGTCTTTCCAAAATAGCTAGAGTTAATATTGTACAACCATGTAAAACCCATCCTTTGTTCTCAGTTGCTTATAAATGATGATTTCAAAGGCTGGGGCACCTCACCAGTGCCGTGGGTTCGGCAGTACCACTGCAGGTGGCTCAGGTACTGCGCTTAGGTACACATCATGCTTAAGTACTTCTAGGATAACCAATGAAACTAACCCAACAAAGAACAGATCCCTCCTCCTACACTTAAACCTGCCATTCTTCAAGTGAGCTCATAGAGACAACAGATCTTTTAGTACTTCTGTCATACAACTTTTTCCACTGCTCTATGGCTCTACAAGTTTTTGAGTATTTTAAAATACTACTTACTAATATAATTTACTGATAATATTTAGTAATTTCATAATGCTAAATGATACACAAGGAGTTAATGAATTCACAAGTAAATTATGCAAAAATGGTATTTCTTATAGGAGCAATGCTGCTGTACATTGAAATGGTTTCTGAAGTTTATTGCTTTTGTCCTCATACACATACTGCTTCCTTAAGGTGTTACAGGGCCTGAGATGTATCCTTTAACTACTTATAGCACATAAGAACAAATCTCTTGCTTGATGTGTGCAATGCTGCATACACCTTCACAAGCACCACAACATTATATTTCTTAGCTGTAAAATTCCACAATCACAGGTACTAGTTGGTATTTCTTACTGGCTTAATTCAATTGATAATAAAGGGTTTATTTCAATTAGTCTCACATTAGAATCAGTGATTTAGATTTAAATTGAATTCACATAATTTTCACGTCCTGTGGGTATGCATGTTTTGACAGTACTGCAAGAATGTGCTGCAAGTTGCACAGAAGTTGATTGAAACTGTCAAACCAGTATTTAATTGCTTGCTGACACGTACCTCAAAAATAGTCCAGAGTGGATTTATCTGAACATACAAAAGTACATGCAGAAAACACATTTTAAAGTCATCTCCACGTGCTGAAGAAATACAAGTTTTATTGCTACATTTTTAATTCCTGAATCAAACACCTCAGCTTTTGCCCATCATTTACTCTATGACCACATGTATCACCTCAGACTTTGAGAATTCTTTTTTCTATATAATGGCTATTATAAATCAATACTTCTAAAATTTAAAAATATTTTTTTAAAGTTTTAAACATAAAAATTTCCTTACTTCTTTTGTTCTGTTGATCCCCAGCCTTTGAAAAACTGTAACATCTGTGCAGTCTCATTAAATACATTTGCTCAGATAACATACAAGAAAAGCAATCCGTAAGCAATCTGTAAAGTTCACAAAGTCTTTGCAGAAACTTGTATTCAGTCTGTTCTCTTTTCTCTCCTGAATTCAGTGCTGCAGAAGGTAATATTCTGGACATGCAGTCCAGCAGTCCTCACCACTTTTCCCCCACTTAAATCTTATTTTCTGTAATTTACAGTTTTTACTTTAATCCTAATCAGTCAGAACATGTGAAGTTTTAGGGTTGTGTTCTAGACTTTCTATGTCTTCTGGTAATTTCAACAGGCTTACTTCACACATTAAAACCTACTCTTCATCACATCCCTCTTTAGGGCTGTGTATTTCTGTTAATGAAGAGCCCTTTGGGGCAAAAAAGTTAGCATGTTGCCACCAATTCTTAGATCATAGAATCACAGAATGGTTTGGGCTGGAAGGGACCTTTAAAGTAATCCAGTTCCAACCCCCCTGCCATGGGCAGTGACACCTTCCAGTAGATAAGGCTGCTCAAAGCACCACTGAGCCAGGCCTTGAACATTTCCAGGGATGGGGCAGCCACAGGTTCTCTGGACAACCTGTGCCAGTGTCTCACCACCCTCACAGTAAAGAATTTCTTCTAATAGCTAATCTTAACCCGCCCTCTTTCAGTTTGAAGCCATTTCCCCTGGTTCTGACACCACATGATCTTGTAAAAAGTCCCTCTCCAGCTTTCCTGCAACCCCCCCAGTACTGGCACATGCTCCAAGGTGCTGCCAGAACTTTCTCTTTTCCAGGCTGAACAACCCCAGCTTTCTCAGTCTGTCTACACAGCAGTGGTGCCTCAGCCTTCTGGTCATTCTTTGTGGCTCTCCTCTGGATTTGCCCCAACAGGTCCATGTCCGTATCACATTAAAGGCCTCTGATCTAGATGCAGTACTCCAGGTGGGGTCTTCTGAGAGCAGAGTAGACAGGGAGGATCACCTTCCTCAACCTGTTGCCCATGCTGCTTTTGATGCAGCTGAGGATATGGTTGCCAATATATCAATGTATGTCAACAGTCTGTAGGTACCAACTTAAAAAAAACCCCCAAACCCTCAAATCTGAACAGGCACAGCCCAGAAAAAGACCATTTTAAGATAAATTCAAACAGTAAATCTTTCATCTTCAAGGTCAGGTGTCCTTTTCAAAAGATATGCTTTTAAGATTGTCGTTTAGAGAAGACAGGCAGAGCTGAATAAATAAGTAATTTCGGCTGCTGTTCCCTGTGCAAGTGAACCATGCATTCTCCCTGCTTTTGCCTTGCACTGTCTCTGGCATTCACCTGCTGCCCTGATGGGTGAGCTTAGCTTGCTAAACCAGCAGAAAACTAACCAAAGAAAGGGGGGAAAGTTGCTAAACCACAAACAAATCAAAGTGAATAGCTTTCTCCTATTATTCGATAATAAGTTGAATAGTGTCACTATGGGGTGAGATGAGCAGTGGGGAAGAGGATCCCTGGACTGGGTAGAAAGGTTGAGGTGTGAAGAGCATGCTCTGCCCTCTGCAGCAGCGTGCCTTCAGATCCATTTGGGACACCCTGCCACAGTGATAGTCAACAGAGCTGTAGAAAGGGCACTGATGTCACCAACAGAGAAAACATCCCAGAGAGATGATAATGCGTTAAAACTACTGAAGGTTTTGCTGCTATTGAAAGAGGTTCTTGCTTATTTTACAAGGACCGTGATTGTCACTTGGTTATCAGTCCTTGCTGTGAAAGAGCACCTCTGCACCTCGTGACCTTTGGCTGCTCTCACATCTGAGTCTCCAACCCATACTGTCTTCTTCCAATCTTTACCAATCGAGGCTCAAGAGTTTACTCTCACAAAACATCACCGACCACTGCCCTACTTCAAACAGTGTTATTCTGGGAAGCAGTGGCAAGTGTGATAATCTGGCACCAATCACCTGATACTTGTGCTACACTGACTGGTCTTAGTTAACCTATCTGCCTTCAGCTATGGCAGCAGAGAGGACGTGACAAATATAGTTAGAATGAGTAACTAATATTTTGAGAAATGTGATCAGGAGTCTGTAAAGAACTGGATAAAAACCAAGAGAAACTTCCCTCACTATCTTTGTGTATCACCAAGAAAAAGCACACTTCATTTTCAAGAACAAAACACTAGAAAAACTTAAGAGTTGCTGAGCTTACTGGACACTGCAGACCTATTTCATCAGTGACTTCTGCATATCTAAGAAAAGACTATTAGAGAAGTAATACAGAGTATGAGGCATTTGTCATAATGGTTCTTCATGACTTGGGACTTGACACTATTATAATATTAGTACCTTCCTTAAAAGACTAATACAGTTCATTAAAAAAATCTAATCCTGACAATAAAAATTCGATATATCCTAAACTTTAAAATAAAAGCATTTTGCATATTTAATTTGCCCCAAAGTTTTCAAATAAAATATGAACTAGAAAGACAACAGTTGTACTATTTATTTTTTCTCTTAGTTACTTAAACCTAATTTTTTTCATTAAAATAATTTTTAAAATAATGGAACTAAGAAAAGTAATCTCACTACATTAAAATGAAGTTCTACATTAAACCAAAGTTTCACTATACCAAAATAGTCAGCATGGAATAAATAAAACATAGGTTGCCCATCAAAAGAATAAAAACAGTGTGAAAGACAGTGTAAAACTGTTAGCAATGTTCATTTGAAGCACAAGCAAAGTGATTACTGCATTTCTTACAACACTATACGAATATTCCACACATCAGGAAAAGAAAAATCACTAAAGCAAGAGACATGTGGAAGCCTTTTGATAATGTAAGAATAGATGTAATACAATCAATGTTAAAAAAGCAAACTGCTACAAGATGGGACCTTTTCTGTAAACCGCTAATCCACGTTAATAAAACCACCACTAAACATCACTGCAGGTAACAATTTATCTTAGATTAATATCAACTAAGCCGAAAGATATTTTAATGTAACAGCATGGGTTACATTTTAAAACTGTTTAGTCATTTTAGCCATCAGCACAACCCAATGTTTCTAGGAATGCAAGTCATTTTTATTAGGCAGCCAGCTGCAGACATTGCTGGAACTACATAAAGTTCCAGAAAAACTGGGAAAATTACCATTCATATGCTTTCAAAAGCTTCCTGAACACATGAATGGAAGCTATGTTTGAATGGCAAAAGTCAAACAATTTGGAAACTAGATTAAAGGAAATAAGCAGCGATTTATTTGTAGTCTATCTTTTCATTCCACATAAAAATGCTTGTGCTTAGTGACCAAGATTTGGTCCATACTTACAAGAAGGTACTACTGCAATGATGTATTATGAAATAATCTTTAAAAAAATGAACTAGGAGCAACTGCTTTAAAGAATTAGTTTCCTGCACACAGCATCAGGGAAGGCAGTGATGACTAATGGGGAGAGGCACTGCTCGGCCAGCTCAGTCCCACAGTGTGGGGGAGGCACTGCATACCAGGGAACGCTTGCAGGGAACGTGAAACAGATACTCTTGTATCGCAGCAAAAGAAATAGGGCAGTAAAACAAATAAAGTTGCTCAGCCTTTCCTCCTGTAGTATTTTTTTAACATAATTAAAACAAACTCCTAAATGTCAGTGTAATCTTATGAAAATTCCCTTTACTTTTCTTATGTAAAGCTAATACTGAATGGGTTTCTTACACATAGATGTCTATGCTGTATTCACCTAAAGGAAATTAAGCCCAGGTCTCCATGTTCATTCCACATGATAATATGTGCAAAGCCCACATGATAAAATCTTAAGTTTTGTAATAATACTGATTCTTAAACTTTCATCATTCTTCCTTTTTACATGAAAATCAAACATTTTAAGCCACAGTACAGCTTCCAATAGTTACCACAGCTGTCATTCTTCAATTTGAACAAGTTATTAATTATTACAGCTTTACTCAGTGTGTATATTTCTAGATGATCTGAAGAAACTTCTTAGTTAAAAAAGCAGAATTTAAATTCTTTTAAATACGTAGACTTTTTTCTTTTAATAACAATAAAAATAGACAATGTTTCAAAATTTCCAGGAATATCTTCAGGTGATCTGAATGAGACACTTAATACATCTGACTGCAGTTTCTAATTGCATAAAAAGTAGAATTAACTAACGTTACATTGACCACACTTTATTCTCTCAAATTTTAGAAAAGTTACATGGAGGTTCTTGGCAGAAACTTTGCAGACGTGGAATCCCGAAGCAATTTCTCCCAAATAAGATCAGTATACATCCTGCTAACCACGGGGATCTCAAAGAAGTCAGCTATACCCGCACAACATAATATGCTTGTGCTATAACCATGGTCCTGATTCCACTTGGAGGGTTCAATTATTTAAGAACAAACTGACATTCCCAAAACTAAGCATTAAATGGAATATTTGAAAAAAACAATTGGGATTGATCTGTGTGGTTCAGCTGAAGCTGAGCTTTAAAGTGAAACATATCAGAAAAATTGGAAAGGCAAACAAAGCGTAACAAGTAATACCAGCTTAGGTCAACAATGATGCTGTTTCATCCAGTGCAAATGTTTTACGTGAATTGCACTAAAAAAAGAACCCTACTTGAAAGGGAAAGAAAGGAAAAAAAAAAACAAAAAAAAGAAGGGTCAGGCAGGGTGAAATAGAGCCTTTAAAAGCCTGGAACAATTTGCAACACAAATACTGAGGAGCAAGCAGCTTCCTCTTTGAATGAAGCAAGAGTCTGACCCCTTCCTGTGTCCCAACTCCCCGCACTTACTTAATATGTTTTCTACTGGCAGTAAAACAAACATCAATTCTATCAGCTTTACAGACACGTATGTATCAAAAAAGACACCATATTGTATTACATCCAGTTCTAGAAGAGATAGAAGATGTACTTGAATGAGCATCTTCAGATCTTTGTTGCCTGAACTGCCCCATAACATTACTTGTGATGAAATAGCTCATAATGTAGACTTCATAAATAAACATTAACTTCAGTGTTTTAAGCAGATCCTGTAATAACCTAAGAATAGAAAATGACTGCTACAAAATTTATGAGAAAAACACAAGAAGATCATGGAGAAAATGGTACCTTGCCATCTCATACAACTCCAAAGTACGCCTTATAATGCTGAGTTAAGTTACACTTTATTCATTAATTTCCTTCATGGATGTAAAACATCCAGGTTAGATCTGCAGCTAGCTGACTCTTACACAGACACACACAAGTTTCATACGATTATGTTAACTGAAGCTATGAAGGTTCTAATACTTTTTCAAAAAATGAAAGTAGCAGTGGACCCCTCAAAATCCTGTCTAGATAGATCCAAGTGGAGCATAGTCTGCAATTTGCCATAGCTAAAGAAGGAAAGGCTGCAAAGTGAAGGTATGATGTGCTGCCGCAACAGAGGAGACAGTTCTGTTAGGTCATACACATGTAAAAACACCACCTGTTTTACCTATTTAACAGTTGATATTATGCAACTCTGACTGCAGACAGTCAGCTGGCATTCCTATATTCTCTTCCCATTATTCAGAATTTTGCAAGAGATAATTCTTTCTTTAAGTGTTAAAGAAAATAATTACATTGGATTTTCTTTTTTGTGTTATATGTAAGTTTTGGGGAAGAAAAAAATGGTCAGTCTAACCCTACATTAAACATCAAAGTTTAAAACAACAAAAGCAAGACATTAGGCAATTCTACTAGAATGACATTAAACTAAGTTTAAAATTTGAAAATATTTCTGTTTTATAAAATGCAACTATGGAGGAAAATGTCAAAGAATAATAGTGAAAGTGTCGCATTAAACTAGCTGAATTTAAGTGTTCAGTGGAATGAATTTGTTTCTGTAGCTCTCTTTTTAAAATGAGGTACTTGAAGCTCTATGTATCATTTATTTGAACTTTGTTTCATCTCAGTGATACTATCTTGCTAGAACTGTCACTTTTAAACCTGTGAGTTAAAATACAGAATTAACACAAGTTATCTTCTCAGGGAGTGCTTCTGGTACAAATGCTGACAACAACTTTATAATTCCTTCATATAACTGCATCACATGATAAGCAACTGGAAATAAAACTGTCCTAGCACAGGGGATACTGAGTAACTTGGATCCCTCTGCAGATGAAAGCAAAGCAGAAGAGGCTGGAGTCAGCTTTGCCAGGTTTCACTGACACAGATCTGAACATGCAAAGAAGAAAGACAATTCACTCCTTCCTGCCTGCATTTCCAAAATCTGCCTTTGTATTTTGACTTTTCACCACACAGAGTGTGAACAGGCCACTCACAAGTTCAGGATGACTGGGCATCCTTAAATTAGGGCAGAAGCAACAATTCAGCTTTGTTCCCCTATGCCTCCCTCCAGTTATTCACTCTGAGTGCTAAGAGAATCACCATGGGAAGGCAGGAAAGCACGTGGATAAATACTGGCACAAAGTGTTGAAGAGGAATAACCTCAGAGCATGCATAGGTGAATATCTTCACTTGACCCATGCTAACCATAAGATACAATCTTTTCAACTGCCTGTTTGTAAGAACTTCTAAATTGGAGGATGGCTGAATAAGTATCACAGTGATCTCAACACTACTAATGTCTGGGAGACATGGTAGTCCAGTCTATGTGGTTTCATTTCTCTAATTTATGAAAATAAACCAGAGTGAAAGCTGTGAATGTAAGATGGACTGGATACGCAAATATCCTGATCTGCCTCTCTTCCTAGTTCCCACAAAAAAAGCCCAAACCCTGCTAAACTCGTTCCTTGATGTAGGATTGCCATTGACCTTTCATTCTTGTCCCTTTCCAAATGCAAATACAGATTAATTTTGAGCTAATTTATTTCCAGTCTGCCAGATTATGCTTATGGAGCACTAGGTATCTGGGACATGGAAGAGAAGAAAGGCCAAAATACTCCAGTTCTTCCCAGTCTGTCTGACAATCACTAGTTGAAGTTTTCCTGAGTCTCAAGATTCCAAGCTAGAACATGTGAACTCTGGTACTGGGATTGTGTGTAGCAACCTTATGCACCTCCTGCTGCTTTTGGGAGATAATATAAAGGGTATCTCATTTTTCGTTGTGGTTTTCTTTTTTACCCACCTCCTCACCCCTTCCACCTCTGCAAGAAAAAGATTCTGACATCAACAGGGCAAATATTACAGGGCGCCTGTACTACTATGATGCCATATGCTAGGGAATATTTAACTCAGTGTATGTATAGCCCATAGCTCTCTACTGGACCAACTGGACATGAACGATGTCATGGAATCATAAGAGAATGCTCAAGCTTTGCCAACCAACTCACTGCTGGTAACTGCTGCCTGAGCATTCGGACTGTCCTCAAAATGACTTTATATTCACAACGCATCAGTAGTTATCACTGGAGCAGCAAACACAGTGGCTGATATAATATGGCTTTTTCCCCTTAAATATCAATGTATGATTCTCTGACAATTCTCTAACTGCCTTTACTTCTACCGTACCATCAGCTACTTTGGCTTGATTCAGAGAGTGGATTCATATCTAAAATTCTGATAGAGTAATAAGTATTTCTAAATATATTTATTTATTAGACAGCCATTTAGCGCTAGGTCTTTAAACAAGACAAAGCTGGTGAAAGAGAGATGACTGCTTCCCTAATTAAAGCACTCACCTTTCTGTAATCTGTCTGAACCTAAATCTTCCCCTCTTCATAAAAGGACTCTGACAAGGATAAAGCCTTGTGAAGGGTGTTACGGAGTTGTTCTCTCTCCATCCTGCTGAAATTATTTCAGCCTTTTAAAAACACATTTCCTGAACCACAGATTGGATGCCAAGTATCTTGTAAAAGGGATGAATTCACCCTCTTACTCTGTTCAACAGCTGTTATTTTATGCAAAATAAATCACCAAAAGGAAAGAAGAAATCAGTGTAGACTGGAACTTGTGTTTTCCGGTAGTAGAAGCCCTCAGTCTGCAGGTAATTCTGTTCCTCTCAATCCTTTGCATTCCTTTTCCATATAAAACATGCAACTGGAGAAGCAGGCAAAGCCTCACAAGCAGAATTGTTCCACCACACCCTGGCAGATGAGATTCTCAATTCTCATAAGCATTTCTTTACAGAAAGGAGAAAAAACACCTATCAACACCAGGTAGCCTGCTTAAGGTACGCTCAATTCAAGTCCCCTCAGATTTGGGAAGAAGAGTGTAAAGAGAATGTCCCACACTGCACATTAACTGCTCTAATCACCACACTAGTGGCTAAAGGAACAGAAATAATTTTGCAGACTTAGAATTTAATTTCCTCTGGGTTTTTTTTTTCCAGTCTCTTAGAAAAGATTTTACCTCAGGCCAAGTGCAACACTTCACCTCTATGGGCATGGAAATTATTTTGGTAAGAAAATGAGAGAAAAATCAGTTACGCTCAAGCAATTTTTTTAATGTGAAAAACCCCTGTATTTTCTTCTTCAGCAAGCTATAGGAAAAAAAATCCTATTCTTTTACCAATTGCATCTACCCAGGAAGTGGCAATAAACCCCTCCCTAGTAGTTATTTCAGAATTAAGGCTACAACTGCATTTGGGGTGCTTGGACAGGTCAGGCAATACATGTGAATACCTACAGAAATGCATACACAAATAGAATCTTATGCACAAATAAAACTTTGCTTTGTTTATAGTCATGACAAAAACTATCTTTATGGTCCAGATGCCCCAAAGGACTTGGAAAACCCATCTCCAACTGAACTAGTGGCTTGGACAAGGGAAATCCAACTGACACAGTCTACTTAAACATCCAAGTGAAATGAGGCCATGTATACACATTTCTTAAAGTAAAGATACCTGCTGTTGAGACAGAATGGAAGGTTGCAACCCTCACCCAAAGGCTATAGAACTACTGACAGGCCAAGGAAAAGAAGGCAAAAATGGTCCTCAAACAAAGAATTTAGCAATGGCATGCAGCAAGAGTCTGTATTAGTACCTGAATTATTCAACACATCCAGAAATGATTGAAAAAAGGCGGTGGTTAGTGAGAGAACAGGACTTTTGGTCTATAATTATTCAGAGTACTAAAGATGAAAATCAACAGATTGCAAAAAGACCTAATACTGACCAGTATAATAAAATAGTAAATGAAAATCAATGTAGAGAAATGTAAAGTGACAGACATGGAAGAAGAAAATGATCTTCACTTTATGTATAAAATGATGGTCTTTCAATTATTATTACACAGTAATGAAACACTGGTCTTGTAACAGTTCTATGAAATTATCATCTCAGTGATCTGTGGTGGTCACAAAGGCAAACCAAATGTTAGGCAAGGAATATAGCTCATCATGTCACTGCTTTCCTCCCTTCAATATGGTTTAGAAGAGTTAGGCAAGATACAAAAACACATAGGAAAGACATGGGGAGTTTCCACAAGTGACAATTAGACCAATTTAAACTTGTCAAACTGGATGACTGATGACAGAGGAGGGTTATGGTGTACATTTATTAAGAACATGGACAGGAAATGATCGTTTGTTGCTGGTTGGTTCAAAAACAAACCAAAAAATGAGGTATTTCTCCACACAGTGTACAGCTAAGTTTTAAAGTTTTAAGAATCCTTTCCAAGGGACCCCATAGCTCTCAAGTTTCCATTAAGTTTAAAAAACCCACTGTGTCAACAGAATTGTTTAGCAGCACAGTAACAAATACCAGATTTTTCTTTTCAAGCTTTCCTTTTTTGGCTGCACCTTTTCTACACTCATCTAACTAAACATGCACTTCTGCACTGTGCTCTTCTTCGCAGCCTTATCTGTCTGGTCCTGACTATGTCTTTCCTGCCCATGCAGAAATGCTGAAACTTTTACTGCTCATGTCAGCATTCTTGCTACATACATCTGGTATTAGACAGCGACAGATTTATTTAAACTGCAAACTAATCCTTTGTTGTTCTAGCCAGATTTAAAGCATTACTTCCACTCATATCTTACAGTTTTCACCTATCTAGAGTCACAGAATGAGAAACACTTGTCTTCAGACTCATTAGGACATGCACAATACTTCCACAAGATTGAGCAAGCTTAAAGAACACACAAGGATGCACTGGTCTCCACAGTTCCTGTCACCATGACGCACAAACTAAATCCATCTGAAACACCTATAATCAATGTAGACCTTTACAGTATTGTTGGCCAATTACTGGTCCAAGTTTCAGCTTGCACAGATGTGTATTCCTGCTTCAATATTTTAAGGCGGAAGTGGCACCAAAAAGGGACTTTTCCCTGTCAGTCATAACCAACTGAACTAAAAAGTGAAATGGATTTTCAACCACCAATCTCAAACCTAAAACCTGAAACTACATTTAATTTTTAAAAAATTTAAAAATTCAAAATTTTCTAGTTACCCAATTAGTAAAGCACAACATTGATCACATACTCATGAGAAGAATACCTTATAAGACAGAGGGAATAAACTGAAAGCAAGTGTATCTAATAATGATACAATAATGCTTGCCTTAAACACATTTCTCACATGCAATGCTTGATATTTTATGTAAGTATGCTATTAGTTATACTTCACTAGTTGCAGAGCAGATGCTAGGCATGATAAAAGAGTATTTCACAGAAACAAGAAGTCTGCCCAAAAAAGCGGGTGGAAAAATATGTTATTTCCCAGAACACTAGTCAAAGAAAACGTTCCTAGTTAACAGCATCACTAATCTCACAAACATAAATAGTTGGCGAGGCAACTGTTTAGAATTTTATTTAGGCATCTTAACAATAGGTAGGTTTTGGTGTACGAAGCTAAATCAAGTATTTGAAAAATAATCATAATGAAAATATGCACTCAATAAGGTGAACCAGTGGTCCATCATCATTTGCATAACATTTTAAACAGTTCTTTCACTGAATCATGAATAATGTGATTTTTTAATCTATCTAAATTAATGCAAAAAAATTTATTGAAAACAGAAGCCCACAGTGTGTCTAACCTACCTGTAATAAATAATAAAATACATTTTAGAACAAGGCCTAATTCAATATTTTACATTTTAATGTGACAATTATTACATTAATATCACCAGTTAAAGATAATAGCAATAAGCCATTAAGATAATTATATGAATCACTACAGGGGTATGAAATGGGAAACACAAGGAGCTTCAGATATATTTGAAATGATGAGAACTTTAGGTACAGTATTGTATGCCCACAAATAAAATGTTTTGAATAGATTTGGCACTAGTCAGGTACAAAGAGGTTGTGTACTATTATTACAATGAAATAAACAGAACTCAATAGATTTTAAACATGGGGCTGTGACAAACATGTTTGCATACTAGATGAAAAAAATAACATTAAAATAAACAGGAAGAAATATTTTTAAAAATTGAACAGGAATACAAAGTCTAGGATAAATATTACTACTGAAAATTGTGGAAAAAGTAATTTGCAAGCCACGTACTAGTGAGTTTCTCACAGGTGAGATTTCCCTCTACTAAAAATACGGGATTTTTTAAAAACACCAAATAAAACAATTATTTCTTAATGAAAGGCATTTAATGTAACTACTTCCTGCTCAGGAAAAAAAAAAGTTCTTGAAATACAGCCCAATATTTAATTTAATTGCTCTCCATTGCACATCTATGAACAAGGACATAAAACTACCCTGTCATCTGTCTGCATGCCAATGGACTTTTGTATTCCCCACTACACCCCAAGTGGCCTGTAGATGTTAGAAAAGGCAACACAAACATTGCTGGAAAGAAGCACTTCAGCTTCTCAGAAGCAGTACTTCCAGAACTAATAAACTGCCATTCCAGTTTTCTTTCCACTCAGCAGTGTGCATAACAAGACAGATGTGAGGGCCACAGCTGTATTCTGGGGTCATCCAACCTCCTCCCAGGCCCAGTTCTCCAGCTCTGAAGGAAGCCCTTGAATGCCCAAGATGAGCTGCAATTACAGCCACACCTGCCACCTCACTTGCAGGCTCAGCAACCACAACTCATGGCACAGATCATGTCCAGCTGCCAGAGAAGACACTGCCCCAAAAAAATGCTACTCTTTATGCAAGGAAAAGCCCAATAATTAATAGACAGGAATCAACTTTATGAGCCAGCTTACAGAAAAATTTTAATACAAGGACAGTAAGAAATTCCTAGACTTGTGATATGCTTTGAAAGAAAATGCTAAACGATAACACAGTAGAAATTGCTACATTCAGAAAATTAACTAAACCCACAATATTTAGACAACTACTAGAAGTCACGTTGGGTGGGGAGGACTCTATGCAGACATGACTTCTACAGACTTGAAATGGAATTTACAATATTTGGTTGTGGCTAATTCAAATGTTAGTTACCTTCTGTAACACATGCAAAGTGAAACACTATTACCAAAAAATCCTACACCCCACACTAAAAAACTCCACCACATCTTCTTTGTCTAATCACATGCAGAAAGTACAAAGAGGTAAGAGAGAGATAAGACGTGCTCTTAACACTCCTGTACTTTTGAATGCAGTGAAGAAGCAATGACTTCTTATTTGGGTCTTTTGCAAATTCAGGTTCCACTTCAAATTTTCTCTCTTTAGAGTACAACACAATTTGATATAAGAAGGAATTTGATCTTGCTTATCTTTTACTCACCAAAACGCTTCCAAACAGTGACTTCAAAAAGCTCTTAATTCTGGGAATGTCTGGGAATAGGACCATAAAGTCTTTTAAAAATTATTTTTAAAAACACTCCTTTTCTAAGAAGGAAAGCATCCACCTTACTCAGTAAGACACGCTATGGAAGACTTCAAGCTGAATACTCCAAATTTTAATTTTGTCACGTTTTTACAGATTATGACAGAAAATTTTCACTACACTTCTCTCCTCTCTCCCACTATCACAACCCCCATCCCTCCACCAGTGAAGCAGCCGAAAGACTGATGCACTGAACACAGCCCTGTAAATTATAGTATGTAGGAGATTAAACTTAAGCCTAATGCTACAGTCAACCTTCAACAGCTGAGTTCTATTAATGGACGCTCCTTAAAAGAAATCCTTATTGGTTACTATTTAAAACTACAACTCTATTAAAATCTTGACTGAAAGAAATTACATGTGATACATATCGCCCATCACTGCCATGACAACACCCAGTTCAAGTTTGTACTGCATCCTTTGCCACAATTTATCCGAAGTAAAAAATACAAAAGGGTTCACTAATCAAATGCTATCAATGAATACACCGTGTTAAAGAAATAAGCTAATTTATAATGATAGGGATTACATGTAAACTAGAATAATAATACTTCCAGTGCACGGAAAAGCCCAGTGTCATTATTATTCTTTCAATCTCCTTCCTATGTGGATTTATTTAAGATCAGCATTGTAAAATTACAGCACAGTCAAGGCACTGTAAAGAACTTAATAGAAAACATCAAGGAAAAAGACAATTAATTGATGTGTCACTTCCAGAGTTCATGCACAGGACCAGATACAGGGGGAGGGTCTGCAGGTTACTGTGCTGAATAGCAGCTGCATATGTGTGGCATTCTGTTCACTGCTGAATGTATTCTCTTCTTGAATACTTACTGCTCTCCAATGCAAAATCCTTTGAAATTCAATGCTCCAAAGAGTTCCTGCTTTGTCATTCAAAGAATCTTTTGAATGAAGGAATTTTCAATTATTGACACATCAACCTAAGGCCAAGTTATCTGTGGGAAGTTGTCAGCTTCCTACTTGCACTACTTGTTGACCTTGTAACTCTTCATGTATCATACCCAAACCTCCCTGTTTTAGGATCTGTCACTGATGATGAATTAGTAACAAGAAAGAAAGCAATTTAAACAACAGGATGATGGCAGAAAACACCAAAAAAGAGCCAACCCTATCCAATACTGTGTTACTTGCTTCTAAGGAAGCAGGTCAGCAGGTCAGAACACAGTTCCACTTCTAGTTCACATGCTAGACTAAGTGAAGAAAGCATAACAAACTCCTTTGAGCCTTGAGCAGGTCTCAGCAACCTGCAAGGTGAAGACACATTACGTTGCTGTTGTTCTGAACATCAGATGCACATTCTTCAGTCCCATCACAGTCTGTCCCTTTGGTCTTGGTGTTAGTCTCTACATTCAGGTTCGTTTTGTCTGATACACCTCTGCTGCAAAAAAGCATGTGCTGTCTTGCTTTAGCCTGGGTTATGGAGGGCCTGGTTTCCTCTCTAAGGAGGTGGAAGGTGAGAGAATAGGCCCTAGGTGGTAAGGTTACTAAATCCAAATCTCTTGCTTCCTGGACATGTAAGTACAGAGAAGATGGGATTTTGTTGTCATTATTTTTCTTGAATGAACATTGTCTTCTCAATCTATCTTTCAGTGAAAATATAAAAAAGCCCAGGACTGTCTGCAGTTCTGAATGACCACAGTAGCCAACACAGAGGTGACCAACACTCTCACACATACAAGCAGCTATGAGGGATTTTTCTTCATTGTATCATTTGAATCAAGCATTGAAATGTCAGCTGATTGCCTTTTATGCAGCTAAGTGCTTTTCTGCATCTGGCCAGACTCTATCAGCAGTTAACATATAAACAAAGTAAGATTTTGTAACAGAATAAACAAAGGCAGAATTTGCATTTTTGTACCTATTCAGAGTAACAAGAATTGCTGACCATCTAAAAACATGTCACTCCAAGAATATGTAAGGAAAAAGATGAATTCAAAGGAGTGCTGGTTTAGTTTTTCCTCTTAAAGGGTAATAGTTGCTCAACCTGGATGGTCCATACAGGAATATACTATTCAGCTACTCCAGGAATGGTGCAAATGATGGCTGGTGACCCCAGTTTCACAGTGTCTGCCATTATCTGGGCTTGGAAATCTTACAAGGATGTGGACATGACAGACTCACATGTGCCACTGCAGGAACTACAGCTTAGTTTCTCATCACTAGCAGAAGAGAGAGGTTTATGGCTGCTGGCTGTACTTTCGTGTTGAGAACAAGACTTCTAATAGAAAGACTGTTAAGCTACTGAAATTTTTTGTTGAAAAGGGTTTCCGATTTAGAGCAATGGAAATTAGAGTGTCAGACAAAATCAGAGTATTCTAGGCAGTCACATAAATAAAAATGTACATATAAGGTACATAAAACATTCAATTCCATCTTCCATCTGTCCCTACCCCTACCAAAAGAAAAACTTGGAATCTTGTCAGTCTAGCTGCTACTGTTTCCATTTAGAAAAAAAGCTATAGGGACAAGACTAATTTTTAATTTTTTAATTCTTTTATGCAGTGAAACCTAAACATGTGACAAGTATAAAGTTATTTAATCAATAATGATATCATAGAACAAGTTTTGACAAGGCTATGAAAAAAGAAAATTGCAGTAACAGAAGGAGAATCACTCAAAGGGCACAAAAGTGCCTCTGATAAAAGGTCAAATGCAGGGGCTAAAATATTAACAATTACAAGCCCCTGAATAGTTGTATTTAATAAAAAACAAGGTATTGAATAATTGAAAATATAAAACCAGAATGATCTGTCAAATGTGACACTGACACCTGTATGAAAATCCCCACGCAAGAAAGGTGCTAACTAGTAATGTTCAAGCTAGTGTTAAAAAAGCAAATCATTCTTATTCATACAGCCTTCTCGTCTTTAATCATGGTTCATCAAATTGTAATGCACAACTAGCACAATGTAAAATAGCTAGTCTGAGTAATTCAAAATACAGAACCTCTCTCAGGAAAATAATTATGATACAGAAGGGAAAATAATTTATTTATATTCTTCAGTGCTCCATTAATTCCTAGTTTGTTTTTCTTTTAAATGACACTTACACAGCCAAATAGAAGGATAAAACGGAAATATCCTTTTGCAACTTTCATGAGGACATGAAGATACTAACCCAAGGATTTCTTAAGGAAAACCTAGTGTAGATTTTTTTTCTTTTTTAAGGAATAAGAATTTCTACTTCTTAATTTGAAGCCTGTTAAAAGAACCTTGTAGAGAGGCAGGATAGATATCACTGAGCCTCCAGTAAAGAAATTAGCACAAAATAGAGGTCTTTGTGGTCATTCCTCCTTGATGAAGCAAAATTGGTTTCCTCTGTGTGATACAACTTCATCAAATGGGGATCTTAACTATTCAATTCATTGAGATACCATCCACAGATTTGGAAATTGTTCCAGAGCATGTGTGGAAGCTTTCTTTTATGGTTATACTGCTGCTATTGTTTAACCAAGCTGCATTATTTAGCTTGGCTAATTCATTTCTTCCCTCCCCCCCCCCCCAANATTAATTTGTTTCCTCACAATGGAAGTAGAAGTCAAGATGTCTTGACAAGCTCTCTAAATGTACACTGCTTGATCCTCACTGTGCCACAGCTACCTTTTATGAGAGGTTTTCCTTTTAACTGGGAAAGACCAAATTTAATGAAATTATTACTATACAAAACATTTAAAAAAATAACCAGAACTGTATCTGATGCTCTTCAGTCTAGTAAAGGACAATGCAGTACAAGAATATGAAGCTTTAATCTTTTTGGGGCCAAAGAAGAATGGAAACGTCGCGTGGGAAATGCCACAGGGTGCCATCTTCACCAGTATTTCACAATGACACAGAACAGGAGTTAACAGAAGTCATAGGGACAGAGTTAAGCATAGACTGCCAACCTAGAAGTCTCCTAAAGAAACAGCAAGAACATTATCATACTTCAGTATTGTACTATGGTACAATATTTTGATGTCCCAAGAAGTGATCATCTTTGGGGTTGGCATTTGAGAACAAATTAAAATTTTCTGAAAATCAAAACTACAATTCCTCACATGCCAAGTACACTTAGGAATGCTACAAGCTGCATATCCAGACTGACTTCTCATTTCAAACTCCTTTGTGGAGGGATAAATACAACTACACATTTGCATATTAAAAAAAAATTAAATCCAAGATACTCTACCACTACAAGAATTTACTCAAAAGAAATGGCTTCAGAAGCAAACACACTATTTCAACTCTACTGTTGATGACATTATGACATACTATTTTCTAAGTGCACAATACTACTGAACAACCTCAAGAAATTATTTGATTTACATGGTTTATCCAGCAGCCTGTAACAGCAAGTCTCTTTCAGGCGGGCTTACATCATATATAAATGAATGGTTTAATCCTTACAAATGGATATGTTTATCCTGCAGATACAAGAATGTGAAACTGCTCTTAAAAATAGTTCAGTATTTCTCTGACTTAGGGGCTAGAACAGATCTGTTACCTTGCAACACCAAGCTTCATGTTGTGTTCACTACATATGCTCTCAAGCCCAGCAAGTCAGTCCTCTAATTAGCCAGATCTCTTCTTTTACCTTCCTGATTTCTACTGCCTAAGGTTCTATGCTGCACTGCCTGCCATTAAAAATAGCTTGAACCACAACCAGATTTTTCTTTTTTTTCTGCTTGATATTCCTGGAATCAAACCTTTAAAAGTTAAACAACATCTGCCTCTATAATCTTCACAACTTTCCAGAGCCATCAACAAGGATGGCTGCCACATGTCTGAAACGAGAGGCAAATGAAACAGTGGGTCTTCTTACGCTCTGGAGAAAGGCAGATGCCAGCAAGGGCTCAAGAGAAGTGTTACAAAAACCTTTGCTAAACTAAAGCATTCCAGTGCTGCTCCGAAGCCAAGACCTTCAAGTTAAAATGCAGGGAACCTAGAAATATAAAGCATGTGCTTGGCATGGACCTAATTTCTTACTGAGAGGATATGGATTGGATCTTACCAGGGATATTAGCAACAAACCACACTTTGTGGGAGATTCCGGGATAGATCTCTACAAGTCCTTGTCAGTAGCAATAAAGACTCCCCATGATATAACCTACAAGAGCCAAAAAACCAGTAGTGCCTTCTAATGCTTTCTCATTCCATTGTCCATGCAACAACTTTGAAGCTGCAATTCAAGACATGTATAATAATGCATTTTGTGGTAAATACGATAGTCTAAAATACCTCAAAGTATACTGACAGACATGCCCAGCATCACTGAATTTACAAGCATTCTGCTGCATCCTCTAATTAAAGAAAGCCTGGTCCACCAAAATGAATGTGTATGAAGGTGATAAAACTCTAAATAGAAAAGAAAATTAAATATTCCTGCTTCACAGAAGAGCTTCATGCAGCCAGAGCATGTCTCAATTGAGGCCTTGTCCAGACCTTCTCAATGGACTACTGGAACCATAACACATCCAACAAAAAATTATTCAACCACGAGCAGTTTATGGTTGATGTGTTTTCTAATGGGAGATTTTTATCATTTTCTAGCCAGACAATGCAACTACAGATCAATTAGTAACATCTCTGTGTAGCTCTTCTTTAAATCTTATTAATTTCTTATGAACACAAATATAAATTAGTAGATTCATTTCACATATATAAGATGGTGTACTTTTAACAGAGTAATTTTTTGAAAATAAATTGTTAGTTCTTTTACAACAATTCTTGAGACCTTGAAGAGACCATCTATCTTCTAAAACTTCTTTTATATGGTTTTAGTATATTGCCTTTACTGTTTCTTCTTTAAAACAAAAGAATTTATATACTTAAAGCTCTTTCACAGGCCTTTCAGCAATATTGCAGTACACCTTTCCTGAAACAAGTCTGACTAGATTAAGTACAATCTTCAAGACCTTTGGTCAACTATTTTCAGTATTCTCTGGGGTTTTTTTTAACACAATCTAGTTTTTTCCAAGTCTTTATTGACCTTAGGCGCTTAAATCAAGCAATTCAGAACTTAGCATTTAATCACCCAGTGTAAAAGGATTGCTATAATGAAGATGAAGTAAAGGGAATAGTAAAAATAATGGAGTAATGGAGAAAAGAGAAAAACAGACAGTAACTCATGGGATCTTTGTAGTTCACATGCGTTATACTAACACTGACGGCAACACACTACTTACAATGAGCTCAAAAATCCTTTCTAACACGGAGTAATTTACTCTCATCTAGAAGTGACATCATTCTATATGCCTACTACGTGAAAACAGGACCAACTTTCACACTGCTCGCCAAACCAGGTTCAAGCCCAGGGAAGAGCCCAGCTGTGGAAGGCTACAGCAAGGCGCCCCACAGGTTCTTCTGTCCTGAAGCACATTTCATTGATGCACGGGTTCAATGTTTATGTACCCACTGTACCTACAACCATTTGTAGAGAAGCTTTTCTGTTACTCACTGAAAAAATCGTAAGATACCTGAAGCTGGGCAGAAATGCACCACATAAGGCTAAGGCCAAGAAACAAATCTTGAAAAAAAATAGCAGGATGGCTTGTTAACACACTAAAATCAACACCTGCCCCCATCATTAAATTAATAAGCCCTTTTCACCCTAGAAAATACTTTCAGATGTTTTCTTATTCACTGGATAGAAAAGCTGTATTTCAATATTATCATTTTTTCACAGTTATTTCAATCTAGGTCAAAGCTGGTGGCAAGTCTTAAAACTGCCTCCCAACACAAATGCAGTTGCTCCTGGCTGGTTGTTAGCAGTCTGTCCATACAAACACAAGCCAGTATTTTGGTAATATGTCTTTAAAGTAAATAAACTACTTTTCTGTCCATCCCACTTACATTTTTCCATTACTGAGTTGCTTTGCTGTCAGAATGATTAAAAGAGGTACAGGATTTGTGAAGTTTACTTGTATTTAGACAAGTAAAATCTTGCTGGGCTATTCCTTTTCTTAATGTTTTAATTTATTCCATCCTCAGTAGTAGCTGCCTTTCATTATAATGCAATCACCTTCAAATTATTTTGACTAAACTAAATTTTATTAAACCACCTACAAAGCTAGCTATTCTAGTCACTCTCTGTACACCTTAAAAAAAACCAATAAAAGAACAAAAAAATCACCACAGAAAAAAATCACTGAACAAATAACAAATAAACCACTAGGTAAGTAATAAATAAACCAGACCCTGGAAAGGAGTTTATCAGAAATAATTGATAGCAGTTTGTTAATCAATACCAAAAATTTCTAACTGGAGTAATTCTGCTTTCAAATAGTCAACATAAAAATCGTCATCTTGTTATTGTCATACTAAATTGAGAAATGAATACCTGCATATTTCTGCTGCTTCTCAAGATTCTCTTGAAAACTGTTAAGAAACGTGTCTCAAAATGCCAATCTTGTAAAAAATAAAACTTGATAATAAATATAAAAATACACCCTACATATAGTTATGCATGAATCCCAGTAGAAAACAATCCATAACATCCAACTTCTAGTTAATGTCATTCAGTATCATAGACCTCACTTTGCAGCTTTGATAAAAGACAATCCAGTGTTAGATCATAATAGTTTTAGCCTAGCTAGTCCCTAACTAACAGGATTTATTTGTTGTAACAGGTTAATTTATGATAACAAGTTCAACGTGAAAAGCTCAGCTTCTAGAACAACTAATTTAACTTCCTCTACAGGAAATATGCTTATTTGAAGGCATTGCTGGTATTTTCTGTGGAAAGAACACAAGATAACCAGAAAAGTCTATTTGCAATGCCCCTGTTATGATTGTATGCAATGATTCTTAAGAGAGCCATAAGCCGGTTTGGCACTGTAATTCAGGAAAGAAAACATTCACTTACCGCAGTGTGACTGGAAAACCTGTGGCTTGACTACCTGATTGCAGATATTGCACACTACAAGATAGAAATCATCATGAGCTGGATAATGGCCAAATAAGTGCATATCTGTGGGAAAGTTAAAAATATATACAAGAATTAGAAATTATGCTTTAAATATATATTAAGAAAAAAAATTGAAAATACTGTAGGGCCATTACTGTTATAATAATTTATACAAAGAAAATTTATACATTGCTCCATAAGAGCTTCTTACTATGCCAAAGAGATTTTTTTTCCCTCTTTTGGGTTTCAAGGTCCTGTACTAATGCTGCAGTCTTATGCCTCAGCCTGAGTCAGAACACAGACTGCAACACCTTTTCTTAACACTCACTGCCAAGAAGTGGAATAAGGATTTCTGTACTGGTCAGTACAGAATACTGTACAGAGGAATAAACAAAGGAATATTTTAAAAAAAATCTCTGCCTAAAGATCCTTACAGAAAACACGTTGCATAGGTTATGCTCCATGTTACAATATTCCAAGCTTGACTGTAAGTTGCTTGAGAAAGGTTCCTGCTTAAAAAGATAGTTACAGTGACCAAGGTCAAGGATCCTACAGCTTAAAATACAGTCAGGATGCCATGCCATATGAAATTTCTGGTTCTATGCAAATGCCCTTCCCTAGTTCCAACACCCTGCTGTTTGTCCCCAACAAATACTGTGGGAAGAGACAAAGTTGGTTAATGAGGTATTTCTTGGTGATGGTATGAGGAATTTAATGAAATCCAAAGACAAGTACAGTCAGATGATGACAGGCACTTGTCCCTCTCAGCCGAAACACATAATGCAATAAATGCATTCTTAAGCCATTACAAACAGAGTAAAATGGGCTTAAATTACTAACTGAAGCCCTCAGAACTCTAACATTACAAGTAAGGTAACATGTTCTACTCTTCATTGCTATAACTTAAGAACAAGCACACATACTCATCCACCACAGCTCAGCTTGGAGGACAGAAACTCCAGTCACTTTTATGCATTTCAGTGGGATCATGTCACCATACCCAGTGTTGTTAATGAATGTGTTGCTTAATTAGTAACCCCATGCCAAGTACTGCCCCCCCGGACCAGACTACCTCTCAGATTATAAAAATAAAGATGTTGTAAATTTCAGTGGTATTCAGAAGCATCTGAAATCGATTAGAGAACTTGCAAATGCAGACTGAAATATTAATCTGGTGCCTTTTAAACAGGAGGAAAACTGAGAGGACAAACGTGTACAACAGCACCTGTGATTGATAAACATCAAGAACTAAATCCTACTTCTCTAGTAAGTCGCGTATTTCTAAAAAATGGCGATTTCTTTCAAAATCTGACTCAAGCAGGTACCTTATTTCACTAGCTCTTAACCAAAGCAATTATTTTGGCCCTAGAACTACTTTCGTAAGTAATTCTGCCCTGGTCTCTGGCACTGTAGGTAACATCACTGCTTATGTTATATTACTTGGCACAATGAAGTCTACAATGTCTTCAGTTCCCAAAAAGCCCAGAGGAATGGGACATCACTCTCACAATAATACAGGCAGTACCACAAACAGATCCAAAGAGGCTCACTCAAGAATTCCTGGGCACAAACCAGCCCCACCAACCTACAGGTATTTCATAGTATGATATGATGTGAATTGTTCCTTTATCCACTGAAAACCAAAACTCTCTCTTTCTGTTACTGCTTGTGGGAGGCTATGAAATCCAGTTGAAAGGTTAACCAGATGTGACATCTTTGCAGTGCTGGTCTTGCACTAACCAAGCCTTTAAATGCAGTACAGCCAGATGAATGCAGCCAACACATTCAGCCTAAATTTAAAAGAATGCCAGTGGTGAGGTATAAACTCCCTTGGTGTAATCAGTGTTAGTACTGGTGAACCTAAAAGTGCAAAGTTAGGTTAAATCAAATCTTCCTTACTGGTAACACAAATAAACAAAACCCTAAGCAGTCACTAAAACAGGCCTTTTTATTTTATTTATTCTTTTAATATGGTAAGTCAGTGATCTTAAAAATTATTTTACATTGGCAATTCTTAGCTGGATAGTTTTGATCAGAATCTACAGATTTCCAATAGCAGCACTGTAAGTTCCATAGAAAGGAGTATTTCTTCTAGGTATGATTTGACACAAAGTCTCAGCTCAAAAACATGCATTTAATTACAGTAATGAAATATTTTTAAAATGGTTAAAACATCTCAAAATATTTTTTCTGTTGTTTGAAAGGTACAGTGACAATCTTCTTAAGAAAACATACAGACTTTGCCCTTCACAAACACAGAAGTTACAACTGTTTTCCAGTTTAAATTCCTTAAGTTCATTTAACCTTCACAGGTCTGTATCCTAACCTTTAAAACATGTCCAGCTCTGAGGCGTCTAAAGTTTGCCTGGGTCTGAATCTGAATTTTTATGATTTCTGGCTGCAGGAAGTAACTTACAAAAAACATAAGGTATTGGTACTGGTGAAAACCATTCAAGGACATAGGTGGGAAAAGGAATCAGGTTAGTTCACAGGATCACAAAACCATCTACCTTTTCACAGGCATTGCCAAGGACACAAGAGCAGTGAAGGAAAAGTCCTGGTACCTGCGAGCTTGCTCCACTACCCTGGCAAACACCACTGCACCTAACAGGTAAATAGCACCATTTGAGGGGTTTTTTCATACTCCATATGGGTTGATACACAAAGAAACTGCACAGACATGTAGGAGCACACCAAAATGCTGCTGTGAGACACACCAGCATCAAAAGGATGCACAGATGCAGAGTAAGTGACACTCTGAAGCAATACTTTGGAAGTTTTTTCATATTGCAGATGCCTAGAAATAGCCCAGTGGAGGGACAAGTGTCCACTGTAAAGGTGAGGTTTCAGTTTCTTCTAGAACTGAAGTTATTAGCCCCCTCTCAAAAGTCCACTTAAAATAATCCAAGAATCTCAAGGACACAAGGCTGCAGGTTGAAAATAAGAATCGCAGCACAGAAATATACTGTTATTATTGAATCAGAATAGATAAAATCTTAAATTAAACACTATCTTTCAGACTTTCAAGATTCATTAAAACTCTCACTATGCAGGAGTTTTTAAGAGACGAAAATTCATCAAGTCCAAGCAGGTTCAACTACCTCTCTTAGTTTATTCATGTTAACAAGATTGGCACAAATCTGTTTTCATGATTAAACTCATGATTTGTAAGCACACACACTATATATAAATTACTTTTCAATTGAAATTGCACAAGATATTAATATTGTCTCACTACAAATTCCAACTGGGGATACACGTTATTAGATATAATAATATTACAAATGCAATCCAGATCAGAGAATTTACAATGAATAAAGCAAGGAACATTTGAAATTTAAAAGAAAGTAGAAAATATAAACAGCTATATATATTTTCACACAGCTTTTTCTGTTTTTAATAAGAACAGTTCAATGCTGCCATGTCCTACGCAAAGCAACCAAGACTGAAAGGTTATTCTGGACACTGGTATCATTCTTAGATCAGATTGCAGCCGTTTGACAATTTGGACCTTCTGTGTGCAACAAAAAAAGACAGTGGCTTCTCCAAACAAAAAACTGTCTTCTAAAGGCAATAATCACATCTCGCTGCCTGCTTAGTCAGAAGCAATGGTGATAAGCTTTTCAGAAAAGATTATTTTTGGGGAAGAAAACATGTCTCTTAAACTAGCTCAGGGAAGACTTCTTCAAGGAAAGAGGAAAGACCACTGAAAAAGACAGGCAATAATTCTTGAATAAGGTGAGTGACTATCAAATGGTACTGAAATCATTATCAAGGTACAAAAAGAACAATGAGGGACAGAAAAGCATCTGCAAAGAGTACTTCTTTTCTACCAAAAACTGCCTAGCCCCTGAAAGTGAAACAAAGTGACCACGGTGTGCATGACTCACTGCACACTGGCACGGCGACCTGCTTGTTCCCTGTGTGTCAGTACAGACACAAGCCAGAGACAGAAAGGGCTGCCCAGCCCTTCTGCAAGGTAAAAGCACTCCACAGCCCCCATCACAGTCCCCTCATTTTACTGGAGATACTTCCAGCAGATTCAAAGTACACTCTTGATGGCAAAAAGAAGTGGTAACTGATTTTTCAGTATCCACACACTTTTCAGAAGGGCCATCCACACATACCTCACTCCTTGCAGTACTGAATCATCATCCACTCAAAATGAAACACAGCTGACACAGCCGTGCCCGTTGATACCATTCAATGACAAAAGCCTCCTTGAAAATGAGCTACTGAACTAACAGGATGCAAAAGTGGCCCATATCATGGGAAGGATATTCTATGTATGTAAAAATCTGAGACGGGGAATGCTGACTGTTTGAAATTACTTTCATAGATTAAAATTTAAACAAAATATTACTTTGTGTATACTTTGCTATAGCACTCAAAAAATGAATACAACTTCTGCTTGTAGGTTTTATATTACTAACATTTGCAAATAAAAAGAGAACTGTAGCCATATGACTTCGTTTTGTAAGAAAATTTGGTGAAAAGTACATTAAAAACACAAATACCATAAAAACAATAGAAAATGTTGCTTCTGCAAATTGTGGCACAAACATAAAAATGCAGGTGTCAGATACCACTTTTTATCTTCTCCAATAGCACACAGAAAAGAATTATTTTTAGTAACAATCAAAGACAGATGACTTACATGAAGTTCCTTCTCTATTATTGTATAATTCATAATCATTTACATCCCCCTGTATAATAAAACACAAGCTAGAAATAATCTAAAACATTCTTCCACTGCAGAATTAAGGTTGTCAAACAGTAAGACCTCACAGTATTGCGTGGGAAATCAAGTTTTTAATGATGATCTTTTGCTATAAATTATATACACTTTAAACATTCACTTATATATCTGTTGCTCCACTAAATATACCCACAAAGCCGGCTTTGAAAAACATTAGTGATGCTTATGTGCCGAGAGAGAAGGGGAGGGAGGAGGGGAAGAGAAAGACTATTCAAGACACACTACACACTGGTTTAAAATTAACAAAGAAAAGCTAAAAAAAAAAAAGCAATGGCAAAACCAGCAACGGACAAAACCAAATACATGTGGTTCTTCCAGCTCCTGGAGCTATACATTTTTAAACTCTATGTCTAGAAATGTGCCCAATATTTCCCTCTTGTTCCACAGAAATGACAAAACTTTACATCATTCAAGAACTGGAGTAACATACAAAATCTTTCAGTGCAGTAAATTACTTCTACATTTGAGATTACTTAAAAAACTAAGTAATTTGAATGGTGAATTGAAACTTGAAACTGAAACAATAAAAAGACAATCTTCAGGGCATTATTCAGAAAGCAGTTAAACATGCTTGCATAGACAGGTTGGTCTTATCATAGAAATAAATGTCACACTCTTTCCATTTAACATGAGCCTATTCTCCCTTGAGTGCAGTTTTTCTTTCTTACACAAAACCCAGTAAGTCACTTCAGTAATTAGTTCGCCAGTATAAATTGCATTTTACCACTGAAAATGTCAGTCACAGTCGCAAATTAATCACAGAATGATTTAACCTGACAGAGATTGCTGGATGTCATTTACTCCAAGATCCTGCTGAAATTGTGGCTAACTTCAGGGTCAGCACCACAAAGTACTGCTCAAGATAATTTCTTTTCTGATGGAAAAATGCAGGTCATGATTAAAGTAATCATAAAGTTGAGGAAAAAATAAAATATTCACGACAGAACTAACATAGGACCAAACACAACTGTCCTAAGTCCTGGCTGATGCCCTTCAGGTGCTAATACAAGGAACTTAAGATTCTGCATGCTAAAAAGTCAAGTGAGGAAGAAAATCAATAAGAAGAAAACAGAAATACTGGCCTTCTCAGCAACAGCAATAATAAATGAAACATGACTGTGCCGAAGAAAAAAAAAATGCAGGGAAAAAGCAGCAAATAGACTTAAGTGTCAGTGTGGTAAAGAGTCAAGGTCATGACACCTTTAAACCAGTCCAGTATGGTTGAATGGTATGCTGCCTCCCAGGTTAGAGCAATCATGAGGACAGTGGCAATCCTAAAGAATGCTGGGAATAGTTCATTAATCATAGTGTATACAATAAATGCCACCCCCAATGACGCAGAAAAACTTCATACTCCACTGCCTTATCCAGGCATTGGTACTGAAGATAGAAATGGTGCATTTCATTCCCAAAGAGCCATAATAAAAGAAAACACAAAAGTTCATAATTGGGAAATAGTGATCTAAACAAATATTGTGGAGCAAACGTATCTGCATATCTTTTGTAACAACCTTCGTTCGGAAAGGATTATAAAGTAAGCTATGCAACACTGACATTACTATTTTAAATAAGACACTACATATAAATAAAGAGAAAAATGAAATAAGCATGGGAAAATGTGACAATGTTGTTCTTCCACAGTTCTGAAGGCTTTTATGTAATTTATGTAGGCTATCTGCCATCCCAGTCTAAGGTAATTCAGCAATACAGGACCAGAATTGCTTGGGCTACCAGATTAACATATCACAAGAATACTGGAAAATTCAAAACTCACACATCAAGAAGTATGCTGCATACCTATGACACCAAGAAATCTCAGTTTTTCATGTCTTAAGACACCTAGAGGATAAGACAGCACCTAAAGTAAGTTTTTCCTCCTTGAAAAACCTACTTTTTAAAACTTCCTTATATGGAGGCACAGGGCCCCTTAACTCCTGGGGTAGGCAGAAGATAGCTCATCTGCTTATGGAATCTTTATTTCACTCTCTGTAGAACTCAGAATTTAAACTGATCAAAGTTCGGCACTGGTAAGATCCTTTTGGACTCCAAACTTCATATTCCTGCCCCTCCCTTGTTCTTGTATCATCAATTAACTCATTACACAAGGAGTCAAATTCAAGCCAACTCTGAATCAGGAGCAAAGCAGTATGAAGAAGGACAGAACAAAACAGGAAATGGTTTTCTGACATTTTCATTCCATAAGCTGCCTTGCTGCAGAACCTCATGAATGCTACCATCAGCATGAGGGGAAATGTCCAGAACTGGACAGCAGGAGGGCCAACAGGACCAAGATCAGTTCAAATCTCTAGATTACTCTGAAATCTGTCACACAGCGATCTGTGCAATATTAAAGGAAGACACTTGGCTCCAAAAGAAGCTTTGTAAAACTACTCGCCTCTCAGTTAAAAATACAAGCAAATGTATTTATTAAATTGTAACATATAAAAAGATTCAGAAACACTGCATTGTGCTTGTGTGGCAAGGTTTTGGTAGTGGGGGGAGCTGCAGAGGTGATTTCTCTGAGAAGCTGCCAAAAGCTTCCCCCATGTCTGACAGAGCCAGTGCCAGCCAGCTTTAAGACAGACCTGCCACTGGTCAAGGCTGAGCCCATCAGCATATTAACGCCTCTGTAATAACATACTTAAGAAGAAAAAAAAAGTTACTGTGCAGAAATAAGTGTGGACAAAGAATAGAGATGTAGAGAATATGTGAGAGAAATAGCTCTGCAGACATCAGGGTCAGTGAAGGAGGGGGAGGAGGTGCTCCAGCCACTGGAGCTGACATTGCCCTGCAGCCCGTGTTGAAGACCAGCCTGCCTCACCATGGAGGTCCATGGGGGAGCAGAGATCCACCTGCAGCTCATGGAAGACCCCACACTGGAGCAGGTGGATGCCCAAAAGGAGGCTGTGGAAATCCTGTGCTGCAGCAGGCTCCTGGCAGGATCTGCAGCCCCATGGAAAGAGGAGCCTATGCTAGAGCAGGTTTGCTGGCTGGACTTGTGACCCCCTGGGGGATCCACACTAGAGCATCCTGTTCTTGATGGACTGCACCCTGTGGAAAGGGACCCACACTGGAGCAGTTAATGAAGAAGGGAAGGACTCAGGCTGGAGAAGGTCATAGAGGACTATCTCCAATGGGAGGGACCCTTCACTGGAGCAGGGGAGGAACTCCTCTCCTTGAGGAAGAAGCAGTGGCAGAAGTGACACGTAATGAGCTGACCATAACCCCCATTCCTTGTCTCCCTGTGCTGCTGGGTGGAGAGGAGGTAGAGAATTGGGAATAAAGCCTGGGAAGTAGGGAGGAGTAGGGGGAAGGTGTTTTTAGGATTTGTTTTACTTCTCACTATCCTGCTCTGATTTTGCCTGGTAATAAATTCAGCTAGTTTCCCTAAGTCAAGTCTGTTTTGACTGTGACAGTAATTGGTGAGTGACCTCTCTCTGCCCTTATCTCAGCCCGTGAGCCTTTGGCTATATTTTCTCTCCCCTGTCCAGCTGAGGAGGGCAGTGATGGAGTGGCTTTGGTGGGTACCTGCCTCCAGCTAGGGTCCAACCACCACAAGCATATCATCTCCTTTCACTTATGTTTCCAACACTTCCTATTACTGAACCAATCTTTAAAACCAGATTTCCATTTTGCCATTTAACTTTTCAGTTATTTTGTGCCAAGTAACTGGATAGGGTAACTTTTTACCTTATCAGTTTCTGAACACAGTGACTTTCCTGCCTGCCCTTCAGTTAAAGAACCTCCGCATTTCAGACATAAAGCGTGCAGGTACTCAAAAACCAATGTACATTTAAGAGAGGAGGTTATAAACCACTGAGGTCTGTTTGGATGACTATGAGAAATTTGGTTAACACTTTCTTTTTACTCTTTTTACCATCAGAGTTTAAACTAAGGGCAAATATATTAATAAATATTAGTGAATATTTGCATTTGGACACTGCACTCCAGGGCTGGAGTGACAGGGGATGGCACCAGAAAGGATCAGCTAGAGCAAAGACAGCCCATTCACCAACTTGGCAATGCTCTGGCCCTTCTCTTGCAAGTCTGCATGGAAGAATTTGGATAGCGGCACAAGGCTGCAAAGCGAGACAAAGTACAGTTTAGCAGGGTGAAAGGCAGTAAAACCCATGTTTGTAATTGAAATGGACATCATTCAATTACACAGTATCTAGTTTTCAGTAAGGTAAGTGTACTTGTAACATATGAACAGGCAATTGTAATAACTCCAGTAATATCTACAAAATTGTCAACTGTTCTTACATTTTTCTTTAATTATTAGATTGCACTTGAGGGAAATTATCTAAAGGAGCTTCTTCCTCATGAACTTGGATTTTGAATTGCCTTCTATTTTACATATAACAACATATTTCAGGAACTAGAACCACTGCTTACGAGATCTGTATTATAAAACTGTACAAAGTCAATACCCAGAAGAAAATCCTGCTACATTGTAAACTAGATACCAGTTAAGTATATTAAGATCCAAAGACATAAAAAAATGAAAAAAAAAACCTCAAAAACCAACACCCAAATAAAAAACCCCAAACAAAACCAAATTTTCCACAAATCAGTTACCAAATATGCCTCAAAAATCTAGGTGAGCAAAATACAAGGAAGAAATAGGCTTTTAATGTGTTCAAAAGCAAGATACAAGAGTCATGTAAATGTAAACAGTATCTTCAAACAGACCAACAGGTTAACATTTAGATCTGGCTTTTGGGATGTAAGGAGATGTGTGCCACCAAATATCTCTATTTTCCCAACCAGATACACTTAGTCTAATTAAATCACCTCCAGCTACAAATTTCATCTTGCTTATATCTGGAAATCTTCAGGACAGCAATAGTATTATCAAATGACAGCAAAAATTAAACTACTGAGGGCAAGGAAAAAAAGACACGTTATTTGTAAGGATCCAGAGTATGTACTCCACATCCTGAAGAAGAGGTGACATTCCATCTGTAGAACATATAACATAACTGACCCGAGACATGGCAAAGACCTGATCAAAAGAGACTTTCTAACCCTGCAGTAACAGCGGATTTCTCTTAGATCTCGCATATATCACTATAAAAAACCTGCGAGAGTGAGCATGGCTGGACACAGGTGTGCATACAAAGGATCAGGAACGTGAAGGAAAATCATCAGTCTCCACATTTGAATCCTGATTTCTTAACATCCCACAGGCATGGAGAGGAACATAAGGAGAGGAATGGCTGGAAATCATCTTCATTTCTCTCGTAATTCAAAGCATCATGCACCTTGACCAGGCAGTGTCCACAAACCACCATACAGCAACAGAAATATTCTTCCTTTCTCAAGTATCAAGAGAAGTCTCACTGCAAATGAGACTTGTCAGCACAAGTAGTACCCTTCATTGATGATGGCACTAAATTTCAACTCAGATTGATGTATAGCTCTCCAGAACCAGATGTTTGACTTTTAGCAACAGTTAGAGGGTTGCACCACACCCATACTTGCTGCAGAAGGTAGACTCTGACAGCTTCTATCCTGGGAAAACACACCTTGACACAGGAAGAGATGTCATCTGCAAGTTAACTACAATAACTCATAGAAACACACAATGTTTCAGCTTTTGATTTTTCTGCATGAAGATGATTAAGCTTTCTGATACATAGCCAAATAAACTAAACAGGTATGGAAACATCATGAACATACTGGTCCTGCAGAAGTAGTAAGATGAAAATGTGGATACCAAATGCTGGTTGAAAAAGAATCAAAATAATTTAATAACCCATCTGTAAACTTCACAACAGTACCTCTACTAAACATCTTTAGAGTGAGTCAGATTGAGTATTAAAGTGGTTTTTCCTTATTTTTCCCCATTTCCCTCATGACTTCAATGATCTTATATTGCGTGAACAAATATTAGTGATCTGAAAAATAAAGTTTGAAAGGAAAATAACTTCTTTTTATTGACATTTTCTTTTAGCTTTTTTTTTTTTAAGGAAACGTTGAATATGTCATATTAGGGACCACAAATACTCATATTAGGGACTACCGAATTTGCAGCAAAGAGACAGAAATGTTTTAAATTCAATTAGTTTGCAATACTTTTAGTAATTCCAACATTAGCATTGCTAGTAATAAAATACTACAAGGATAGCAGGTTTTCTTCTTTCATTTTCTTGTCAATGCACACTATGAAAAAGTTATCTATGCAGTAAAACAGTCCCATGGAGAAAAATCCCATGGCCAAAAAACTCCTTCATTCCTATTTTCTTCGGTGCAGACTGCCATGAAACAGACTTTAATCCTCCAACTGGTGTTTCCTTCATAAACACTCAGCAAGACACAACTGGCACTCACACATTCGCCTGCAAAGTTTTATTATCTTCTGCAGAAGAGCGACTCTGGTTTAAGGCAGTACAACTGGACGAAAGGAGAGAGCTGGCTTAATTCCTGGCTCCCAAACAACATTCTTGCATGACCCTGATTAGATTTTTCTGTGCCTCAGTATCCCATCTCTAAAATCAGGATAATATGCTCTTTGTCTGCCCTGCCTGTTTAGATTGAAGCCTTTCAGTATTCTCTTACTATTTGTCCATACACTGGGACCACAATGGGGCCCTTCATTTTGGCTGGGATCTCACTATGACAATAAAACAACCAACGAGTAAGATAACTTGCAGTGTGTTTTAGATGCAGTGTGACAATCTTTACAGAAATCCTGGCTTTTTTTTTTTATTAAGAACATAAGTTATTAAGGGTTAAAGAAAGTCTTATAAAATTTTTCACAGCTTTCTAGGCCAGCTCTTTAATAACATTATTATTGTTATTATTATTAAAATTTAACAATAAAGATAGCATTATCAGAAAAATATTTCTCAGACAATGACTAATTTTTATAGTAAGGAAAACAATTAGTAAATGAGCAAATAAACATTGAGAAAAATAAAATCTTTAATCTCACCTATGTAATTTTACAAAATGCTAAGTATTAAATTGATCTTCACTTTTCCCTACAACAAGAGCCAAGGCCAAGAACATCTTTTAATTTAACTCCCTTCCCCAAGATGGAAAGTGTCTGCTCATTCTTAATCAACAGCTGGATATTAAATGGAAATGCATTGTCTAAATGCACTTTCTAAAAGGACACAAATAATTCTTATTCCAATTCTCTGAGCTTTTTCTGTACTGCCTCCTACCTATAACAGCAAGTCTTTTCAGCAATATTGCCTCTCATGTAACTCAACTCTCTGAAAAGTTACTTTCAGATAGACTTTCAATAACATCATCTTTTTCCTTCACACAGTTCCAAATGAAAGAGATTAAGTTCTCTTTCTTGTTGGCATACAGATCAAGGTACTGCTTAAAGTGTTCAACTGTGGGTTTTTTTCAGTTAGAGGACTTTATGCCAAAGAAAAATATATGAGAAAAAATATTAATGGATAACAGGACGTGGAAAGATGAATGAGAAACTTTCTAACCGATGTCCAAACATACAAAATGTCTACCCCAAGGCCACTTAGAAAAAACAGTTTAAAAATTCCTACAAATTGAAGAGCAGCCTATAGCTCCACTAACATACAACTCCAGAAAATAGCTCTCATTTTAAGAATTCTGCTCTCCAGGGAATAATTATCTTCACAAGTGCAATCAGTCAAATACTTGTACTGTCTGAAAAAGCATATATACATCATCAGCTCTTACACTGAGATTTACATAGTACACTTACATGCACACCACAAACATTTCCCAGGATAGGAATATGCTCCTACTGGTTTAACATGTTGCCTACAGACAAACAAGTCAGCACTCTGTGCTGGTACAGTAGTCTCTTTCTTATTCCAGGAGATAAAAGCACAGTTTTACTAGACTAACTGAGTCCATGACAAGAGCTTGCTGCACATCTCAGGGAGTGTTCTTTCCTCTAACAGACACAACCCTTAAAGAACATGGTCATGAAGGGCTCAGGTCAATATAAGTTTGTATGCCACTAAAGTGTCCATCAAATCTTCAGTATGAACATATCAAAGAATATATACACACTGCATTCAGAGGTATTCTGTTCCTTCCACTTCCCTCCTTCCTCCAGGAGTGCTACTAACAGTTCCTCAAAGGTACAGGATCAATCACAATTTAAAGCCACAAAATCAAGCTTTGCAGCTAAAGTGACCACAACATAGGAGCAAACTCCACTAGCAAGACAAGCTCATAAAATTTGCTGCCATTAAATTCGAGTAAAAATAACTAATTTTTTTGTTCCTACGTCAAGCAAAAAAAGGCTGTAAGAATCTTGAGGAGATTTTATCAACTAAAGAACAAGCATAAGAAACTATAGTATTTTCTCTCCAAAATATCAAGATATTTCAGTTCTGAAGACTTTAAAAAAATTTACAGGGCAAGTCTAAAGTAAACTGCCCATCTAGTAGTACTGAAGAAGTGAAAGAAAGAAATGAAAAGCAATGGAAGACACACTTACTACTTGCATCTATCATCAACTTGTTATCTTGCACAGTACCTACTCCTGAGGAAATCATTGGTTTAATATTGTCACTCAAAGGCATACACACTAATATAATAAAAGCTATTAATGGAAGCTTTTAATGAAAGAAAGAAGCAGTTTGTTAGCTCAATCACATTATTGTTGTGCTTCAATTTCTGCCACACTGAATACTGCGCAAGTCATATTCTCACCTGCACATATGTAATACTCACTATCTAACAAACAAAAAAATTGCAATGATTTTGTTTTCTTGTTCTCAGAGACTTGGGAAAGCTTCAGATGTCTTTGGAGCTGTTTTTTGTTTTCTGGACAGGAGAAAAAGGTGGCTTTTGTGAAATAAACTGCTCAGAATATAGGAAGATAACAGTTTTTCCTAATTTTAATCTTAAGTACATGACTATTACAAGATTTTTCCAGCTCACTGTTCTTCACAACAGCCAATCACTACTTGCCAGCTGCAAACACTAGAACTTGGTTGGTACTTCAAGGGGTAAAGTATCACAAAATAGCATTTCTGCTTCAAATACCACAAAGTAGCATTTCTAAGGATTCGGAAGTCTTTCTCTTTAAGGAAGACCACTGCACGTGATCAAGTATCAGCAGGCTGAGCTGCAATGTGCTCCACTGATGGAAAAGGTAGGAATGCTTTGGATCCATTTGACCAGGAAGGTAGCGAGCCTGCCTGTCAGTGCAAGCCCCGAGTCCTGACTCCTTGTGGCAGGTACACTGCAGCTTCATTGCTGTTGACACCTGACTGAAATCAGGATATGAAAGGCTCTGATATTTTTACTGGGGTGCTAAGAACATCCTAAGAGCACACACAAAGCTGCTGAAAATGGGTCTGCTCAGTGACTGTCTCAGGTTCTTGGCACAAATGTGCAAAAGGTCAGCAACAACCTCTGCTGACATGACCTGGTCCGAAAGTGATGCTTTTACCAGCACCCAGCTTCCCACATTAATCTCATCCACCTAGCAGCTCGCTGACATGATCAGACCACTTAACACTTCTTATACTGCAGTCTGATGCCTGTCAACTTTGCTTAGAAGCAATCTCCCTTCCAGCATTATATTATTCTGAGGATTTGGGTGTAGCAAAGCAATTGTTCATTTATTTCTGAGGGTTGGTGTGAAGGGAAGCAGTTGCTAATTTATTTCATCCAGTATTAAGAGTGTTGTGCTAGCTCTTCAACAGCTAAAAAAAAGATGAACAAACCAGTTCTGTTTAAAGACCGATTCTTCATGTGTTTCGAATTCCTATTTTTTTCTTAAAGTCTGCTGTGCCCCCTAATACTCCATGATTTATCTAATTGTAGGGTCATTGGAACAAGAGGTTTCCTAGATAAAGTTCAAGACACAGCTTCTCAGAGACACTCAGTTCTCCGGCACATATCTGGCTTCAGCAGTGATAGTGCCTTCAACTGACAGAAGAAAAAGGAGTTAGAGGAGCAAAAATACACTGCCTTGTCTCATGCATTTAAAGTACACTCCAGCATCATAAAGCAATAAAAAGTCATCAATATTCATAGGAGATTTTTTCACCAATCCAATTTAACAAAAAAATCTTCCACATTATCACAAGGAACAAACCTTACTCCCATTTACTTTAACAGTACAGATCCTTGGAGGGCTGTTACTAATTACTGCATAATCCAACAAACAGGACAGTGGACAAAGGAGAAGTCAAACCCTGTATTCCTTCATCCCCTATGGGGAAAGCTTTTAGACAAATTTCTTGAATTGCTAGTGTCTTTCCCTGTACATCAAGAGGAATTACGTATATTTGTAACTTATAATTAAAAACTTTCAAATTTTCTAACGAAAAGCATCACACGAGAAGAAGTATATCCATTCTTATACACATTTGAATAAATGCTAACAACTCATCTGCAACTTTACGTGATAATTACAGTGGCACAACTGACAGCTAATTCCTATCACAGCATTTCATCTGAAAAAAACCCATTGGTATTACTACTTTTCCAAAAGACTGAATTCAACAAAATTCAGCTTCTGAAAAAAAACTCAACAGAAAATAGCCTGAATATGGTACAGTAGCCATGCGAATGAACATCTGTCCACTAAAAATTGTTTGCATGTTCTCCAAGTTGCAGACCAGAAGCAAACTCTGGAGCTGCTTGCATGAGCTGAAGCCGCTTCAGTGTGAAGAGGTACATACACATTTTGAGGGATGCAACACATCTCAGCAGAGGACTGCACTGTGTATGCTGCTGCAGCACTAGAGCTGTGGAAGGTACCAGCCTCAGGAATCTTGCCAGCAGGTTGGTGAGAGATTAATGCGGTGCATGGATTTAATGAAAGGTAATGAATCAAAAGAGTCTGTGAAATTCTTTGTTAAGGAATCTAAATACATGAGTATAGAATTAACATGAACACTAACTAGCACTAACACCCCACTCAGCACAGCGCAGAGAATGACCATACACAACTGTAGAGTGCATTTTTGGAGTACCATTCACAAAACCTCCAGGTTAGTGATGTGCACTTCTTCCCAATCTCCTCTTTGACAGACATGTGAGTTTTGTTGAACTGTGTATCTGAGAGGCAGACACACCTTGTTAATGTAAACTCCCTGTTAATGAAGCTTCTGTAAATGATCTGTCCAACTACCCTGCAATTAAGTATCATCTTGTTTCCAAGATGATCATAAATATTTTTTTACAACAACTTTCCGACAGAAAGGATATTCTATAGTCATCAGAGCAGAAAGGCTGAACAGTCCATTTTTTTTCAAGCATTCATCATAGAAAGCCTCTGCCTAAGGAAAACTCTTAAGTCCCAAATATAGTTTCTTCCAGAGTGTTAAAATACAAAGCACCTTCAAAGTTTCCTAAACTAATTTCATACCACATTTGTTACTTTAAGTCTTCATGTTCAAGTGCAGCACATTCATTATTCAATACCTTAATTTCGGTCATTTGACTCCGTTTAAAACTTGTCTCTCAATCGCATTTAATCAAAGCATTTAAGAGTAAAGAATTCTTGCAGTTTATAAAACTGGACTCTTTTTATTTTGATTATAACAACATGTTTCTGCAATGCAAAAAGCCTACAAGAACTGTGAAAAAGAAAGCACTGACTAGAGAGAAGCACATCCTCTAAGTTACTAGGGTACATAGCTACAGCATAGTTACATGATGATACAATACAGTTAAGTCAGTTTGGACACCTTACCTATAAATTTCTTTACTGATTTAGTAAGTTTCTTTACTATCTGAAAAGTTATTTTATAACTTTATCACTCTACCTATATTTGCAATACTTGAAGGATACTTGCATCAGCATTTTAACTACTAAAAATCTTATAATATTACTGTTTTTCAACATAGTTTCATGTTAGTGAAAAAGAGAGGGTTTTTTTTCTTCCTGACTGTATCATCCTAAATTCTTCAAAATCACAAATTAGAACTTGCTAATTACTACTTTGCTATTCTTCCATCATTTAAGTGAAAGCAGTTTCTGTTTCATGCACCAGCTGAATTTTACGGCCAACACTAGCAAAGTCATCGGCTATTAAACTCAACAGCAATACACTAACGTTTTCAGCAGAAAACACAGGCATAACTAAGATTTAACCCTGTACTCAAAATTTTTGTCTCTATCTCCACATGTGTAAAGTTGGAAAATTGAGTTTCATCTCAGAGTTATATTTTACAGCAAAGACAATATTGCCACTATTTACCACTTCCAGTTCAGAAGCTGACCACCTGGCCATTCACAATTAATTTATTTCGGTTTAGTATCAACAGGATAGCTACCAGAAATTAACAGATGACAACTCCCCTTGTCAAAGAAAGGAGGGGGAAAAAAACCCAAAAAACAGACAGCAATCATGAAAAAGAAATTATAATACCATAAAAATCCCTAGTAATCATTCATGCCCAGTTAATTATCAAAACATGCCCCCATTCTTATTAAAATAACATACTCACAGCTAGCTCACAATCAATGTTTACATTCCAAGCTCTTTACAACTGCATGTTTCAATAACCTTACAAGGGCTTATTCCTCTGTGGAAACAGAGCACTACAAAACGTTAAACTTGTTGCAAAACCGCTGACGAAATTGTGAAAAAAAGAATCTCTACTAAAATTCCACCAAAAGAATATGCTATACAAAAAAAAAAACCCAACGAAAATCTAAGGCATTCCTCCCAGGTGAATATTTCTTCTTTGCAAAAAAACCCAAAATAACAAAAACACGCAAATAATACAGCACTATTTTTTCCAGCTGTATTGTCAACTGTTATTTCACACAGCGGAATTGCATTTCACTTTATTAAAAGTTACAGAACAAATGTACAGTTCAATGACTGGATTACTGTGATATTACCATGACATCTCCATACAAGAATATAAGGATCTCCTTAGGCAACATGCATGGATTTGACTGCGTGGCTCTCAGTTACATTCAGAAGACTTCTAGATTTTACAGCCTCCAGACTTACATGACAAAGAAATGTTCTCATTTTCAAAACAGTCAGTATGCTGAACTTTAAAGGAAGATTTTGGACATATAAGGTGAGCGAGGTCATTCATAATGGGAGCTATGTTGCTGTTAATGAAAACTTTGCCCTATATCTTCCCATGCGGAGTGCTGAACACACATACCAAAGGAACTGTAAGCAGCCGGTAGCCCAGACACATCAAAACTCAGGACACTCTAAGCAAACAAAACCTTAATCATTTACCACACTTCTTGACTCTTTCAAACAGATTCTGATGATTTGCAAGCTCCCGTCGTCTTCACATTAGGCGTATCTGCAGCATTTGCACAAAGCAAATTAGGCAAGAGGTCACACTGCTAGGCAGGACACATCCCCTGAAACTTCAGATCATACATTCCCAGACCCTGCCACGATACAAATTTCCCCTGGCTCGTCTTGCCTATCCTACTCCAGGGCAATTTCCTCTCACCTCTAACCCCCTCCATCCTTTCACTTGCTCAAACCTCTCTAATTAAAAAGAAAGATATGGCCAAAAAAAAAAAAAAAAAAAAAAAGCCAGGAGCAACTCAAAACCATGTAAAAGAACATATAAAACACAAGTTCCTTGCTGCAACATGTCTCTTTGAATGAACCAACTCCATACGAACACTCTGAGTCAATTTGGTCTCTTAAAAAGAAAATAATTAACTGATATCTGCTAAAGAGAAGAAAAGCCTCCTTCAAGCTATGGAACATACACAGCAGCATCAAATTGCTACTCTGCCAACTCCTTTGATCTAAACACAAATTCTGAAGAAAAAGAACCCCACATTTCAAAGTTGTACGAGTTTCAGTACACAGGTTACTGGAGTGCAGTCCACAGATATTCCTGTGTACATTGTATACTCCAAGGCAAGCTTTGCCAGTGCTGTCTGACAGACCTGGATTTTCCTAAGTACCTACATTTGGTTGATTGCAAGTACAGCAAATTTTGAAAACAATTAAAGAAGACAAGAACAATAAGAAATAAAGTGCATGTATTCTGATGACTAAATCTCTTCCATGAGACAGCCCTTAAGACAGGCACTTTCTGGAGAGACCAAAAAGCAGTTTTTCTCTCTTCAAATAAAGGAAAATTAAAACTTAACTTGACAGCAGCAGTGTAAAGCTGTGGCTGGTCAGTCTCCAAGTTCCCACATACATACCTGGTCCTCCTTTACCTTCCATAAAAATATCAGTGGTAAGGAGGATGTAGCTTCTATGCAGATACAAGAAGCTATGCTGTGTAAATAACAAGATATATGTCTAAGGTGAATATTGCTGAAAACATGTCAAGTGTTGCAATTATATGCAGCAATTTATTAATTTTTATTCACCTCAGCCTCACACAATCTCCAAAGGCAGGTGCATTTAACCAAAGCACTCCAGCAACACAACTAGAGATCTATTTTATATGACTGGAGCTAGTTACTTGGCCTCTCCATGTTCCTCTGTTTCTCCATCTGTGATGCTTCACAGAAAGCTTGAGAGGCTTAATTTATTAAGCAGCCTGCCAAGTGCTTTAGAGAAGTGTGTTATTAAAGCATTAAAACTGTTTGTTGGTTCGGAAAGGGTAAATCGTTAACCAAACCAAAATGAAACTAAATATATCTTTAAAAGGTGGCTGCACTTTTTAAATGCAGAAGTATCATGTTTACCTTATTTGCCTTTATAGAAAAAAAGCCTTCAGACTTTAGGTATTTTATTACATTAGGACATCAGGAGATCTGATTTTCTTTTGAACCCCCTTTCTGTCCATTTACTGTTACACTCCCAAAGGAGGTGATAAGCAGAGAGAAACAAACCAGTAATGCCAAATCAAAGTGACACGTGCCCAGCCAGACTCACTGCCCCCAGGCCACAGGGGAAGACCTCTACTAAGGAATCAGCAATGTTTAACTGACAGCAGATGTCAACTACAGGTCACCTGATCAGGGCAGGAAACAGCCTGGATGCTAATAAAGACAAGGGCAAACTGTTCCAAACACCTGCAAGACAATATACTAAGTACTGATAGTAAACATATTTAAGCCCCAAACGTCTTTCAAACCAGTATCTCCTGTGGAAGTTTTGTACCTAAACAAACTCAAGATATAGGCTTTTGCTCTTTTTCAATTGTTTTTACTGCAACATCACTGAAAGAATTCTCAGGAAGCAATTTCTGGCAAGCAAAATGGTTCACCTAAAATATTGACAATGTATAAGGACTGTCTTAAAATACCAGCTAAAAAAGGTACAGACACATACGGACCAACTCCCAAACACTAGGTCCACTTAAGAGTACATAATACATACTTTTTATGGCCAAAATCAGCTAAAAGAGACAGCTGGAGCAAGCTAAGAAACTCAAAGGAGAAACAAATAACAGTATGATTTCTTATAATTTTTTAAATTATTAAAATATGAAGAGCCAAATAAGACAAATAATCTCAAATGTATCACAGATTAAAACCTGTTTTCATTTAGGCAAAAGAGCCCCAGCACACTGTATAAAAGCTGTAACACTAGATCAAGGAACATAACTGATACCTTGAAAGAGGGTCATTTTGAATCAACAGATACTTAACAAAAATCTTGAAACCCAAGAGCAAACATGATTACAGACAATTTTCTAGATATACGAATATATGTGTACAGATATGCATATATTTTTAGGAAATCTGCCTGCAGATTTTCAGCATATAAACATAGCAACGCTCCGGTGCCATCCCTCACCTTAATCCAGCTAACCTTGTTGTGTACTTTATATCTTTTTCAGACTGCAAATGTATATTTGTACTGCACTTTGCTGCTAGCGTATCCAGCACACAATTTAAAAGATGGCCTGATGCAACTGTCAGGATTGTGCACTAGCTCTCTGCATCCTTAAATTCCCATATCAGCTCAAAGTATTTCAATCCCACACTTCCATGTCCACACTGCAGAACCTATCCTGCCTGTTGCGTCTTGAGGAGTCACTATGGTAAAAATAACACTTTTTCCTCCTGATAGGTCACTGTGGCTCTCTCTCAGTAGGTGACTGGCAGTAAGAAAGCAGAGTTTCAGCTCCATCAGATGCACAGAGATGGACACACTTCTCTTCTGGAGCCAGCACCTGACCTATGTGCCATATCAAGAATACAGTGTTTAGAAAGTTAGCACGCTTCTGCACATTTCAGGACAGGAACTCTTCTGGTATGACTACTGTCATTTGTCTCTTGCAGAAGCACGCGGTTACATTTTGGCCAGGGCAGTGGGGAAGAGAGGAAGGGCTTTTTTGTAATCATTTGGCATCAGATGGACACACATGGCTCAAGATGCCTTGCCTTTCGGTAGGCAGGACACGGACAAAAAACTAAGAAAATACCCTGAATGGTTTGGTGCTGTCATGTGCTATATGAGGTTCTGAAGCTCTGCATCTTGTTTCTTCTGAAGCAAGCACAACTTCGGTAAGACGACGGTCCTAATCCATTTAAACTTTGGCAGAGAGAGACTGTGGAGACTGTGGCATGACAATGTACAGCATGATTTTTTTCAACATGTACTTTGTTCCCGTAGAAAGCAAGTGAAATATAAGAACTTTGGTGCTGTTAACCTCCAGCTTGAGTAACAGCCATGAGGAACAGTATCTCACAGGACGGTGAAGCCTTGAGCTTTCTACAGTACCACAGAGCTTCCATCCATTTTAAAGATCTTTATCCAACTGCAATAGTGACACAGATCTGCCTAATACACAGCCCAGCAAACCACTGCCTTGGCTGCGCACACCACACCAGTAGAGTAACTTTATCTGACTATTTCCTCCAATTTTTAATGAACCTTTCCCTCCTGCAGGGTTTCTGTCTCCTTCTTGAACTCCTCCTTTCATATTAGAAATTAACCTTTTTAGTGCCTTATGTCAAATCAAGTACCATCTTTTGTTGTCATATTTGCCACAGTCTCAAACACAATTTACCCTAATGCAGGTATGGATTAAACGATGCTGGGAAGGTTAAGTAGACCAATCGTCTGATTAATCTTAGCATGGCTGTTAGTATTCTGCAGAGAATATTGGCCTTACAGCAAATCCTGACCTAATCCAACATTTGTTGGATAGCGGGATATACCTATTGAGGAGATCGTGACAAGGACACAGTCCAAACATTCAGTCCAGCTCACTATACAAGTAACATTAAGGTGACTCCAAATGTAAACTTCTAAATATTTTGTAATTACTCAGCCAAAAACTGATGGATCAGATGCCTATCAAGCTGTGCGACATTGTCACAGGCAACAACAAGGAACTGAGGAAGACTCAGATTTCCTGAGATTTTAGAATCTCCTTATGGTACTACTACAAGGTAGCACAGGACACGTGTGACCTTGTACACTCCCAACCAGAAAAAGCCCAAGCTCAAAGTTCACGTGGCTCTACAACAGAACACACACTAACACATATTTGGAGCAAACCTCATTGTCCAATTCACTGTTTGTTTTAGCCCTTCCAACTGCAGCAAAACCAACAACAACAAAGTCTGTTCTGCAGTACTGAAATTCTTTAGTTTTTGTTGGGTTTGTAAGCCCCAAACCCTAATTTAATACAAAGAAATTCAATACTGATTATCTTCTATTTTAAAACACCAATTCATGCTGTCTTCTTTTAAAAGTTTTTGGAGGCAGCAATACTGGTAAGGGGATGAGGATTAAGAATTTATTAACTTGAGATGCAGCGCATTTGCTCTCCACTTATTTTGTATACAGTGCTTACAAGAGTTCTAGGACCACTGGTGCTGGGAAAACCTCTAAAAGCAGGTTACGTGATTCCTTTATCCCCACATACACAACATTTCCCATCTAAGTTGAATCTACCTTAAATCAGCACTGATTGGCCTTGCTGTTGGCATAACCAAGAAAAAATGTGACACTTTCACTCATACTGGTGACGATTTTACAAGAAAGAGACAAACTAAATGATGCAAGTACTAATATCCTTCAAACAACTCCTACTGGCTCTTTTACAAAACTAGGATAAAATCAGTTCTCACACAATTCATTAGAAATTACAGAGCCTTTTACTCTACCACAAAGATTGACCTGCTATGTCCTCATAAATCCATGGCGGCCAAGAAGGCAGCACCAGGGAAAACATGCTGACAAAGTTTGCTGTGCTTTGCAAACAAAGTCAAAGAAGGCATTTGGGTTCAGCTGCCAATTACCTGGCCTTACAATGAAAAGGCACAAACTATCTGCAGTGCTACTGAAAAGGCCAACAACTATATTGGCAAATTATTAAGTTATGCTTAGAATTAATGACTGGAGGGATATTAGTGGTTTTACCAGTGATTACCAGAAAAATACAAAGAGAGATTGGAAAGTGTTACTTCCTCTTTTACTTTCTACTAAAGGACAGTCCCTTCTCACTCACCACATTAGAAAGCATCTTTTTGCTTTTATCACCTCATCTTTCCCATGAACTTCTTTTTTTCATAAAAGAAGCAGCAACAATGCATGAAATTTTAGGGAGTTAGAACAAAAATGTTCCTTGTGATCTCTACCAACTTTTTATGTTAAAACGGGCCATAGAATTTCATCATAGTATTTTAGCTTTGAACCCAAGCTTTCTGGATGGTTAAAGCACTGTGTGCTTCCAGGGAAAGCACCAGGGCCTTATGCAATGATTTTGTGCAACAGAGAGTCTACTACATCCCTTGATAAGCTGTTCCTATTTAACTGTATCATTAGAAAACTGCATCTTATTTCTAGTCTGAACTGATCTAGCTTCAGCTTTCAGCCATGAGAATCCCCTTAATCTACCTGACAAAGAACCATCTAACTGTCAGATACCTTTGCCCCGTCTAAGTACTTACAGACTTATCAGGTAGCCTCTACTGTCTGTTGATAAACTAAATAGATTGAGCTTCTTAAATCTTTCATTCTAAAGCTGATTATCCAGGCCTCAAATTAATGTAGATTTTTTCTGAACTCCTTCCAGTTTTTCCAACACCACATGTGGACCTGAGAACTGGGATACAACACTTCAGTAAAGCTACATTTGTATAAAATGTAGCAGTATTCACCTCCCCCTACTCTCCCAGTCATGCACTTTCAGCCTCCTTCAAGACTGCTTCGCACAAGGAGTAACACTTAAATTAATCAACCCTCAAAAGCAATTCTTTCATGTCTACTTATATTCTATCTAGAAGTTCTTCCTAATACAAAAAACTTAGAATGGACCAAGTTAACTTCTGCTTGTTGTAAAGAAAAACATATGTATTTTTAACCCCAATTGCATAAGCTCCAAGTATGATGAAATGTATAAATTTGATGTCTGTATTTTACAAGAGAAAAACTGCAAAGAGAAAGATGACACTGCAATCATGTAATAGTTACCCAATTTAAAGCTCCCTCTTTAAACTACTATTTCATTCAATAAATGCAACATTCCCAGCCTATTTTGCTCTATGGTGTTCTCATGCTTGCTTATATATTCACCTCTCAAGGTGCTGGGTGGTCACAGCAGGTTTTATTCTCAGCAAAATCCGGTGGGCACAACGAAAAATTGCTTCAGGCTAAAGCCAATGTTCTTCGAGACAAAAGGCAGAGCTGCAGGCTAGTCATGGAGGATTTGCTAATGTTATAAATCTACCCATGTACTGAAAATTAATTGTCAGTTATAATCTTCAATTATTACTGTATCACCAGCTAGTTCCCCTTCCTATTCTAGGTGAAAACGAAACCCGAATAAAATCATGAAGTATCTAGGATGACCATTTTCACCACACAACACAAAGAAAACTGCCAAGAAAAATCCAGTTAGAGATTATAAGATCATATCCTATCATATCTGGTAAAGTATACATGGTCCTCACTGGTAGAGCAGGTGCAACAAAGAAGATGACTAATGTTTGCACAGAAAAGGAGCAAGCTATCTAGCTTTTGGAGCAGTAACATCAAATTCTGCTTTTAAGTAATTTAAAAATTACTGAAAAGCACCATACTAGAATATGTGGTGACTTGCTAAAATATAATGAAGTACTGCAGGTTTTTGCTGTAATAAAAACTGACCTATGGGTAACTGTTCTTTGAGAGAAATATAAACCCCAGCAGTGTATTTTGAAATATGTCAGTCCTCACTTTAATGAGTAAAATCTGGTGTCAGTGGCAGCATCAGCTTTTGAAAAACAGTAAACAGAGTGGTATTCAGTAAAGCCTGCCACAACCTGTCATAGGGAAAAGTAATGTGCTCCAGTATTTTGCTTTTTTTTTCCCCCCGTAAATATATACATTCTATGTACCTGTATTGTCTTTGTAATCTAGAAATACGGTATTGTTCCTTTCCTTTCAAAATTGTTATGCAGTAATATACTTCAGTGAGGACTGGATTACACCCTATCAGTACAGAGTAGGCTTTCAGTGATCTTTCAGTTAATTCCAGTGCAGGTACGATTGGTCTTTCAGCAGCAGCAGCCATGTTTGCTCGTCCTCCTTCAGTGACAAAAGGATTAATTTCTACACATAACTGGTAGGACACCTTGGGCCTCTGTACGAACAGAGGTGATCTATAAACATTAGTAGTCAACTTGTTACTTCTCCTGACTTCTTCCCATCCACTCATTCCCTCTGCCTTTCCTCACAATGATGTGGATATATACACACTGCCTTTCCTCACACCTCTGGATATATACACACTGTCCTGATTATTACTCAAGGCAGCTTCAATATCATGATTTTGAACACAGGGAAAGTCTCTCTCACAACCTCACAGTATTAAAATGAGCAGGCTTTTAAAAGCACTTGTTCTATGTATTGCTTTCATGGCACACTATGCTTGCACATGGTATGTCAGAAATCTGCTGTGAAAAGCCCACATTCAAGGGGTTCTTCTGAAAAAAAAAATTTAAACTTCAGAGGAATTTGGGCAGGCTCATTCTAAGGTTGATAGCCTAGAACAAGAGTCAAAGCTGTTTAGAATTTTGCATGTCACTCCAATCCTGTAATATACAAACAAATAGGCATAAAAGAGCTAATACAGAAGAAAGAGTATAAAAGAATGACAAATGTTGTTGCATACACATGCGTTAGTTTCTCTTCACTTTTTGCCTCGTAGCAAGACTAGGGCACTATTCAAGAGAACAGGTGAGGCTGAAGCCTAATAAAAAAGCAAACGTTTAAGTATTTGGAGAACAGAGGCCATGTTCAGGGAACAGAGTTAAGAAAGATTAAGATTTATGTTTCAATATTTATGTTATTTTTGCAGTCTGGCAATTACAATTAGTTTTGCTTTCCAGCACCGAAACAGTAAAACAGTATTAACAAAACAGGGAGAGTTTATTTTTACAAATTAACTGCTTTCACTAGAAATCTGTTCTGTATGCTACTTTCCTGTGTGCTATACTATCAGCTTTGATGCCTCCTTCCTCCACATCAACTAATTATTCTCTACCTCCTTCAAATTCCTCCTTAAAATAGCTTACTGCATGAAATTTTTCAACATTCATAGACTGATTTTTGTCTTCACAACATATACTACTTATGGTTTTGTCTGAAATGTATTGGAAGCTCTCAGAAATACAGACCGTATCTTGCTGTTTCACAGCTAACACTTACATACATTACATCATTTGAACACATATGTGACACATCTCTTTAGAAAAACTTTTCCAAATACATACTTAATTACAAGGAATTTTTAAAAAAATCAAAACAAATGGAAAGCCTACAAGAACCCCTACAGAGGATAAACTCTTACCTTCCAGGAAAGCGACAAAAGTTTACAATACCTTTGATTTGCCAAGGAGCTTGGAAAACAAACAGTCAGAATAGTGACAGGTATCTTGAAAAGCTGGAAAGAATAATAAATGCCACAAAATAAAACTCGCAGCATTCCCTCCTTGAGCAATGCAGTCAAGAATAATTTTTCCTGATGAGCAAGAAACCCAAAAATATGTAAAGCTGCATTACCTCTTTCAAAATTTAAATACCTACAAGGCTTGGTAATGTTCACACCCAGTGTGTTGTGAGTTATGAGAGAAGCTGAAGAAAACTTACACCAAGCACAGAATGTTCGAAGACTCTATTAAAAGCACTATACACACAGCTCACCATAATTTCAAGAGCTGAAACATTTTTCCTCCCGTTTCTCCTCATGTTTTGCCATTGCCATGCATTCAGTTTCTTAGTATATTTGCCCAAGGTTCTCCAAGTCTTCTAAAAAGCCAAAAATACAGCAAAAGCATGAATACAGATCAGAACCACAAAAATTCATGATAGTGCACAAAAAACCCCCCTGAGAGACCCTGAAGAGAAAATCTGAAGACTTTTTTGCTTTCCCTTTTTTCTCAGCACCTCTGCATGGCGACGTGTGTAAGCTGCAGGGATGACTGAACATTGATAACATACAGGGACATGCAGAAGGTTGCTTGGGAAAGGCAGGCAAGGTAATGAATAAAGCCTTCCAAGTCAAAGGATCAGCTCAATGCTCTGCGCATGAGGGAACAAATCTCTCCCACAGCATTCTACTCTTCTTTAAACAGTTGTTTAGATCTACTAAAGAGCTGTGAAAACCTGAGATTAACTTCTTAAACACTGAATAACATGAATGACAGCCATTCCATGTAACCCCTCTAAAATTATTATGTCCTGCTTTCTCAGAGAAAAAAAAAGTGCTGTTTCATAAAGCATGCCTGCCTGTAGCATGTAGACAGGAACAAGCTGCTTTGCCCTGCAAGACAAGCAAAAGCCATACAACCATGGTTACTGCAGCACCGCGCCCAAGCTCTCACGATACACCCTGAGCAGTACGACATTACCCGGGGCCCAGTCCACGATAATGCAATCCCGTGGCCTTGTCTCAGCTCTGGAAGCAGGAAGCACAAGTCAGGATCAGTATGTGACAGATCACATAGACATATTATCTACTTATGATGCACTGCACGGAACAGAACCACTAGTTTCACATCCATCATGCGACATGATAGATATGACCAGACACTCTTCCCTCTTCTTGAAGGGTTTTTTTTTTTTTGTGATGGTTTCTGTTTCTGCTTGCCAGTACTAGGTCCAACTCCACCAATCCTGAACTCATGCTCGTCTTCAACATCCATTTTCTTCACTGTATTCTCGCCTGTCCTAGAATTTGCAGTGGAAAAGAGAACCAGTCTAAAAATGAGGTTATCGCACATTTTCTCTCTCTCTCTCCTGCTGCTTACTAATCTGTGCCATTCCTCCAGTTGAGCTGAACCCACACCTGCAATTTCAGCCTTTTTTCTTCCTACTTTTGACTCACTCCTCAAACCTTTTCTTTTGTATCTGTATCTTTCTCTGCAATAGAATGCAAATATTTATTCCAAGAGAAAGCGAGAAAACATAATAATCATTTCACATTCTCCCTTCCCACTCTCTTTCTCTCCCTTATAGCTCTCCCTTCTTCCTGGTACAATAAATATAAAACACATCTGCCCCACTCTCCATCTGCCTCTCTCACATCAGCCCATACCTCACATCTTTCTCTTCCCGCTCTGACAGAAGAGCAGGACAGCTAATCAGTCTTTTCTGTGTTTGGAAATCTACTTCTGACCCCTTCATTCTCTAACTACACTACTCTTTCTGTCCTTCTTTCACCTTTAAGCTTATTATGCTCTGTTTGATAACAGATTACACTTTTGTCTCTAACTTCAGCCTGAGTTTCCTTCATCTGTCCCTTGCACTACAGTGAAACTATCCTCACTAAAACGTCTAAAAACCCTTTACTATTACAACATCACAAATTAGTAATTTCCATCACCCATAACCCTTGTGCATTCTTCATAAAAATTAAATGTCTTTCTTCTTTTAAACATTCACTCTCTCTTTCTGAATTCCATGACTCTACCCTCTCCTACTGCCCATCCTTTCTGTACCAATCCCTTCCCAGGGCACTGGCAGGCTCCTTATTCCTCCTTTGTCTTCTAGCAGGTCTCCATTGAGCTGTATCTTTTGCTCCTACTCTCATGTCTGAGAATTTTACATTCCGTTCCTGAGAATAGGTCTCAAATACAGTAGATTTATGTCTAAACAAAAAATCTCATTCTATCTTTCTGACACCTCTTGCCACTGAGTAGCTGTTAGCTTCAGCTCGATACAGCTAGAACAGAATTTAGATCTCACCACTCCTACCCTCTATTCTCCACCTCCTCTCTTGATCACCCTGGACAGCACAATCAACTTGTCCATCATTCAGATATAAAATACTATGATAAACTACTGTGTCTTCTTCGCCAGTAACTTCTCTCTTGATCCATTCATTCAGGTTACATCTATATCTAAATGATTCTTCCTGTCTTGCATCCTTAGGACAGTCTGCTCTAAACATCTTCAGAGCTAAAGGTTTGTCTGGGCCTTCTAGTTATATTTTCTTCTTTTTCATGCTGATGAACATTATCCTGCTTGCTCACACTGTTCCCAAAGCTCCTTCTTCTATACTGTCATACTGCTTTACTCTCTGCATCCTTCTATGCACAATCCTCCATTCCAAATCTAAATATGGGGAACAACTCATCTTTACTTTCCAGGCTCCTCTGTCTTATGCACACTATACTGTCCACATCCTACTTGCTCTCACACCATTTGCTCACATTTCTAGTTGGTTTGTGATGTCAGTATCCATTTATGAAGCTTTCAACAACCAGCCTGTATTTTCATTCAGGCCAATTTCTACACGTGAGTAAAGATACCTTCTAAGCTCTTGCAAAATTACTTCACTGCCCTCCAAATATCATCTTAAAGCTTTCCCTGCTACAGTTCTAAGAAAGCCACTTTAGTTTAGGCTAAAGTCAACCATCTATCACATTGAGCAACTAAGTGCTTTTGTTTGTCAATATTAAAACTCCTGCTTTGTCATACATTAAAAAATTAGTTCTCTGCAGCACAATTTCACAATACACACAAGCACACACCCTTCCTCCCTGTGCTGGTAGCCTGCACAGTAGCATCTAGTGTCTGATGGGGTTGCTAGGCATTAGGATCATGCAAATAATAATACTGCCTCTCTAGTCATTGCAGTAAAAGATCAATTACTTATATTCTTCCAGATCATTGTCCTCTGACTATCTCCATTATCAGACCCAAACAAATAAGGTTTTGCTCTGCCAGTGTTTGTTGTGGTGGCATGAGTCCAACAAACTTTTCAGATTTAAGTCATTGTATCATCCTGTCTCAGTAAGACATAACTAAGAGCAGCTTAAAAAACAACTGAATATGCTATCACCTGATAATCTATCTAATCTAGACAATCACAAGTGGCCAGCCTAAAAGCCACCTGAGGACAGGAGACTTATCAGAGATTAAAAAATGAACACACATAATGATTTACATCTTTAAATCTTAGCTTCCATTCTGACAATTTCAGCTCAAAATGATGACAAGCTCAAATCACCTTATTCTGTCACTGGAGAGATCCAGTCCCATCCTCTTTTGTCTTGCTAGAGAAGAGAATTTTGATCCAGCAAACTTCTCAACAATTACTACTTATATGACATTAGCAGTGTTTAATCCAAATAGAACTTCAAATTCCCAGACTCTGCCTGCCCCCTATGTATAGTCCCCTGCAGTAGGAAAAGGAAGAGAAAGAATGAATGGACAGAAAACATAAAACAGTGTATAGCAGAAAAAAATACAAACAAAATAAAGAACATAGAGAAGATCACACAGAATCAAACCCCATGAACTCTTGCCCTTTGCCAGTCCTTCTTATGTCTTGATGCTACTTCATCAGTCACCCTTCTGTCTCTTCTGCTGAATACCTGCTCCCAGGGAACGGAAGGGGAAGCCAGCCTAACCCCTGTGTACCACGCACAGCTCTGTCACAATACAACAGCTTCCGTTTTACAGATGATTCAGGAGGGGTCCATGGACTACGTGAAACTGCACTAGACAGATACTGGAACCAGCAATTGAGCAGAACCTAGAACTTCTGTTGGCGAGTTCCTTGCTACTTCTGGCTGATGCTCTTTCTGATCTGGGAGAACTCTTCTTTTTTGCCAAACAGCACACAATTGTAAATACATGAACACAGAAACCAAAAAGCTAGAAGACCAAATAACTGTAAATTCTAATTACTGCCAGGAAAACAGACAGATAGGAATATGTGTTGGGCTTAAACACTGTATTATTAATACAACTTAGTAAAATATGAAAGGAAATTACTGAATTATAAGCAAAACATTTCAGAAATAAGGAAGACATTTCTATGAGTACAAGACCAAGAGAAATCAGAAAGCTCACTTCTCCAGCAACATCAGTGGCTTTCAGGCGTAACTTTCAATAAGCCATACAAAAAGTTATGACAAAACCAGTCCCTTAAAATCAAACATAGAAAGGGACACAGAAAAGAAAAAGGGAGAAATTATGCATGCAATAGTTGGTTTTCCTCTGTTCCGTATCAGTTGCAAGTAACTGTGCTGGATTCTTCCTTCAAATTGAGTCAGCTTAGTCACTGCATAGCACTATGATAAAAAACTGGGCCATTTTTACCCTCATAGCATCTACCCTTCTCATCCAGAAAGAGAACCATCAAAGATTTCTTGCTATAGACTTTCTAACAGATCTCTGTCAAACACCCTTACTGTGTCACGACAGCCTTTGCCAAGGGTTTTTATTGCATATTAATTACCTAAAGACACCAGCTTCACCTGGCATCCTGCACCATTAACTCCTGAATCAGCTTTTTCAAAGACAAGCTGAAGAACTTCTGCACAGAGTTGAACTTGGAGGACAAGAGAGATCCAGTAACTTAATCTATACCCATATAAACCAAAAATTTTTCTTGCTAGTTATTCCAAAATCACTCTTAATAATAAATAAGTCATGGCATTCATATAAACTTACATTGGCGTTAACTCTTTAGGAAACACTCATAGCAACAATACTATTTTTACTGAAGGTGATCTTTCTAAGTAATGCATGAAGTGACTGCCAGAAACTTTCACTTTGACTATCAGAAACTTATGCTTTCTGCCTACAGGACTCCTGTGATTCACGACTTAAATAAAATGTAATATGAAATGTTTTCTACAGGATTTTCCCCTGCTTTCATCTCATTCATAAACCTCAGCCTTGGTTAAATGGCTAGTAATTTTTTGCCCCAAAGGTAAAACAGAACCTGACAATGTCCTAATTTTTAATTAACTAGAAAAAAAGGCCTATTTCAAAGAAATTACTCAATTTCACAGTGGAAATGGTTCAGCTCTTGTGTAGTCTTTTTTTTATACACAGAAATCTATATTCCATCAATACACTATTGACTACTTACATAGGCATATCAACAAGAAAACACACACGTTTTTGTATCTCAATCAAAATTAGATACACAAAGTCATTTACTTTCCACAGTGACAGCAGGGCTTGGGGTACCCTCTAGTAAACACATAAATTTCCCTCTTCCTCAAGTCTGGTTATAAATTACAACAAGTAGAAGGAATGTCAGAGACAGATCCTTAGTGACAGTGCTGGCAGTTGACAGGGAATCACACATGGTTTCCCCACACAATCAAAAAAAGGTACCTTAAACCACAGGAGAGCTAACCTCCTCAGAACAACTGTTGCACAAATACTGAACTTCATCAAGATATGTGCCACCTAACAAAACCAGATTCTTTAATGAAGTCATTTACAGTAGAACAGTTTCAGATACACATTCAAAAACATCAAAATCTTGATTCAAAACACAGAACGTCTGATCAGAGAGCCTTACCATTACTCCACTCCTTTTATCTAGTGTGTGGGATGAAGAACTAAAGGACAGGTTTCAGAAAATAACTATGTAACTATGAAGATAAACTACAATTCTGACTAAATTTTCTGGGCTCTATCATACATAATGTTTCATTCTTCCTCTGTCATCATTCCTTGAAACACATTAAATGAGGTGACAGCCATAACCAGGAGACATGCCACCCCCCTGCAGAAGCTGTCCATATTAAAAAAAAAAAAAAAATCAGAGCCAGATATCATACACAGAACTGGTAAGTCACTTACACACCAGAATGCACACCAGAATTCAATCCCACTGTCATTTCTTATCCTAAACAAAGACCCCATGGGGACCTCTGCTTATTGTTTTTATTCCCAGCATAAAGATAAGAATGGTAAGAAAAAGTTCCTCTTGAAAATAGCCACAGTTTTGTGCCCTACCAATCCTCAGTTCTTTCACTCATCAAGCACCACAGACTTGCATCTCTTTAAGAATCCCTATCTCTGGAAGACTATATTAGCTTACAGAGAAGAGACAGAAAATCAGACAACATTCAACTCTCTCTTTTGCCCATCGCAAAACCAAGACCAAAACCAACCTCAAATCACCAACTATGGTGGTCTAAATCCAATAACCTCACTTCTTTCTCTTGGAGTATATGTTTAAAACCTTGTTAGAATTTTCTTCCCCTCTCAGCCCTTTCCAACATTCCCTACTACCACAAAAAGGTGGAAGATGAAGGCGGTAAGAAAAACAAGAATGTTTTTATTCCTTTTTGTTTAGTACGTTTTTAAAGGAGACGAATAGCACCATGGGCAAACCACTAGTAAACGAAAAAATAAATAATAATTAATAAAAGTCAACTCCAATCTCTATGTTTACATTCAGCAGCTGGTTTTGTCTTCTCTTCTTTCACAATCTCCACATAAATAATTTTAGTTCTCTTCCTCTTGCTTTTCATAAAGTAGAACATTGTATGTCACATCCTTTTTTACCCCCAGTGTTCCCTACCACCACCTAACCTCCTTAACTTTTTATTTTTCCAAGAAGAATGATAAAATCATCAAGATATTTTTCTGAAGAATTAAAAATATACTGAAGGCAAAACTAATCAGTATCCCTTTAATTTTGTTCTTATGTTGCCAAAGGATTTATCAAAAAACTTTCCATCAAATATTTGTGATGGAAGTCAAAATAGGAAAAAATATATTGTAAACAATTATCCAATAGAATTAAAACTCCAGTTTGCATGTGTAATCATAAAGTAAAACGGTCAAGTTTGAGGTGGAACAATAAAGATTTAAAAAAAAATCTCTACTTTTAACACAAAATCAGAAAAACAATTAGAATTTCTAACATAACATTCTTAATGTCAAACAATAATGAATCAGTATGGTTAGTGAAAAGATTCTCTATGACAAAACACACACATCATCAGATTGAAACTTCAATAATACAAATCCACTGAACTGGGAAACTGAAGTTGACTATGACACCAAGTACCCAGACACAGACCTAAATCCCATAGGTCATATTTAACTCTGCTGTAACTCACAAAGATACACAGGATATCTTTTGCCCCTTTACAGCCTGTGTCTACCTACAAACACTCACAGCACTCAATGCCTGCAAATTACAAAACCAATTATTAATACAACTTCTGTATGCAAAACCAAAAAAATCCATTACTTTCTCAAATATTGTATAAAGTAAAACACATGCCTCCAAAATTAATCTCTAATCATTTACAGGTTATGGCTGACAATAACAGAATACTGTACCCGCCTCAGGGACACAGTTACTGTGATGTTTTACAGAACACAATTTCTCAAATACAGACTTCTTTTACTATGCCTGCTACCTGCAAGAAAATCTTCAATCTTTCAAATGTGCCATTCAACCTTTTAAAATTCAACATAAATTCTAAATGCTGCTCTAATTCTGATAACCCCTCTTTTAGCTAAGCCGGTTGCTTGGTAGTGATTTGTCAGATAAGTTACACAATACTGTTTCTGTTTCCTGATTAGATAAGCAGATAAGTTTTCTGGTTTTTTTTTTTCTGGCACAAACATTTATGTATAAAATTTCTCATTTTCTGTGAACATTTGGAACTTTGTAATCCCCTTTCTACAAATCCACACGCCAGTAAAAGTCAACCATCGACAGACTGCATTTGCTACAGGAAAACTTACTCTAAGTATCAGCATGCAAAAAGCAATTCTGTCTAGAAAACTGAACAAACGTTCAGGAAATTTCTCTCCCTCTATGCTGCCTACATAAACACTGCAGAATAAAAGAAAGCAGTGAACAATACTTCTGTGTCTTTACTTTTACCCTTAAGGTGGGGCACAGGGCTGCGGCGCATCTCTTGCATTACAGAAATGAACAGCACAGTCAGACTGTGACCTCTCTGGGGCTGCCCAGGGATGCAAGTATCAACCCCTTGGGCAGGCAGAGATAGGCAGGGAGTGTTCCTACCCCCCACCTCCAGGAAATGCTGCCTCCCACATCCCCTCCTAGGCCAATGCGAGGAGGAAGAGCAGCCCACCGCTCTAAACACACATGGTACACTACCAGAAAGGAGGCAGTGAAGCAGGGATCAAGCTAACTGGAAGCACTTTTTGCCACCTAACACCATTGTTTTTCTACAAAACCAAAGTGAAACACCTTGCCTTGGCCTGGAGACCAACATCTTCACACTCCTTAGCTCCCACCATGCTCTGCACACAGTTTCACTCTTCTAAAAAGCCTTCTTGCTCAACTGCTTACAAAAGAATGGCCATATAAACCTGGTCATATCAACTAAAGATGATGAAATGCAGACAAATCAAAAAGTAAGTGCAGAGAGATCAGGTTTTACACTATCTTTATCAAACAGATAAGTAATTTTTGATACTTAAAATCCTGACCATCTGTCACCCCCAGTTACTTGACACAAGTAAGATACAAGTAACATTTGATTTTTCTAAGACAGCACTTGCAATCTCCTGGCACCACAGATGCTTTTAAAAAGGTCTATAGAGGTTGGTAAAATTGTAAAAAAAAGGAGTTGCATTTTGTATTCACACCTACAATAACCAAAACCTTCATCTATGAACAAAGCAGGTAAAAAAATTCAACATGTCACACAACATGTGAGCAAGGTCAGAGTAAAAGCACAAGCATTTCTCCAAATACATGAGAAATGTTTCCTGCAGACGAATCTAACTCTTCATATTTTTCCCCACCTTTATTAATAAGGACTGTGAGACCCAAGGAAGATTTACAGTGGGTGTTCAGACACACAGATGGGTGTGGTGAAAACACCTGTATTAACAGACTCTCTAAGTGAATATAGTAGAAATATTTCAACACATACTAATTTATTCAAACTTCGTGGAAGTTCTTTCTAAGTGATCTAACACAAGTTACTACTTGAAAGCAGTAACATCCCTGAGGCTTTTTATTTTCTAAATATAACATTCAATTTTGGGGTTTTTTTTTACACAGTATTATGACATAAGTACTATAAAACCCAGTAAGTGCTTCACACCTGTCATGATCATAATGTCAGCAACAACATTACGCTTTGTTTGGAAGTAATTTTTCTGGATAGTGAGTTTGAATAGAGCTCCTTTGATGGAGTCTCTGACCCCACAAAAAAGCAAACAAGACTAGAACTGATAATTTAAACTGAATCGTTCTAGGAAACAATTTGCATATTACGTGTCACTAAGGAGTAGACACATGCTTCAATCTTTATGTCTCAAGCTTATATTAAGAATTTGTGTTCAAGGACTTCTTGCACAAAACATTTTATCTCAACAAATTAAGCTCCTTATGAAGGCAGAGCTGAAGTAGCAAAACTTTTGTTCAATTATTTTTGAATCAACATTACTGATAGATGTATAGAGCCTTGAACCTTTTACCTATAAATAAACTACATGAAAATCCCAGTTTTGCTGCTAACTTATCTTTGGGCTGACAAAATAGAGAGATTCAGGCACATAAGAATCAAGACAGGAACACAATCAAGCTTGGCATTTCTGTAAAGGTCTTTCAAAAAGGAAGTTTTATGGTATTTTGAATAACTTTAATGCGTACTCCATGCAATGTTATAGTTAATCACACAAATCTTCATTACTGATTAATTCATTCTTTTCTCAAGAGCTTGTTTAGAAAACATAAGATTCCTTTGAGCTGCCAAGATGCTCAAAATCGTCGAACACATGTGTAATGACAACTATAATATAATGAGAAACTTAACATTATTTCAGAATATATATTATGACATTACAGGTAATAGTGGGATTTTTCTCAGCATGAGTAAGTCACACCAAAGTTTCACTATGATGGCATTGTTCATTATGAACTGACTTCCCAAGAAGCATTTCTCAGGACAGAGAGGTTGTATATGTAAAGTGCTTTCTTAACAAAACAGAAACAAACACAAAGCTACTTGAAAAAATATCCTGAACCATTTCCCTAGTTGCACTAGGTGTTACCTCAGCATGATGTTAATGATACACATCACAAACAAAACAAGTAAATTTGATTTGCCTATGCTCACCACTAAAGTTTCTCCTCTCACAGCTGACAGAACTGTGTCAGGCCTGGCATACTGGCAAATACCACTAACCTGGAATTTGCCTGTTCACACTGATGGTACGTAAGAAGAACTTACGGCCCAAATGACTCATTTTATTTGTTTTTGCATAATATGCATGGCTTAGCGTAACCTAAGATAATATTTGACGCTGGCTGCTCACTTGACTGTAGGTCACACTCAGCAGTGAGAATGAAGAATAAAATGTGATTTGAACTAAAGTGAGTGAACTCAAAGATTGTAACAAAACCTTTCTCACTGCAAGTGAAAACATCTCCGCTAAGCTGCTAATAATAATATAACGTTTAAAGTTTATATGCTTATCTTCACACTGGAGCAACTGGAACATTGCACCAAGGGACAGGGTCCACAAAAAAATCCAATATGGCCACTGATGTGTAGTTGTCTTTTGACTCAAAATTGCCTTATCTTTTACCATGTCTGTCAGTTGCACATATACACCTGTTATACCCGTACTTCAAAAGAAGTTGACACAGTGACAGTCATCTGCATGTATCCAACCCTGAAACGTTCTTCACGGCAGAGAGATCCATATGCTATCAGACCACCCTGTCAAGGCCAAACCACAGTCATCCACAACCACTAAGAGACAGACAGGTAGAGAGGTGTGCCAGCACTATCCACTTACCTTCTTTATTAAGCCTCATAACCTCCCTGCTTTTTCCACCCTCCTTTCCAGTCTCTTCCAGATCTACACCTGCAGAAGAGAAGCAGAGTCAGGAAGCGCCGAGGGCCCTGAGGTGTGCATTTATTGTTTGGCGAGGGGAGGAGGAGAAGTGAGGAGGTGAGCAGTGTTTCTATTTGCAACAGCAAAAGCACAATGGTCGGAGCATCTGCCAGGGAGCGGAACCACCGGGCCCCCCGCGGCAGCACCCTCCCCCCCGCT